>OX465050.1:309593-397972 GCA_949841015.1 Aplysina aerophoba
AATAGTATTAACATGAGTGAATACAGTGTTGCAGTGTGCGGACAGGACGTGAAACCCTGAAACAACTGTAACGTTGCAGTGGCCTTGAAGACACTGCAGTAAGAGGTTTCAAGGCAAGGGTGCATGTGCCTCAGGGTACAGTGTCTTTGCTATGATTTTCTATGACTCTCATGTGCTTGGAATGTGTTAGGTGATTTGTGAATAGCGATAAAGTTGGTTAAACATTCTGCATTCTTTCAATTTGGCTCCCTGTGGCTTACATGTGCAGATGTTGAAAACAAAGATGATGAACAAGTGATGACAGTGAAGGAAGAGTTGAAGGCAAAGGACAGAATAGGTTATTCTCAAGTGTAGATGTCAACTGTGTGGGTTCACTGACAGCTTCAATCCCCTTGTACCATATTGTTTGCTTTGATGCAGATGTTGAGGTACACATAAGTACTTGTTTGGGGCTGAGGAGTGCCCCTCTCCATGTGCTAATACAGATTGGATCTGCTGTCTGCAGGATAGCTCAGTGAGGATGTGTGTCTTGTGTCTGCTACGTTGCCATGTGTCTGAATGGGCATGTTTGCAAAACTATTGCTCTTTATGTTGTGCCCGAGGAGGGCATCCCAACTCAAATCTGCACTACATGTAGAGAGGGGCATCGCTCTGACAGTGAGTAGGTTGGTTAGCATTAAGTTGGGGAATGCAATGGTGTTTGTGTCTGAGTACATTACACATTACGTTGCCTGTTCAACCATGTGTGGTGACATGTTTTGCTGGTGGTCATGGTCTGCATAAACAAACAACGGGAAAACATGTCCAGCTACTGTTTACATAGCGTGACCCAGTGGTATTAGCACCTACAGGTGCAATTTCCACGTTGGCATGGTTACACATGTGATGGCACGTGGTGTGTGCGTGGTCGAAAGACCCACAGTGTGTAAGCATCACAAAATGTCATATTGCAACTATCTGGTAGAGCGTACGAGATCTTCAGCTCGCCCTCGAACTGTGCAATAGAGGTAAAGGTAGTCGTAACCTTTCCCAACATTGTGAAATTCGGACAGACATCTCAGTGACCTAATATGCATATGCTGAGGTCACGAGATGGTCACATAGTTGCTCTTAGTAGGTCGGCGATTAGTAGTATTTGTTTGGTCTTCGTGTGGCAAGTGGGTTTGAAGGATTCAGGCACGCTCAAGAGCGATTCAGAAAGCCAAGGAAATTATCAGACGTCATGGTAGTGATGTCACGTCTATTTAGGAATGTCCCTGGTTCAAAATGGCAGTTCTTATCTAATGTATTAGCGCGTGTCGGCAAAACTGGCGAAACGGTAGCAAACTGGAACAAACCAAGGCCATGGATAGGGTTATTTCAAGGTGCAAAGTACGACAATGTTCCCAAATGTAACCTGGAGTTCGCATGAGGGAAAAGCGTCGTAGTTGCTGTTACCCCGTTTTCATCTTTCATATTCTTATTTTTCTTCTTATTCTTCCCACCGAATTTTTGCGCGCTTCTAGCGCTTGACACAGGACACCAACGGGTCCCAGTCATACACGAGGACACGTGGAGGTATCTGAACCTCTAGGAACTCAGCGCTGGTGGCATTTTGACTTGTACAGTGTTCGGGGTAACGCGAAGTTTGTTTCCCCAGTGTATAAACATACCCCAATGCCGCCATTTTGTTACGGGACCGTATACATACGCGCCTAGTCTCGCGCAGCCAGCCGCATTCTCCAGAACAGTGGAACGTTATTCTACGTCGTACATATGCAGCACCTCGTAGCTAAACCTAGAATAGCTAGCTAAATGGTAGAAATGTTTCTCGCTAGCTAGCTAAAGCTAATGGCTAAACACAAAAGTACAATTTAGGCAAAAACAAAGATGGTCACTACAGATTCAGTGTGCATCAGTAGCTATAGCTATCTAAAAAGTAAACAAACTAGAATATTAAAAATTTCCATTAAAAATTTCTAAGGATTTAGGAATGTCCAAAAAAGCATAGAAACAAGTGATGACATCTCAGTAGCTACTTTGACCCTGCACATTCTTCGAGGATCAGAAGTCCTAAATCCCTTGCAGAGTGGTCCTGAGTTCACTCCACAGGATTTAGGATTCTTATCCTCAATGTCGTGGTATATCTATGTAATACATAGATCTCTGATGCACAATATTGTGAGTCTGCATGTGATTGGGCAATTAGCTAGTCTTTGGCGTCATGGTAGATCACGACTAAAGCAAGCATAGATGGAATGGAAAGTGACAATATGAAAGAGGAAGAATCCATACTTTACATGGACACTGCCAGCTCTACTGCTGATGATCAAAGAAAGTCCACGTGTGTCCATTTGACCCATTTTGAAATATCTAGTGTTTAATAAATTGTGGAGTGAAACAAAAGATAATGAAAAGGGTCCATTTTGAAGCAGGCAACCCAAATCAACAATTTGCACAATAATGTGTTTGCACAGTACCTGCTGTGGTATTGTGGTGACAGACCAACTGTGTGATGGGTGCACTTGCGTTGTTTGTACTCTCTACTGTGCTATAGGAATGGTAAACCCATTGGCAGTGGCAGCATTGTAACATACAATGAGAAGTTCTATCTTCTGACATGCTGTCACAACTTTATTACAAAGGATCATGGTGGCCGACTGAAAGATTTGAATGATGACGATGTGAAACAGGAAATCAAAAGGAATTGCAAGAAAGTCCAGTATCACTTTTCTACCATAGGTTTTAAGAGCACTGTGGCTCTGCCAGCAGCTGTTGTGCTCAACAACTGTGCAGATCCAACACTGGTCTTTGACAAGGTGGGCACTGTTGCATTCTCCGTTGAGTTGTAGGGAATTTATATACAGTATAGTGTTAGCATTAATAATGGGTGTGCAAGGCTGGGATGAATGTTAGAATTAGCATCAAAGATGCAATGGAAAAAGCTTTGAATGATTTATAGCTGTTTGCATTACTGTATTATATTGTCAGTAAGTGTTATGCAAGCTGGTGTAACTTGTACAAGCTTTGCTAACTACACAGCTTGAAAAGTGGCGACTGAAGAAAAAGAACCACAACCTGGTGCCCGAACTTGTGGCCTACGCTCTAATGTGGAGTTTCACCCATACTAGCCACCAATGTGGCCACAATTCTTTGTCTCCAATCGCCGTATATACGGTCACAGGAGGGCCACACTACTGCGACCACTTAGGACACGCGCCTTAAGGATCTGTGCAATGGTGCGCTCAGCGGGTAGCTAGCATGTGCATGTGCGTGTGCCCACGAGCCAGGGATGGATGATGGTGTACTGTTCCTGTCGCTCTATGTGTTGTCAGTAAGTGTATTGTATTGTACAATCGTAATCTCAGTTTCAAGTGTTCATAATTATTATATAGTTCACTGTGACGCCACTTCTACATGGCAGGATCAAACTACTGAAGTAACTGCTGTGCGCTGTGAATGGGAGGGTCTTCCTGTTGTTGAGGATCTAGTCTGGTACCCCTCAACTAAATGATGTTTCTCTACTGCCTATGTACGTACAACAGTGTGGACACAAAATGGCTGACACTCCCAAGTGGTTTATATTACGCTCGCTCAAAGTCACCTTAAGATGGTGTAAGGATAATGCTGTAGAGGTTCATATCAATAAGGTGTCAGGATGTAGCGAGGAGCTATTTAAACAAAAGAAAAGCTATAATCCACTTCTCGTACTGTAGTACTACACAGGGTTTAAAAAGAACAACCGAATGGTGAAATTATTTAAAGGATGCTTCGAGTAGTATTGAAGCTTCAAAGTATTGTCCAACCCTAATATCCAGGAAATTGATTCCTGTACAGTGGGACTGACGTCAGCCATGTAAGATCTGGGCATGCAATTCCTGTATTTGTGCATAAGTGGTGCCCATGGTGCGCTGTGGGAGTGTTCTCCTCAGACCTGACATCAGAACCTCTGTGTATGTAGTTGTGCTGTGACTGGTGCCTACTGTGTTACTGCAGGTGCACGACCTTTTGGCAATCGAAGTGAACGACCCAGCAGGCTTCTCAGCTCGTCTTGAAGCAGAAGAAGTGGCTGCTCTACATCTGATGCATCCTATTCCTCTTCAACCCTCAGTGAAGATAGCAGACCGTTTGAAGGGTACTGTTTGGCTGATGGTTGCCCACTTTCCATGGGAAGAGATCGACGAAGACAATGACCACAGGGCCTAGATGTACACCAAGGTAAGCCAATACTTGTAATGCAAATAGGTCCTGCAGTTACTGCATGCATAAAGATGGTTATTGCTGATAATGTGTTTGGTAGAGTGGAAGTGCAATCACATGAGGGTTGAATGGGTCATATTCCAGCAGCACATTCTAGTCTGCACGACTAGCAACTGCGCAAGATTGTTTCAGACCATTTTATGGTATCAGTGTGTTTCTATTTGTGGAATATAATGCACTCTAATCTCAACTTCCATCCTAGTCTGTGTGCTGGCTCACACTCCACAGATACCCTGGTGACCTACATGTTGGACACCTATCATGGCTCTTCGGGGGCTCCTGTGCTACTAGCCACTGACGACGGGAAGCTGGAGCTGGTGGCTGTGCATCGAAAGTTCTCACGCGCAAGTGACGTATGTAAAATTGGTTCTATTCCAAATGAGGACTTCCTGAGTCGCCTGTGATGCCTATGATAACGTCCATTGCATGTATACACGATGTATACACGGAATGTATCAGAATCTAATAGTATTATCGTAATATAACTTGTATGAGTACCTAACAGTATGATTCTGACGAGATACTCCATACAAATACAATGCATTTGTATGTTTTTTTTTAGTTTTGTATACTTAAACTACAAATTGTTTTGTTATAATTAGATAGTTGGAAATGGAATTACTATTAATTACATATAATGTTACTCAGCTGCAGTCAGTAACTTCAATTGACAATGTGCGCGTGTGTGTGTGTGTGTGTGTGTGTGTGTGTGTGTGTGTGTGTGTGTGTGTGTGTGTGTGTGTGTGTGTGTGTGTGTGTGTGTGTGTGTGTGTGTGTGTGTGTGTGTGTGTGTGTGTGTGTGTGTGTGTGTGTGTGTGTGTGTGTGTGTGTGTGTGTGTGTGTGTGTGTGTGTGTGTGTGTGTGTGTGTGTGTGTGTGCGTACATTAATTGAATGGAGGACTGGCCAGAACCATGCATGGAAATAAAGTCAATCTGAAGAGATATTGAGGCCTGCACGGTAAGTTGATTTGACAGTGACAGATGCATGATTATGCATGGCCACAGACAACCTGTTTGGTGCCTGATGGCTCTTCACTGCAAGTTGATTTAGATGGTGACATGCATGATTGTGCGAACATCCACAGACGGCTGTTTGGTGCCTGAGGACATATATATAGTTCATGCATTCTAAATCAAGCTCTAGCGTGATGATCAGTTACAAGCACATTGTGTGTCATAACATCAATCTCCTTGCACATTTTATATACCAGTGTTTCGCATGTTTCAAAATACGAATGTATGGGCACAGAAAAGTGTAATATGACTGCATTGAGAGGCCTGGGCTGTAGACGGTTTACACAGGAATTATTGTCTGAAAAGATTGAGTACTGCATCATAGAAGATCTATCTATCCAGCAACGCAACACACTGCCCCTGTGCTGTGCTGTGCTGTGCTGTGCTAACTTGTATGTGTGTGTGTGTGCATGTGTGTGGTGTGCCTGTGTGTGTGTGTGCGGATGTGTGTCTGTCTGTTCAGTGGTGATGCCTCCCTCTCCTGCAGACTAGACACTCCAGTGGCTTTGCTTTCGTTTACTTCAAAGATTTAAATTACGCCATAGACGTGAGTGACAGTGTGGAGTGAGTGTGAGGGGCGCAAGGTGCGATGGTGAATTTTGAGCAGAGCTAGCTACAGGGAAAGTGAATATGAGGGATGCATGCAGAGAGGAGTAAGGGCCATGAGGTTGGAAGATTCCCTCACTGACATTCACTCTCCCTTATTATACGTCTTAAGTTAGACTGGCAGTGGCTTGCTTCCAGTACATAATGGCCAAACAATAAATTTAAAGTGCATACAGGGTCTTATGGACATGTCCCCCCTCTCTTCTCTTTCCCTCTTCCTAGGCCAAAGCGGAGACCATTGGGATGGAGTTGGATGGCAGACGTATTTGGGTAGACTACTCCATCACTAGCCATGCCCACAGCCCAACTCCGGGCAGGTACATGGGACGGCCCACCAGATAGGTGGGGTCTCGTGTCACGTGACTACTATGTGGCCTGTATATAATTGGGGCGACCTAGTGAGCTGTATGTATGGCTGGCGGCAGTGTCGGTTATGTATGTAACCGTACGTTCAACCGTCAAATGTTTGCTGTCTGCCCGCTACAAGTTTGCACAGTTTCAAAATGACTGCCGCTCGCGAGCCGCGCGAATTTTCCCTTCGGAGCGCTTCCAGTGGGCATTATATCGAGCGAAGCGAAAGCAGCAGTCCCACCTTGCCCATCGTCATTGATATACGCTGCGAAATCAGGAAGACAATCGACTACTGCAGTTGCCCGGTTTATTCGCTGCAGTGTCAGACAAGTCAGTAAGAGGGGCTGAAGCGTAGCAACCACTGCAGAATTATTGCAGCGCCAGCTAGGCACTGTGTGTGCTGCCATCTTTGATTGCAGTCGCTCCTGCATACTTGCCGCCACAGCATTAGCACGGCCAATGCTCAGTTTGCATCCATATGGTGCAAGAGTGGTAGCTAGACGTTCTGTGTATTGCTATTATTGGTTGCAGTCACTTACTGTTTACTGCCACCACGTGCAATGCTAGCTACGAGGCTCTCCCCGTAATGCTGTGCATTCGTCTAGTATATCTGGAGTTACCCACCCTGTTCTGTAGGGTGCGTGGCCGCAGCCGCTCGAGATCTACGTCAAGGTCAAGAGGCTCACCTGGAACAGTTGCCATATAGCAGTAACTTAATTAGCAGTCCATGCGCAGTACGACTGTGCAACGATAAAGAGGGCGAAAGTGCACAAGCTTAGGCATACATGCATACACGTTAGTGAGCTATTTTGTCTTGTGAAATAATTATTATTATAAGGTCACGAGTCTTTGCGGTTACATCTCTCGAAAGAACACCACGATGAGGTAAGTCTTGTTAGGAGCGTTCAACCGTGTGTCTTAAATCTGACTGCCTGCGTGAGTTCCCTATCAGTAACCTGTATAGACATGGACGACTTATACTTACATGGGCAGGGGCGAACGAAGTATACACTTCAATTAACCACATTCCACAGTTGCGTAGTGTCTGTGACTGATTTACCAGGCACGCGGGTTTGATGAATCAGTCTCCCAGATGTGAGATGTGAAACGAAACTTGCGGCCCTTTCACTGAGTCAATAGGAAGTGGGGGATTGCCGAACAGTAGCTAACTACGGGGTTTCCAAGCGCAGCAACGTATTTGCATTTTTTGGCCTACACGCGATAGCTACGCGCTTTTCTACTTGCTTCATACATAGATACTCCAACCTACGGTTGTGTAAGTTGGAGTATCTATGCTTCATAACAATGAAGGAGGATGTTTACAAATCATGGACCCCATCTCTCAACCAGATCCTAATGGGTAAATAGCTAGATGGATGAGATAATGACTCTGACAGGATTGATCTTTTTCCTACAGTGCTGCATGGGGCAGTGATGCCCTAATGTGCTGTGGCACATGGTGCACTCAGATAGATATAATATGATGTGAATAGCCATCAAAGGTGTAAGACAAGAACAAACAAAGGTGGTAGACTCGGTTAAGCACTGCAGGTAGACATTACAAAGTGCAGGTTTTTAATAAAAATAGAAGATCTACGGACGGATGAAGTATCTGTGTAGATATATGTGTGCAATGACTCTATTGGCTGGGAAGGAGATTAAGATAAAGTTAATGACTTGCAGTAGATCTACAGACTTAAACGATTACAGTAGCACCCATTACTTTCGCACCAGCAGCAATAGACATTCTTCAGGTTCTGACTTCGTTTTTGTGATTAGCTGCACTGGAAGTGGCTCTCTCTGCAGGTGATTATCGCGCATTTACACTTATCACTATATCTATCTATGGTGGCTGTATCAAAACAAACTCTGTCTAACTTCAATTGACCCATAACTAGATACTCTAGACTGTTCAGACTATCTTGACCTTGTCTGTATCGACATGTGCTCCATATAGTGTGTATAATCTATTAGTTGTATTGAAACAATAAGCCAATGCAAGTTGTCAGTCAATGCTGTAGCTACATATAGCTACTTCCTGTGTGGTCAGTGAACACTTGATTCACAGAGACCTGAACACAGGCTAGGGTATCTGTTGTTGATTGCATGCTCGAATAAGAGTACAATTCATAAATGCTCATGTGGTTATTTTGGGATCAAAGGCTGAATACACTGTGAATAGATTTGCTAATCTTAATTAGCAAAGAACAAGCTTTGTAATGCTACTATATATTTGCAAACATTTCTGCTTTTTTTGCAATGCCATAATTGTGCTCTGTTTGTGTGCTATCACTGGGGTGATTCAGCAGCTTGTGTTGCCTCACACTTGTTAGTGAGAATCTTGATGATGAAACTCTGATGAGCATTTTGACCAGTTTTGCACCCAGGATGGGAGCACAGTGGGACTCCATTGGTATGAAGCTAGGGGAGGCGAATCTTGTAACACAGTTGAGGCCATCAAGTATATTGGGTCAAAAGAAAATACTGGAGATAGTGCAGACATGGTTGCAGAAAGGACAGAAGAACCCTGTCGACGCCATTTCAGATGCTCTCAAGAGTCCAGGTGTGATGCTAGTGAAAGTGGCTGATGAATTTAAAGAGGAGTGTAAATTGGTGAGTCCCTGCATGCACTATCTATGGTGGGAGTAACACTTCTGCATGCAGTCTAAAAGCGCCGATAAGCCTGGGATAAACCGTTCCACTGAAAACAATTCTTGCTAGTGGGAGGTTGGCAGCTTATATATAGTCTTGTGTGGCCAGTCCCAATCTTCACCGTGAAAGATATAGGGCCTTGTAACTTGCCGTAGAGACGACCCTTTGCATGTGACATCATTTGACAAATTCATTTCCTGTCTGCCATGTTAGAGGGACAAGCTCACTTTACATAAACATGTGCTGTACGTATGAGGATGCTGTGTGCTTCTATCGGTAATGGTAAAGTTCTGTGCTGTAGTTTGTGGTTACAGCCGTGGTCAGGCAGAGAGAAGGGACAACGTTTTTTGTTTACAGTTAATTTCAGAATGGTTGTCCAAAATGGCAAATAGTGCTATGTAATGGCAAGTGGCGTGACGTCATACATATGGCAACAGACATGCTGTCAGCTGTCATTTATGATTAGCTTACCTCATAGATGATGCTATGCTTGTATGTAGCGGAGCGTTTCATTTGCTATGACGTCACACCATTTGCCATTACGTTACGCCATTTGCCATTTGCCATTTGCCATTTGGACAACCACTCTAAAATCAACTGCAGCTACCGATCGATAAAGTAAAGAGCTGAAGAATAATGCAGCAAATGTGCTGTCACTATCAAATAGTAGCTATCTTCAAGCAAAGAGATTGACTGCTTGAAATATTTTGACATGGAGGCTGAAATCTTTTGACATAGTGGCTGGCAATGGTTGCTAAGGAAGTAGAGGCATCAATTGATTTTGTGCAAAGGGTCTATATAAACTGCAGAGGAATGTGAACCCTAACATAGGGCGGTCTATGAATTTATTTAAAATTGTCATAAACTAAGTTATAAGCTTTCATGAATATGATTACAATTGTTTGGGGGTTTCAATGGCAAGCTTTGCTGAGGCTACGTGTTAGTTGACACTTCATGCCCACCTTCCCACGCATTCTCCATATATGGCTAACAAAGTAAACACAAATTAATCAGCACTTACAAAGGTCAACAGTAACACAAGCGCTAGACTACGAACGGCAGCACACAGTCCTTAATGTTGATGTCGGAAAAATTCTCATCGTAGGCCTTTGGCAGTTGGAAGGTGCAGTTGGTAAAGGTGCACCCCTTAAAGTTGAAACTTGGCTGTGTTGCAGTTTGTGGTGGTCTGTAAGGAGTGCGAAACCTTGTCCCCCGGAAAAGGGGCATTCCTATCCTTAGCTCAGTCCTGGAACAGGCGGACACACTTGCGCGTATCAGCAACTGTGTTGGGCGGAACGAATCCTTTGCTTAGCTCTTCGAAATCGTCATCTACGTATTTCAAAATTAAATCGCTTGCTTGGTGGTAGGACCTGGTTCTCCTTGCTGCTGGAGGGCTTCGAACACGTGCGCTTAGCCATAGTGCGAGGAAGACGGCGAATAAAGACCGTGCAACTGCAGGCAAAAAGCTAAAAGCGGCCTAAAGGAAAAGTACCGCGCTTTCTTAGGGCGATTAAATTGCGATAAACCACTTACTACACGCTCTCAAATGGCGTATTGCGTACTTTACTGCACACGCCCTCGGGCGCTTCGCGCCCTCGGGTCTCGTGCAGTAAACGCAATACGCCATTGATAGCGTGTAGTAACTAGTACATATGGAATAAGAAAACGTGGAAGACGGAATAATCTTCTGTGTTTTCTTGTTCCGTATTTTGTATTTCGTATTCCGCATTATACTAACTCCCCATGGTGCATAACATTAAGATTATGATTTGCTGTATTGCAATTCGTCATATGCATGCTTGTAACACTTTAAATCAGCTGATGCTGATGTGTTGTATTTAAGTTTGAGTTGCTATTGAATAAGGGCTTTTTGGTCGCCACGTGAACTTGTTACATTGGTAGCAAAGGGTGGTTGACGGTTGTTCAGAGGATGACAAAGCGGCACATTAACGTACCAACATCGTTTGCTGGCAGCTATGATGGAGAGAGCTCAACTCCTGATCTCATTGGATGATCAGGGCCAGACAGCGGCAGTTCGAGAGGGACCGAGGGACGTTGAGCGGCTACAGGAGCAGATTGAAAGCTGACGGAGCAAGTCGCAGCCCTTTTGACGTCTTCACTGCGTACAGCTGACACTGATCTAGGGTAGAGGCGCTGCTTTTACTGCAACCGTGCATGTGGGACACATTCAGCGCATGTGTCCCTACCGCCGACAAGGTGCAGAAGGTCGCCGTTGCTTCATATGCAACAGGCAAGGTCACTTGACCAGGGAGTGCCAGTAGGGAAATGGCCAAGGGGTGCTTCTCAGAGGCGGCCGGCACCCCCAGCCTCCACAGTGAGCCTCCACTGCAGTGTAGTCACAGTGGCAACCACCAAGTCAAAGGCAGCCACTGTGTGTGGGGAGTTGGGAGGTGTTAAAGCAGAGATTATGCTGGACTCAGGCTCCTCGGTGTCACAGGTGCAGGAGCAGATGTTGTCAGAAATCAAGAATTTCGAGTGTGTCAACAGCTGTGCAAGGCACTGAAGCTAGTGACAGCGGGAGCTGAACTGCCAGTACCGGGCCACATCAAAAGTTCCATTTGAATAGGTGAGATTGAATTGCTGCACATGTTTGTAGTCGTGAAAGGTTGGTGGCCTCTGTGATCTTGGGCGTAGACTTTTTGGACACCCCCGTTTGATGCAGTGGATGAGTGTGCAGTCCTTGATTTTTGGAAGACTTCCAGTGTGGAACTGCCAGAATGTGTGGGATCAGAATTCTCAGCCATTCTGGAACAATATCAGGAGCTGTTCCAAACAAAGCCAGTTGCAACAGAGGTCACCTGTCACTTTATTCCCAGCACAGGAAATCCAGCCAGAGTGCCATCCATGCAGACACATTCCAGCCCAACTGAGAGGAAGTGCAGAAGCAGCTGGAAGAGATGTTGGACCAAGGCATCATTGAAGAGAGTAGCAGCCCTTGGATGGCACTAGTAGTGTATGCAAGACCTTGGATTCATTTGGCATGAACAAGTCATGCACCACAGCCTACCACCCACAATTAAGGAGATGGTTTAGTGGAGCGATTTAACAGGTCACTCTTGCAGTTGTTGCGAGCATATGTTGACAAACAGACTGACTGGGAGCAGTACCTACCACTGGTACCGTATGCATATCGCACATCAGTACATTCATCAACAGGTGTGGCCCCTTTGTTCTCATGCTTGGCTGACAGCCCTAATGTATGGACCACTCTAGTCTAACAGCTTTTGACGGAGACTCCTATCCAGCCCATTTGTGTGCCAAGTTGGGAAAGCTTCGGGACTTAGTTGAATCTAATTTAGTTCATGCAGCAGCTTGGAGGATTAATTTATATGCTAAAGTAGGTGTATATTATATATAATAGTAGCATATATTCAGAAGGTCTAAAATACATTCGAATACTGGCTAACATTCGAATATAATGGTGCTGGGAGGGAGCAGAGTCTTGGAGTTGGTAAAGCAGGTGCAAATGTGAGCAGTGCAGATATTCCTGGTGGGGATACTTTGCCCCAGGGTGTTCCTGTGGTGTCCCTGCAATTTGAGATGCAGATGGTCCTTCTGAGGTTGGAGGCAAAGAAGAGATGCATTAAATTCTGTGTGAAGATATTGAGAATAGAAGGTAGCAGGCTGGTCAGGATGGTTATGCTGGAGGCATTGGGAGTGAGGGGCAAGGTAAGGTGGGTAGAGAATTTAAAGCGGAGTATGGAGATTGGATGGATGGGTGTTGGGGTGGAAGAACTGGGAAGGCTGTCTGTTCAATGGTGAGCTGTTGCAGATGTATTTGGAGGGTAGTGAAGGACAGTCGGGTAGCTCAAGCTGAGCAGCACTCAAAGCTGAAGGTGACTAAGGAGATGATGAAGAGTCAGTGTAAGACAAAATGTGTAGATCTTGGGAGTGATATGGTTCAGAGTGTGCTGACAAAACTGAGGTTGTGGAGGAACTGCTGAATAGAGAGTAGAGATGATTAGATAGC
This sequence comes from Aplysina aerophoba, assembly GCA_949841015.1. Taxonomy (NCBI): domain Eukaryota; kingdom Metazoa; phylum Porifera; class Demospongiae; order Verongiida; family Aplysinidae; genus Aplysina; species Aplysina aerophoba. Next base: position 322,447 of record OX465050.1, read on the forward strand.
CTGGACTGAAGAGGAATGAGTTTCAATCTGCAAGCTGCGTAATAGAATTCATATTATGCTAATAATGTGTTAACATTTGTATACATTCCTTACTCGTACGAGTATATTACTGCTCACACGAGTACACGGACAGTATATGCGTGTTCTACTCCATTTTCTGGGTTCCTATTTTTAATTGGGACAATAGATCATCCAAAATAAACTAGTTTTCCTTGCTAATAACCTTTAAAGCAGTACTATTGCTATTAGTTGGTATTTGGTAATACCAAGGTATTGTTGTGACTAGTTAGTCGGTATCGAAATGATTGAATACTGTTCATCCTTACCTCTCAGCGTGCTGCTGAACAACCTGCATTCCCACATAACCTCCCTCCTGCTGGAACCCATACTACTACAGGTCGGTCCATATGGAGTGCTGCTTAATTTTGTAGCAGTGGGGATAGGGGATGGTACTCACCCTCCTTCTCTGCCCACACAGTTCACACTCCTACTCTGCTATTTACTCAGGTGCCCCTACCATCTGTGAAGGTGCTCAGTCTGTCCCAGATGGAGCTCTCAAAATGCCTTCTCAAAACACAACCAGCAGTTCACAGGAGTGTTCCGAAAGCAGTATTGCAAACATTTCAGAGGAGGCAGTCAACAATGAGTCAGGGAAGGAGATGGTAGTGGATAGAAAGGAGGTTGGACAACCAACTGGGAGAGCTGCTCAGCAAGGCCCTAAACATGGTAAGTACAGGGCACAGCAAGCATGTGTGTGCAGGCAGGTGCAGTGGTATAGTAATGGACCGTATAATGTAAAGCTTTGAGGCTTGTGATAGTGTAAGCAGGTTCGAGGTCCTCGTCGATTATCGCAACGTCAGATGCACCAGTCAATGAATCAACAGAACCCACCGGTTCCAGCAGTACAATACATTATATGGGGTGTCTCAACAAAGAGTGTCCGGTTACAAAACAGCGGCGTGCGTGATATACTTCCTATGACGTAATGGCTATACGGGAAATAATAAGATAACTAACTTCCTAATGAACTGACATAAAGATATAAAACATGGATAACTACAATAACGCAAGTGAATACAGCCAAGTAGTGGTAGTGATCATGAGATATGCAAGTACTAACATACGCTAACAGTTTCACTGTCACAGCAGCACTGTTACACTGCCCCCCTCATCGAGAAACCGTCCCCGGTTTAGTGGCTCACAAAATTGCCATAACGGTCTGGAACATGACGGGCTCGACAGGGATAACGAGGGGGGACCTGGCGTCCCATGTTCTGATCACCTCGATTGGCACCTCTGGAGTCAGGGAGATATTGCTGGGAGCCGGCAGCACCATCTGTAGTCTCAGACTGACCAATGTCTAAGGTGGTACCTGGTGGAGGCAGTGGGGGGTGTACGGTATCCTCTGGAGGCTGGATACTAGGTACAGTACCACCTTGTCCCGCAATGGTCGAAGGATGACAAGGTTTCAAGCGGTCGAAATGCACCACCAAACGCTTCCTTGGATGCTGTGTGTGTTGGATCCTGTAATTGACATCAGACAATCGCTTGATCACTCGATAGGGGCCAGTCCAAGGGTGGTGTAACTTCTTTGAGGAGCCTCTGGGCAGAGCAGACAGATGAAGCCACACCCGGGTACCAACTTCATGGGGAAGTCCATGTACCTGCTTGTCATAGTATTGCTTCTGGCGCTGTTGCTTCATTCCGGTACATTCGCGGACACGAGAATAAGCCTCCTCTAGGGAATATGTCAGCTGTGCAGCATACTCGGCCGGTTCCTTACCCTCTGGGGCCGGATGGTACATAAGATCCACCGGCAGGACCGCCTGTCTCCCAAACATCAAGTAGAAGGGAGTAAATGTGGTTGTAGAGTGCACACTGGTATTGTATGCAAAACATACCTTCTTCAAGTGGTCCTCCCATGACCATGGGTGGTCCTTGGTTGTCGTTGAGAGCATATGCAGGAGAGTGCGGTTGAACCGCTCGACCTGTCCATCACTTTGGGGGTGGTAAGGGCTAGTACGTGACTTCTTGATTTCAAGCCTCTCGCAGATCCCCTCCATCAGCTTGGATTCAAATTGTCTACCTTGATCCGAGTGTAGCTGTCGTGGAGGCCCAAAACGGCAAAAGAACTCATCAACCAGTACCCTGGCTACAGTGGAGGCTTCTTGGTTCGGAATGGCGTATGCTTCCACCCACTTGGTAAAGTAGTCACTCACTACAAGGATGTACTGGTTCCCTATCTCACTCTCTGGGAAAGGACCTACAATGTCCATTGCCACCAGCTGCATAGGGTGTCCAGCTTGGACACTCTGAAGAGGTGCACGGTACCGGGGTGCTGGAGTCTTGCGAGTGTTGCAAGTGGGGCAGGTCTTGCAGAACAACTCCACGTCATTCCAATGGCCAGGCCAATAATAGCGTTCCCTGAGCTTACCAATTGTCTTCTCGATGCCAAGGTGGCCCCCAGTGTCTACGCTGTGGAGCTGACGAATGATCTCAGTTCTTTGAGCACGGGGGACGACATACTGCAAGGCAGGTCCCTGGGATGCACCACTAGTGTCCATGTACTGTCGATAGAGAAGCCCATCTCGAACCTCCAGTTGGTCCCACAGCTGAAACAGTCTTTGGGCCTCGACAGAGTGGTGCTGCAAACTCCCCGCAACTGGTCGCTCCCCTGCATCCTTGGCCTGCAATACCAGTTTCAAAGTTGGATCGTTCCCCTGTTGCTGCTGCAATTCTGAAGCTGGGTGACCTGCAATTGGCTGTATCACTGCAACGGGTAGGCCCGCAGAGGACTCTCGACCGCACTGACGGCAGGGCACCCTGGACAGGGCGTCAGCGTTGGAGTGTGCCTTACCCGGTCTGTGGGTGATTGTGAAGTCATACTCCTGGAGCCTCTCCAACCACCTTGCCATCTGTCCTTCAGGTTCTCGGAAATTCCGCAACCAGGTCAAGGATCCATGGTCAGTCCGTAGTGCAAACTGACGCCCTAATAGGTAGGGACGGAAGTGCTGCAAGAACTCCACCACAGCCAATAGTTCCCGACGTGTCACACAGTACTGCCTCTCCGATTTACTCAGGGTGCGGCTTCCATAAGCAATGACATGTTCTTTGCCATCATCCCCCAACTGGGACAGCACTGCCCCAAGCCCTGTGGCACTGGCATCGGTGTCAAGGATAAATGATTTGGAGAAATCTGGGAATGCCAGGATAGGGGCAGAAACCAGAAGTTTCTTCAGCTTTTCAAAAGCATCCTTGCAGTCTGGGGTCCATTGGAATAACCTGCCCTTCTCCGTCAATCGGTGGAGGGGGCGGGCCACGGTGGAAAAATCCTGAATAAACCGACGATAGTAGTTGGCCAGCCCCATGAACTGCTGGACCTCACGAGTGGTGCTTGGGGTAGGCCAAGTGGCTATCTTGGTTGTCTTAGCTGGATCTGCGGCGATGCCCTTCTCCGACACAATGTGACCCAAGTAGTTCACTTGGGCCTGGCAAAGATGACACTTGGACGGTTTTAACTTCAAGCCTGACTGCTCCAGACGTCCCAGGACATGGCTTAGTGCAGCAAGGTGCTCTTCGAACGTCTTGCCCAGGATAATGATGTCATCGAGGTAGACTAGGCATCTGTCCCAGTGTAGTCCTGCAAGCACGGTGTCCATAAGTCGTTGGAAGGTGGCTGGAGCGTTGCACAGTCCAAAAGGCATGACATTGAACTGGTACAGCCCATCCGGGACACAAAACGCTGTCTTCTCCTTGTCGTCCTCGGCAATCTCCACCTGCCAGTACCCGCTGAGTAGGTCCAGGGTGCTGAACCAACGTGACCCAGCCAGGGTGTCCAGTGTCTCGTCAATCCGAGGCAGGGGATAGGCGTCTTTCCTTGTCACAGCATTCAGCTTCCGATAGTCAATACAGAACCGAAGACTACCGTCCTTCTTGCGCACCAAGACAATCGGAGATGACCAGGGGCTGTTAGAAGGGGATACAATCTTCTTCTCCAGCATATCATGTAACGCCTTATGAACTTCCTCTCTCTGGCCTACTGGTATTCGCCGAGGAGCCTGGCGAACGGGAAGACTGTCCCCAGTATGAATACGATGCTGAACACGGCTGGTGCGTCCCTGGTCCTGTGGTCCATCTGCGAATGCCTTACGATGCTCACTCAATACCTGCAGCAACTGCTCCTGCTGAGTTGGGCTTAGTCTATCGTCTTCCCCGCTGCATTGGGTCACCAACTCCCACAAGGTATCATCCGAGGGCCCACTTGAAGCGATATTTTCAGTGGCTGATGGGCCTGCCGATACTGCTGCCACAATGGAAAATTCCTGCAGCTTCTCAACCTGGCCTAGTTTGGCACCCTTGTACAAGCGTACTGCATGAGAATTAGGATTTATGACCCGAGCCACTACAACTCGTTCTGAGGGACACACTACAGCACGGGCAGTCATCACTTGTAACCTATCGTCTATGGGCCCTTCTAGCAACCAAGTACCTTCGGCACATTGAGGAGTCTCCACAACCACTTCTAGTTCACTATGGGCAGGCACCTCAGCAGTGGTAACACACATAACAGGCATTTGGGACATACCTCGCTCTTGACCCTTTTCACTGTGCAGTTCCAGTTGAAGTTGCTGTGATCGAATAGACAGGGTTCTTCGTCCAACATCAATTGCGCAGTCCTCAGCGGCTAGAAAGTCCATCCCTAGGATTGCCTCCGCTGTCATATCGTCGACAATGGTCACTGTGACAGTAAAATTCTTCCCACCCAGTGAGATGCAGGCAATTGCTGTGCCCCTTACACGTAGGGGATTCCCGTCTACTCCCACGAGCTGCTGCTGGGCAGGCGTCAATTCAGCAGGTGATGCGTTGAAGAGGTTCCAATGGTCAGTACGGACGAGAGTCAGTGCAGAGCCAGTGTCGACCAGAATCTTGGTGGGTCGGCCAGCTAGCCTGCCCTCTAGGTAGTACGACACTGATGGGCTGACAAGCAATACCTGGGGGTTGGTGTTCGGGCTTGGTTGCTCACTGAGGCTGGCTGGATTGGCGCCCTGCAGTGTGTGACCCCTCACACTGAGGGCCTCTGGTCCCTGAGGCATGTTGGCCATAGCTGTACCCCTCGGTGTGTGGCCTCTCACACCGAGGGTCTCCCATTTCCCTGCGCGCTGCGCTGTGCACACCCCCGTTGGTAGTGGCCCTCCTGGCCACACTTGAAACACACAACTGGCTTGGGATCACTAGTGGCCTTACCACGTACCTGGTAGGGTCTCCTCTGGTTTGCTCCCTGGTCAGCACCGGGTCCCATGCCATGAATCTCCAGCTTCTCGACCCTCTGCACCAGTTGAGACATCAGGTCGACCATGGTGTCCTGCTGGGTCTTGACAGCAGCGACTAGGGACTCTGGAGTGTCCTGCTCTTCAGCCCCCACTTGGGCCACTCTGCCTATTCCCCCAGCGGGTATCAGGAAAGATTCGACTTCCAACGTAGCAGCGACCGCCTCTTCCACCGTGGTCGGCTTCCTTTGGCGTACTGCAAACGACACCTGCGGGTTAGACAGGCTCGCCAGGTACTGGTGCAGCGCGAGTTGCTGCCTCCCATCGGTACCCAAGGTCGGGAAGGCCTTATCTGCTAAGGCGCAAAGATCATCGCCAAAATCGGCCCAGCTTTCTGTCCTTTTCTTCCTTCGAGTCTGAAACTCTGCCCCGTACAATTCACGGCGACTGTCCGGCTCAAAACGCTTACGCAGGGCTTCCGACAGGTTTTCAAATGGCCCCTCGCGTACCTCCGGCTTTAGTTGCTTGTACGCAGATTGTGCTCTCCCAGTCAGGCGAACTCGTAACCACAGGACCTTGTCCTCCTCCTTCCACTTATTGAGTTTGGCAACTCCTTCGAAGTGGTCCAACCAGTCGCTAAACCCTCCCTCGCCGTTGAAGGGCTCTGGCGACACAATGGGTCTGCTGTTGGTGCCCATCCTGCCGACTACGCCAATGTAAGCAGGTTCGAGGTCCTCGTCGATTATCGCAACGTCAGATGCACCAGTCAATGAATCAACAGAACCCACCGGTTCCAGCCGTACAATACATTATATGGGGTGTCTCAACAAAGAGTGTCCGGTTACAAAACAGCGGCGTGCGTGATATACTTCCTATGACGTAATGGCTATACGGGAAATAATAAGATAACTAACTTCCTAATGAACTGACATAAAGATATAAAACATGGATAACTACAATAACGCAAGTGAATACAGCCAAGTAGTGGTAGTGATCATGAGATATGCAAGTACTAACATACGCTAACAGTTTCACTGTCACAGCAGCACTGTTACAGTATTATGACAGATAAATGTGTCAACTGGTGTTAAAGGGCTAAAAGCAGAACTGACCAATCTGTTCCTATGAGAGGAACTGTCTATCTTAAGCGACTTATATATTTGTCACTCCATACAGCTGTGCAATTGACCATTATGTTTATTGCAGAACCATGTATAGTGTAGTATTGGTAGAGAAGCTTTGTGGCACTCTTAGTCATAAGCAATGGCTGTACCTGGGAGGAATTTGAGGGTTTAGTTGCTAAATCTGTCATTTTGTAAGTAGTGACGTCTTCAAAACTGAGCTTTTTCCAGTTTGTCATGACATCACAATGAGAACGGAAGTAGATAGCTGAAGGCTCTAACTGTCATGCAATGATATTCTCTTTAGCTGAATACGCTGAACTCCGCTCCAATCATTCAACTCAACAACTCACTAATAAGCAATACAAGTGAGGACCAAAGAACAAAAGGCATTGCCTCTAATAATAGTCCATGCCAAATATGGTACCACTACACATAGTAACATTATAACATGATAACACCATAGCAGCTGATTATGCATAGTGTCAGTCAACAGTCCTCCACATCTCCCCTTCTCCAGTAGGAGAGCCAGGGTGGAGATTGAACCCGAGTGCCCATCCGAGAGCGAGTGACCGCCGGCGACTCAGAGTTGTCACTGGCTGTGGTGGTCTGGTTACTCTCTGCTGGTCGAGGAGTGACATGCGCTTGATTGCGTCGCACCACGCCAGATGATGTTTTTCACCATGTATGATCTTGGGGTAGGAGTTGGGTTTACCACCTGACCAGGATCCACTTGACCATCGATTCTGACCCACACGCTCTGTTCAGGTTCCAGTGGAGGAAGTGGTCTGGCACGGTGTTGCAAATCGAAGGTGACCTTTTGTTTGCGCCTCTCCAGTGCGTCTTTCTCACGAAACTCAGGCAGATATGACTACTCTGGTTCAAAGCACTGGGGGACCTGAGGAATGGTTGAACGCATGTTGCATCCCATCAAAAGTTGTGCAGTGCTAAAGCCATACCAAGGAAGAGGTGTGTTCCTGTATGCCAACAGGTATGGAGGTTGGGATCAGTTGATTTCTGAAGCAATCCCTTGATGGTCCGCACTGCATGCTCAGCCAAGCTGTTGGCCTGGGGGTAGTGAGGGCTGCTGGTCACATGCTCAAACTGATACTCCTTAGCGAAGCTGAAGAACTGTTGAGAGCTATATTGCGGGCCGTTGTCACTCATCGCGGTCATTGGAAGTCCATGTCTAGCAAATATAGACTTTAAGCGTTGGGTGATGCTGGCTGATGTAGTGGAAGTGAGTGATTGAACTTCAATGTATCTTGAAAAATAGTCAATGACCAGTAGATACGTGATGACCAGTAGATACGTGATGCCCTTCAGCTAAAAAGAGTCAGTTGCAACCTTCTCCCATGGGGGTAGGCAGCAATGGCTGGCAAGGGGGCGTGCTCAGGTTTTAGCACACTGGGCAGTTGATAATCATCTGCTCCAGCTGCTGGGTTATCCCGGGCCACCACACAGCTGTCGAGATCCGCTGTTGGCATTTTCTCATGCCCTGATGGCCACTGTGGATCTTCTCCAGGGTCTCCTTCTGGAGTTGTTGGACCACGATGCAGTTTCTATGCAAGAGAAGCCTGTTGTCTATTGTCATCTCTCCCCGCATAGGCCAAAATTGTTGAAGGTCGACCGGTCTGCTGACGAGTGGGCCATCCCTCTTGGCATAGGGTGTACAGTTACTGGCAGATAGGTTCTCCTCACTGGGCAGTGCATGTGGCAGCAATAACGTGTGTCTGAAGAGGCAGGCAAAGAGGCTAATACATTGTTAACAAAGCACTCAGTGAGATGGTCCTCCAGGACATCAGCTGCCTCAAGATGGGAGACAGGGGCATGCAACAAGGTATCTGCAGTGTAGAGGTACTTACCAGCAATGTGGCAGATGGAATAGGCAAACCACATGAGGCGTAGTCTGAACCGCAGGACTCGTGGAGAGAGAATGTAAGCTGGTTGTGCTCATTAGAGGGACCAGGGACTTGTGATCGGTCTCGAGGTTGTTGCCCAAAACATAGTCTTGGAACTTCTCGCAAGCCCAAATGAGTGCAAGAGCCTCTTTCTCAATCTGGGAGTAGCGCTGTTCAGTGCATGCCTGTCATAGACCGGAGGCAAAAGCAACAGGTTTCCAGACGTCCCCATGTTGCTGGAAGCAGTACCGCTCCCAACCCGTATACTGAGGCAGGATTGCACTCATCCGCCATTGAAAGTACTCAAGAGCACTGCTGTTGGCGAGTCTCTTAAAATAGAAGCGACCGAAAGGAGAAATAATTAATAGTGGTCAACTTTTGGGAATTTTCATGCACTGGAATCTGCCAAAAGCCGCAGTTCGCATCCAGTTTGCTGAACACGGCTGTTCCAGCCATCTGGGCCAGGGTTTCGTCAACCGTAGGCAGGGGGTGAACTTCACGCAAAGCACTCTTACGTACTTGGCCAGACCTTTTGGGCACTACCACCATACCAGAACACCAGGGTGTGGGCTCCTTGACTGCGGCAATGACATCCAGTGCTTGCATGGTTTGAAGTTCAGCTTGGACCTTCTCCTGTAAAGGAAGGGGCACATTGCGTGCGGTATTGAGTAACAGACCTGTATTGTACTAGCTAGCTAGCTATTTGGTTTTGAGACACTCTGTAGGGAAGAGAAAAGGCTACAACTAAGACTTTCCCAGAGGCTGCATATGATATTGCCAGATATATACGATTACAATATACGTACATGGCTATGTAGGAATGGATGTGGTTGGAATGTCTTGCCATGTGAACCACTGTAGTCAGTCATTTTATCTCCGTAATATTTACATGTTTTATTACATCATTCCATTTTGTGCAACATCCAGCCCTTTGTGAAACGACTATACTGACACTTTGTCCACTTTCAATAGCTCTCTTTGTTGGTTTGTAGCTTAACAGCTGAAGAATATTTACAAATAGCAATGTTTGGTTCATGTTTGACGTATTCCTGTGCACGTCTTCATGTGGTTATCACATCCAATACTTTAGTGTGTATGTATATATATACCTTGTCAATCACAGATGCTCACCACACACATGCACTGCACACACCTCACATTGTCACAGGCAGCATGTCAATGTATTGTGCATCATTTGTATCATGTATATATATTATATGCACACTCAGTTTTACGTATTGGGACTTTGTTTACTAGTGATGGCCAACCTCTCTGCCACTCCCCTGTCCTGCTATACTCAACAGATAGTGACGAGAGTCCTATGGCGCGGTGGAACCAAGACGCATTGATCGCACTGCAAGGAGAGCTGAAGCTTAATGTGATAACGAGCACAGGCCTCACTGACAGGCTGCAAAGGGTAGCAGGTGGGTTCATGAACAGAGCAGAAGCTCAGGCAGTGGAGAGTAAGCCAAGCAATGCTGAACAGATGGGAGAGGTCATCCAAATCTTGCTTGGGAAGAGAAACGCTGACTTCAAGATCTTCTGCAGACTTTTACGTGATAGCAACTACAGTGCATGGGTGGACCAGCTGGAGAAGAAAGCTAGAGAGTTCAGGGGAGAACCAGGTAAGACAATTTGTGCATTTTCCATTTGTGTGTGCTCCATGCACGTCCTCATACACTTTACACAGCTACGTACGTACGTATCACTGGGATTCATTGTATCTTCTCACGAAATGTTTCTCTTGGACCTTTTCCCGTAAAGGAAGGGGCACATTGCGTGCGGTATTGAGGGAAAAGTGTGTAGCATCTGGTTTGAGCTGTATCTTGTATGGGTCTCTTTTTAGTTCCCTTAGACCAGTGAAAAGGGAAGGGAGCTTGGCTTGTGGTGGTTCTTCAAGGCTGTCCACCTTTTGGAGGACATGGAGGTCCACGTTTTGGAGGACATGGAGGTTGCGAATGGCAGGAAGTCCCAGGAGGTTGTTCTCCAGGCTTGGCAAGGTGAAGAGGGTGTGCGTACACTCCTGACCCTGGTAAGCCAGCTTCACTGTGGCCTGTCCCACTGTCCAAAGAGGGGTACCGTCTGGTCCACGCAGTTGCTTGGTCGTGGGTTGTGGGTCTGTAATGACAAGTTGGGTGCTTGCAGGTGATGAAATGATGGTCACCTCCGTCCCGGTGTCTACCTTGAGCTGAGATGGTCACCCATTGACTGAAACATGGCGGATCGGTCGGAGCCAACAGTGTTCAGGTAGGCAAAGTCGTCCTGTAGTTCTCGGTCAACCACCTCAACGACGGACTTGGTTCTGCACAGTCGTTCATAGTGTCCCCGTTTCTGGCACTTATGCCGGACACTGCTGTCGAGGATGGCTCACTCGCCCACATCGCATACACGTTGCCTGTTGTTGGCTCTGAACACTACTGCGTGTTGGAGGCTGGTGTTGGGACGCTGACTTCCCTACTGCCTTGCCTGTTGTAGGAGACTTCCCTTTGGAAGAGGGGTAACACTGAACTGTGTCCAGGTGAGGTTCAGACTTGATCTGGCCTTTGAGGGGTAGTTGCTGTTCATGCACTGCTTCCCTCTATTTTACCAGGGTCTTGGCCTTCTTGAGAGTCAGGTCCTCGATCATCTGAAGGCACTCAGATGGGGATAAGTTGGCAATTCCCACGACAATGCGGTCACGCAGCATTTCATCACGTAAGGCACCATATTCGCATGCCTCCGCAAGGTGACCGGGTGCTGTGATAAACTGCTCCACCAATTAACCACGCTGCTGGGCCGTTCTGTTGAACGTTGCTCTTTCAAAGACAACGTTCCGTTGAACTTTGAAGGAGTCGAACTGGGCTAGAACTCGGTCATACTTCTCACGATGCAAATGGAAATGTTTGTAGATGCTAGCGTTTCTTCTGTGTCCTGTCCAATGCAGTAGAGCATGGTGCTAACTTGCTTGGCGTCGCTCAAACAATCCTGATGGAACTGTTGAAAACGCTTCTTTCAGTGAGGCCACTTGTCTGGAGAGCGGAAGTTGAAGGCTCCGGTCTAAGTCTAAACAGAGTTGGGTCATTGAGCCACTTCTGACAATCAATCAATCAATCAATCAGTCAGTATATGGACATATCTCCTAAATAGGAGGTCATCCCTATACAGTGTATACAGTTAGTCACAGACATAGCTCTATATCGAGCCAGCATAAATCATTTAAAGTTATCTATCCATCTCAGTCGAGGTCTTCCCCTCGGCCTTTTGCCCTCCACCACTCCTTCATATACTCTCTTTGTGCACCGTCCATTCTCCATCATGTCCAATCTACCTTTCCATTCCTCTTGTCTCCTTCTAACCAGCTCTAACACCCCCACTTGTCCCAGCCTTCGTAAGACCTCCTCGTTTGTTACTCTGCCCCTCCAGCACACTCCCTCAATTCTCCTCAATACATTCATCTGGGTGGCTGGGATCCTCGACTTCTGTTCCTTTCTGGCTGCCCATGCTTCACACCCATACATCAGCACTGGCATCATTGTTGCATTAACCACCTTTAGCTTTGTCTGCTTGCTGAGCTCTCTCCTCCTCAACACTTCCTGACTCATACCTCCAATGACTCTAGTTGCACCTCCAATCCTCGCTTCCACTTCCCGCTGCATACTTCCATCACCACTAATCATCACTCCTAGATACTTCACAGTGTCCACTTGCTCCAACTGCTCTTCTCCCACCACCACTTGACACTCTTCCCTATTCGTTGCAACTCTCATCACCTTTGTTTTCCTCCAGTTTACCTGTAGGTCCCATTTCATCAGTGCCTCATTCATTGCTTCCACATTGAGCTGCAGTGCTTCTCTCGTCTCTGCCATCATCACCATGTCATCAGCGAACAGCAGTACGCCTATCGTGCCCGTGAAGAGGGTCACTTCCTCGACCCACTCCCTCCTTGCTTCCTTCACCACTCTGTCAAGAAACAGATTAAATAGCCATGGTGACAGAGTACAACCTTGCCTTACACCCCATACTCTGCCAAGATTTCCCATAGCTTCTCCCTACACACACTATCGTACGCCTTTTCCAGATCAATAAATGCCATGAACATCACTTTATCTCTCTCAAACATTTTCTCAATCACCTGCTTTACCGCAAAGACCTGGTCTACACAACCCCTTCCACTTCTAAAGCCTCCCTGCTCTTTCATTACACTACTTTCCGTCAATCCTTTGACCCTGACGTTCAGTACCCTCGCAAAAACCTTGCCCACAACACTCATCAAGCTGATTCCTCTATAGTTGGTGCACTCCATTCTACTCCCTTTTTTATGGATCGGTACAATAGTGGCATCTCTCCAGTCCCTGGGTGCCTCACCCTTCTCCCATACCACATTAAACAGGCTCACTAACCAATGTATGATGACTTCACCTCCTGCTTTCAGCATTTCTGGCCCAATGCCACACACGCCGGGTGCCTTCCCTCCCTTCAGCCTACTCACTGCTCTTCTAACCTCCTCCTCACTTATCCCCGTGTCATCTACCTCACTCAAAACAGGGCTCCGCTGCTCTGACCTCTCATCCTCTTCAAACAACCCTTCAAAATGCTCTCTCCATCTGTCCATGACCTCTGTCTGTTCTGTCAGTAGCTTACCATCCCTATCTTTTACGTGCACCCACACCCCTTTGGTTCTCCTTTCTGCATTCACCCTCTGCCAAAAACACCGCTGATTTCCAGCTGCTTCCCTCTCCAACTCCCTACCTAACTGCACCCATTCATCATTCTTCGCCTTCCTCACTACTCTCCTTGCCTCTGCCTTTGCCTCATAATACTTCTGCCTGACCTCATCCGTACCAGTGTCCAAGAGTCTCTTGTACAACACCTTCTTTCTTTTCACAGCACTCTGCACTTCCTCGTTCCGCCATCTCGTTCTTCTCTCCCCTCTGTTCCTTCTCTTAGCCATGCCACCGTGTCATGCAACAATATTTGAAGTGAAGAAGATGGAAACCAATTATTGGAAGAGAAGGACCATTGAAGCCATCCAAATCAAAACCAGCAGTGAGACAATGAACCTAGACAGTGGCCTGCAGCTGCCCTCAGTATGGAACCCAATTTTGAATCCACTCTAGACTATCTACATTCTCCTCATCCAATGTACATTCCACCAATTGATATCTTAATTTTCATTTTATTCATTTATTCACAACCTGTCACCCCATCACAAGATTCCCGCCTTAACACGTTGACCTTACTGTATATGAAGACCAATCTTTACCTGTGACTCTCAGTTTTGTACCTGACGAAGACCTTCGTGGTCGAAACGTCGTACCACTGCAATTATTGCACCTTTTGCTATGTGAATGCTCATTATCACTGTTGATCATCTGAAGCCATAGCAATGAGCCTCTACGATATCAATATTTGCTTTAGCTGAATACACTGAACTTCGCTCCAATCATTCAACTCAACAACTCACTGAACAGCAATGCAAGTCAGGACCAAAGAACAAAAGGCATTGCCTCTAATAATAGTCCATGCCAAATATGGTACCACTACACATAGTAACATTACAACATGATATCCCCATAGCATCTAATTATGCATAGTGTCAGTCAACAGTTCACCACACTGACAACGTTGAACATTGTCTCTCTTGTGACGATTCTTCTTACAGCAGGCATAATTTGGGGGTTTCTGACAGCGGCAATGGTGTTCACAAGGAGAGCGAGAATGAGTAATATGGCAGTGGTGGTCGTACATATGTGTTGGAACTTAAGCCTTACCACTTTGAACCAATTGGCCCCATACACAGCTCTGCGTGTGGTAGCAGCATGGATGAGGGAGTAGGAGCAACGAAATGGAGGCTGAAAACCCCCAGCTGCATGGTGCTCAAAGCACGAAGTATCCTCCACTCCATCTTTTGCCCACCTTAAAAATGCAGAAGATATGTAGGTGGTGAAAATCTCGCTTGAATATGTTTTGAACTGGTGGCAGGGGACAGAGATTTCAACATGCCGGCCTGAGTGCTTGTCATCTTGGTGTTCTGCTTCCATCTCACAACTAATCTTTTCAGAGAGGCAGATTGTATAACTATGAGTTGTCATACCAATGATATTTAAAAACATTGCCAGTTGTACCATCCAAACTATGTACATATATAGTTTAGATAATCTATGATTGTAGCTATTCGCTATGAAAGGATCAGTACAGTGAAACACAAGTCCCTGGGGCATCAAATGCTTGATAGAAGATAGATTCATCTGTCTATTCTACTGACCCAGTTCTTACATCAGCAGACGGATGCCTTTGGGAAGAGAGAGGGAACTGCAGAATCCTTTAGACTTGGCAGTTAATCTCAAATCTTTAGTAAGAGCAATGCTTGCTTCGAAGCAACTTGAAGTGCAAGCTGCATAAAACCGAATGATCTCTTGGTCCAGTCCAGTAGGATCTAGATTTGGCCACTTCTCTTGACCCACTTCACTTCGCAGTGGATTCTTAGGAAAGGTGGACAAGCTAAACTGCTTATCGCTTTCGTTGTGGCATCCAGCAGCGATGCGATGTTAAGGCATGGTGCTAGCGATGTTATGTGGACGTTTCAGAGTCTAATATAGCATGAGCACAGCTGAAGTTTGCCTTGACATTACGTTAAACCCGGCAAACCATTCCCCTTGTGATGTCATCAAGAATGAGGCTGAAATTTTGGATGACAGTGACTGGAAGTTGCAATTTTTTTCCTATTTGCATGTAAGCGTAGCAAATTCGTAGTATCACCATTTGTCTTTCCTCATGGTGCTGTTTCAATACAAAAATTCATGTCAGTGACACTTAAGTTGTGTGTATGTATGTGTGCCCTATGTTTTGATGTCATACATTGTCACAATCAATGTCTCATTCCCACATTGTGGCCAGTACAGGAAAATGCCCCAACACAATCAATGAATGAATCACTGATCATTTGATTGACTGAGTGCTAAACCAGCCTGCCTCACTATAGTAATGTTAATCAAGCTGGGTCATGGAGGGCAGTAACTCTGCTCTATGATAGGAACCAATTATCACCTCCCCAATTGAAGTCATTGGCCAAAATTTGCTTAGCACTGTTACAGTAGACTGGTTTGGGGGAATACTTCATAGTGATTACATTATAGCCTTTCAACTATCACCTGAGTGTGATACTCATTAATCTCCTTCTATGTGTGAGTGTTGCAGCCGGATGTGTATTGCCTCCTTCAGCAACAGCTCCTTGTGTGTCCTGGCTTGGTCAATCACCGTGGCCTCATCCGGCTGCAACACCACCATCTCAACAGGGATGGTGGGCTGGAGCTGCCTGGATGTTAGATGGCCGCCTTGAAAGGCACAGCAACCAGGGTCAATCAGAGGCAACCCGCAACTTCCGGTGACACCACCTGATTCGACTTCCGGTGACAGCGCATGATGAGATGCTAGGCTATAAATATGATAAGTGCTCATGCTAGCATATCTTCGCCCTGAAGAAGGCCAGAACATCTAGTTGAAACATCGGCAAGGTTTCAGCCCTGTTATGAAGCTGGTATTAGAGAACTACCCTTTCTCATGTCAAATCAATGCAACCACATACAGAAAGTATGAGCAAACACGGTCTCACTAAGGCATGGACACACAGACACACTGTGCATTAATTCTCTCGCTGAATCCCTCCTCATATACCCAACAATCTGGCTAGTCATGCACAACATAGCCACTGCCTAGCCACATTGTATTTCTGCGTTTCAAGACATCTGTGTTTCAAGACAAACACAATTAAGAATGCAGTGACATGCAGACAGACAGGCCATAGGGACACAGTAGCAGGTGTTTAGTCAAGGCGAGAATTCGAGTACAAATAGCGCACGCTGCTGAGACAATAGTTACCTATACGTTTTTACTGCATGCTAAGCTATCCCGCACGAAAAACAGCTAGCAGACGTTTAACGCCCTCACCAAGCTTGGCCTTACTCTTGTCCATTGTTCTCGGCAGTGCTGTGAAGATTTTAAGTTGGGAAGCCACAAACTGGACACGCTGCAAACGATACGGGTGCGTTTTCCAAGGATAGCGTCGCTCCTGCCCCTTATCCGAGGCAGTACTTCGGACAGCGCTGATGTTGACATCCAATGAACACAGCGTGATGCTTGGAACGACGACAAATGGCGACTTGTGGGACTTTCTGAGGTGTTTTGTGGCCTTCTCCCTCATGCGAGAGCCAAGAAATGGCCGCCAACATAAATGCTACCGAACACAATACTTTGCACCACCGCATCAACATTATATATATATATATATACCGTGCTGATCGGTTGTTAAGCGTATGTGCTTATAGCTCTGGCAGGATAGAAATATGCGCCTAATAAAGGATATGCGCTTAACATACAGTTAGTGTCATTTATACATATTATTACGATTATTACAGTGTATTAATTGTTGCATACTTGTTCGCGTTCGACTAATCCGCAAAAGCTCCAAGCGCTGGATGGCAGAAAGCCAGGAAGACGATGAAGAACACACACACCAAAGCGTGATTCGTGGCCACCACATTTACTAGGATATTTGGAGCCCTTTCACGGGGTGAAGATGGCAACAACCACGACAGGCACGCGGTGTGTCTGTTAAAGGACGGCGATACTGTGGGGCACGTACCTCGAGAACTTTCTAGAGTGTTCTGGTACTTCCTTTGTCACGGAGGGAGAGTGACATGCGAAGTAACTGGTAGGAGAAAGCATGGCAAAGGATTGGAAGTCCCATGTGAGTACAAATTTGTGGGGAACAGCAGTCTCATTAAGAAACTGAGGAAACTGCTGCCTTCTGAGTCCAGTAGCAGCTCGTGTCCTGTGTGAGTGTACGTGAAATTTTGATACAGGTTACTTATTTTCATGCACGCATGTGGGACATGTCCGTTCGAAGCCAGATTGTTTATTTTGGGACTGACCTCTGTGGTTTGTCACATTCGTTCGTGTTTCCGTGGAAACGCACATAACTGCGCGTGATGTATGCGTGACTCGACAACCAAATTGTGTCATAATGAAGCACTCGACGCGAAAATCCACACTATTCGAGCCAATAATCCTTCCCAGGCAAGCGAAACATCATCGCACTGCGTACAGGAGGGTAGCGCCGACGTTTCCCGGAGACATGGCGGCCATTTTGTTTGAAACAAGGCCATGTCACGAGAACGGAGGTGCATTTACAAAAGCGTCCTGTGGTAATTTTCAAGAGTGTTTACAGACAAGTTGAGCACTTAAATTCTTTGGTAAGGGATGTCTCTAGCCTTTTCATGTGTCATAATGTTATACAGTATTCCTATCAAGAGTTATTCGTCCCCGAATTTGCATTACCAATCAGTACTAGTAGTTTTCTTGCTGTAACTACTCAATGGAGTTCTGTAACAACTTATGACACATGGAAAAGTTAGGTACTCTGATTTCGCAGTGCTTGATGCCATCCTTGTCTGTCTGAACCACTCTGAAAATTACCACACGGGCATTTACTACTATTTTACTTGCTTCATTTGTGTTGACATTTCTCGACAGTGCGAATTATTATTACCGCAAATCATATGCTGGGTTACAGAGGGTTTCTTTGTCTTCTGTTTGGTACTAGTCTTACTCTGATTCAACGAAGCTTGCAGGACAAACAAGCAAAAATACGAAGGTAAAAATCAGCCGCGCGCGGAAGCCATATTGCTGCAATTGGACATGTCCCACATGCGAATGCACAATCAACTGCATGTTGTACACATTGATTATCTCTATGATGCCAGCATGTGCACATGATAGTACCTATAACAGCCAGTCTCTACAGTTTCTCTTAGTTAGTATCCTCTTCTGCTTCTTCTAGTTCCTGCGTCCTCTTCCTCTTCTACCTCCTGCGCGTCCTCTTCCTCTTCTTGTGTGTCATCTTCCTCCTCCTCATTTGTGTCTTCTAGCTCTTGCGTGGTCTCTTCCTCCTCTTGTGGGTAATCTTCAACATCAGCAAAAGGGTCATCATCCTCATCCTCTGTGGACTCACTGTCACTCTCACCAACTTCATACCCGTCCAAGCCTGAGATATTGATTTCGCTGTCCTCTGACCCATCAATTGCCACTGAGATCCCACACTTCCTGAAGCTTCTAATAATCATGTCCTTGTTGGCACTAACTTCCTCCCATGCCTGGCCAACCCATTTCTTGATGAGAACTCTGCGCCTGCTTGCACTTAGCCCCCCCTGTTACGTACGCATCCAAGTTCTCTTACATGTGAGTCGTGGCAAGGCGATCAACAACGGTCTTGAAGGGCTTGTTGAACACAACATCAATCGGCTGCACAAGGCTGATACAGCCACCTGGTACATAGGTAACTTCAGTGTTGCACTCCTCCTCAAGAATTGTCTGGATGGTGTCAGACTTTTGTGCACTGTGTACATCCATAATGAGGTGCATGGGACCATCACAGGACGTTTTCCAGCAGTGCCCAGAACTTCATCACATTTTCATCTGACCACGCATTTTCTTGGAACTGAACTATGACTCTGCTGTCATAGCTTGCACGCTCTGCCACACCAATTTTCTTTCCCTTTCCATGAAAGATGATCAGCGGCTCCACTCTTGGCTCACCGTCTGCAAACAGTGTCAACTGCACGGTGCACTGACGCTTGTTGAGGCCAGATTCCCCACCACGAACCCGCACAGATCTTTCTCCTCTATCTGCATACGTTGAGCCTTGTGTGAAGCAAAATGGTAGAGGAGTTTGGTCCATGATGGCAATTGCTCTAGGGTCCCACCTTCCCAAAGGATCAGATTGTTCTCCATCTTTTGCCTTCTGACGGATCAAGCGATGGAATCGTTGTATTGATTCCTTTGTCCGCTGGTTCCCTCTGACAGGCATTCATTCCCCGTTTAAGATTGATGCGGGTCCGCCGCTTAAATGCCGTGAACCAATTCGTAGAAAATGCAAATTTGGCACCAGGGTGTTTCTCGGGCAAGATCTGTACGAAACCACCAACCTTTCACCTTCAGTCCTTTCTTCCTGAAAGAAGAAGACAAGCATCCTTAATACAATGAAGGTGTTGAATACCATGCTGTAGATGAAGACTTTACCTACGCATTGATACTATAAGCACAAACATAAGTCTTCATTGGTCAATCCCTAAAGGAGTAAATTTTACAAATGTACACCTATGCACTGAAGAATTCAACAAATGTACACATTGCAACTGTGACTTTTACAAAAGGAAGCCCACGGCAAGTACCTATCATTGACAGTATGCAACACTCACATCACCCAAACATTGCTCACTTAAATGTAGGTAAAAGGTAACTTGCTATCCATTGAAGCAATGTAGCTAAGAATACAATTAACTAGCTATGGCTAGCCAGCTAGCTACGTACGTACCAGGATCTATGGCTATACACAATACTTGCACATACCTTAGTTCCTTGTACTCGCTGTACAGGCTCTCTTCCATGTCTGGGTAGTGAGGTTTCCTGCAAAACTTCGCTCTCTTGCTTCTCTTCTTGCTCCTCTTAATCGTCTTCGTGCTTTGTATCCATCGCAGAACGGTCTTTGAAATCAGCGCGAAGTGCTTACAGGGCTGGTACAGGTTCCTGCGCCATTCTCCAAATACCATTTGAGCACTCGCAACTTCTCCTCTTGGCTATAGCTCTGCCTCTTCCTAGAGGTAGTTCCGCCATCCAGCGTCTGTTGTACTAGCTGCTCCGCCATCGATTGATATGCAGTAGCTATACGCCTCCCGACTTAGTACCTAATATATGCGCCTAAACGAAACGGTGAACCCCTGTAATTAGTGGGCGCCTAACAAACATGGCAGAAAACCAGCAAGGAAGTATGCGCTTAACAGAGGATATGCGCTTATAAAGCAGGGGCGCTTAACAGCCGATCAGTACGGTATTTCCGTAACATGAAGCCATACAACGAGCGCAAAATGAAAACAATATAGGGGTTGCCTGTGACAGCCCCTAAGAAGGTAATGCTAACTGAAAACTATCAATAAATTTTGTTTTATAAATGCTCACAAGTGGTGAACGACAAAATGACATTATAAATAACTTTTAACGTGTGGCGGCTAACCGTTTATTAATGCCATGACATCTTACGTATATATGTACGACAGTAGTCTTCAGTTCTGGAGTGATAGCAATCAAAGGGAAGGGAGAATGGTCTTGTCATTTTATTGCAAACAGTGGATTGTGCAGCTTAACTTTGAAGGGAAGATATCCAATGGGAGAATTGCCAAAGTCCTGGCAGAAGAAGAACTAGAAGTTTCCAAGAAGACTGTTTGGACTACGGTTTCAAAGTACAAAGCACGCGAAATGCTATCTCTATCTAAGGACACACTTGTTGCCACCTCTTCCTCTTCTGAGGTAGATTTTGCTCCAAGTTCTTGACAAATGCCTTTCGTAGGCGTGACTTTGTCTATTGTGATGGCCTCGCCATCCAGGCTTCCCGTCACACCCGTGTCCGTGTGGATCTTTGAATGAAGTAGAGTCGAGATACTCCTTGCCATTGTTTCTGGCCGATTCATATCTCACAATAAAGTTGCTCATGGTCTCTGCGTCTTCTTTGTGACTAGTATTATTTCGATGAGTATATATACAAACTGTAAACCATAAAACAGTAATATTATTGGTTAATGCGTCATGACAGTCGGAGTTTAGCCACCATATCATAGATAAACTTGTCAATTTTCCAAAAACCATGAGTCACAAAATGGAAATATTGTTACCTTTTCCATGCATCATTCCATACATCATACTTAGTCATATGATACACCTAAATGTATACAGTGAACCCTAGTGTACATTGTGAAGAGGCCTTGCAGTGCATGTTGATATCATTAATGTTGTGACGTCACAATTCGCCATATAACATTTAATTTCAATTCAAAGTTGATCTTAAACTTAGTTATGTGTGACTTAGTACTGTGTCAACAAGGACCAGCTATGTATTGTACATTGTAGCCCTTTTGTTGGATAACTGGGCATGCAATCACTGGTTGCTGCACCACTTAGGAACAATAGAGCGCAACTTAGATCTAGACTTTCGTGTGACAATGTATGCTTAGTTGTGGTGGCCTGTTTAGAACGTCTATCATCAATCCTTCCCTATGAAAGATAGGTCCCCTCTCTTCAAAGCTCTGCTACTGGTGCTGAGTTTGATTCTTGCCCACTGTTTCGTGTTGTTGCTGTTGATATTTTCTTTTGGCACATGTGGTCAGTGCGTAGTGTGAGAGTTTTGTGCTTCACACTCACCTGGTTTGCTATATTATGCTACCATTTCCTGTGCAGGTCAGGATTTTCTCAAGTTTCAAGAACAGTACTCCGAGGTTGTTCGTAACCAGGCCAGTATCACCGTGAGGATTACTAAATGTACCACAATAGGCCCTCCTCGCATGGGAAAGACCTGCTTCAAGCATCTCCTCACTGGACAGGAGTGGGATGTAGAAGCAGGGACGACCAGCACAGACGTCATGGAGGCTCCAGAGTGGGTGGAGTGCTACAGCCTGGAGGAAGGAGGAGCAGAGAAACCATGGAAGCTACTGTCTACAGAGCAACAACAGGGGGAATTGATACGGGCTGTTAATGCCTTGATCATCACCGGCACCCATCTGACAACTACACCCGATGTTCCCCTAACTACTACATCACGCAGTGATGCACAGCAATCACCTGATGACACCCTAACCACTGCGTCATCAAGTGATGCACAGCACTCATTCACACCCACTTCGGCCAGGCCTGACTCTGCTCGGAAACCTTTTACTGTTCAGCAGGCGTTAGAGGCATTAGCCGGTGCAATTGAGCCTAAAGCTGTGCAAAACTTTCTGAAGGACAGCGCAGGGAAGGTCCTCGGTGAAACACGCCTTATCCACTTTGTTGACACAGGGGGACAATCTGTCTACCATGATGTGCACCCTGTTCTCATCACCTCACCGAGTGTCTACCTGGTGGTCTTCAGTTTGTATGATCTACATAAAAAGAGTGATAAGGAACAGCTCCAGTACTTTAGGAGTGATCTCATCCAGCGCCCACTGAGGAGCATCTACACCTTTGGCACAAAGACCCCACAAGAAAAGCATCTGCAGGTCTCTCCAGAAGGCCCAACAATCCTTATTGTTGGCACGCACTTGGACAAAATTCCTGAGAGTGACCGTAAAGGGCTTCTTTCCACACTGCACAAAATGATATCTACTGAGATTGGCAACAAACCCTATCGCCAGTTTGTTCGGTACGACACTGAAGGCCAGTCATTTTGGGCTGTGGACAACACACTGGCTGGCAGGGAGCAGGAAGAAGTAGTCAAGAAGTCATTCAAGTACATCACTGCACTTCGGCTTATGGTACAGAACAGATCCCTGGAGATGTCTGTGGACATACCCCTGCCCTGGATGCTGCTAAAGGTGGTCATGGAAGGCAAGGGAGTGCACTACTGCAAGTATTCTGAGCTGCTGAAGGCGGCTTGTGAGAGAGGCTATGTCAGGGAAGCCTCACCTGAAGCAGACCTGGACTCTATGCTGAAGCTGTTCCACATCTTGAGCCTATTCTACCATAAGGTACCCAAGGGGTACAAGAAGGAGGACAGCCTGGTGTTCATCAACCCAGACTGTCTGTACTCAGTTACCTCTGACTTCCTCATGGCTGCCAGGGACAAAATAAAGGAGAGCTGTGAGGAGCGATGTCAGCTCCAAACTGCTTTCAAGGAGATGAACGACAGCCAGGGAAGCAGTAAACAGGGACAAGACCAGGCAGTAGCAGCCACTGAAGAGGACACTGAGGACAGCCAGGGAGATATTGAGGAGAAGCAACAACAGAGTCAAGCTGCCACCAAGGATGATATTTGTCATGAAGAATTAGCTGAAGGAATTATGGTTGAGAAAGAAACGATTATTGAAAGAATGAGGGATAACATGAATACCATTGAGCAGGAAATAGAGAAAGTGGTGCAGAAGACAGAGAGGATCATGGCAAGACTTGGCCCGGAGTCCACTGCAGTGGTGCTTGAGAGACTACATGCTAAACTGATGGAGATTGGGTGGCAAAAGTATAAGCTGCCTTCTATGGAATGTCCGGATGCATCCTCTCAGGAGGCCAAACGGCAACTTTTTATGTGTAGGCTGGTCAACAGCCTAGCCAGTTCTGTGAGGTCAATGCTTCATGATCCAGAAAGGAAGGGAGATGTACTCCAAGTCAGGAAGGAGGTTGCCAAGGCTATAGAAAGCATGAAGGCACAGTGTCAAAGGAGATCCATCGATAGCTGTGACATGGACCAGTTGTTGGCAATCCTGTCGGATCTCAGAATTGTTGCACAACTGAATGACTCCATCAGTTTGGTGATCCCAGCAGCCCTGCCTGAGGTTCCCCATTCAATGGATATTGATGGTACTGTTGACCCCCTCCTTGTCACAGTGGTGTCACAGACTGTCCTGCAGGTATGCTACCTACCCAGCGGTCTCTTCTGCTGCCTGATCAGTGAGTTGGTGACTGGGTTATGCTGGACTGTGGTGCCCATGGGACGCACTCATGTTGCCTTCACACACAAAGACATCACTGGAAGGGTGCATGTCACAGAATGCAAATCATACATCAAGATTGACTTGGAATCACAGGCAGCTCTAGAAGAGCTCTCTGAAACTTGCCAGAATGTCAGGGAGATGATACATGAGAGCATTCTCTGTGTGTACCAAAATCTCCTCAGTGACCCAACTGCTGGCCCTACATTTGAGGAATCACTGATATGGGGATTTCAGTGTGAGGAACACCCTGATGATGACACGCACATTGCAGCTTTTTACGAAGATGATGATGAAGTTGACTGCTGCGCCAAATGCCTCTATGACCTGGAGTCCTTTGCTGTGCAGGGTGTAAAACCTGAACAACTGGTGTGGTTCAGCAGCTAGCTGGAAAGATTTTAGCTTCCAAAACATGTAGTTCTGGCGTTATGCCTAATATCATGGTGTAACCATCTGATTTTGTACTTGTACCCTTTGAGTGTGACTTTTGTATAATTGGGGTGAGCCTGAGCGAGCCCCATCTAGTGCATTCTGTGGCTGAAGAGTCCTTGTAGCGATGTAATCCGTACGTTCACCCTGTAAATTTTTTCTGTGCCTGCCCGCTACAATTTTGTACGCAACGGTGTGCATATTGTTTCGCGCCTGTAATAAAATGGCGGCCGGAAGTGGTCTGGGAACGATCGCGTCACATATTAATTATATGCAAGAATGTAGTGTCGACCAGTACGGGAGGGAGGTCCTGAGCAATTTTCAATACGCGTTCGTATAGGTGCATATAAGCTTGTCGAAGATGGATCGGTACCGAGGAACAGGTTTGTACTCACGGCACATACACAGAACTACACACAGTTGATTTTGTGTATTATCGTGATATTGTGTATTCGTTGACGAGGAACTGTCCACCAAGCTGTCACGCTAATGAGGACTAGCTAGCTATAACTGAAGGTACTCTTACCCTGTCCACATTTAGCTAGCCAGGTCGTTTCCTTTGAAGAGAAGGAAACGGTCTCGCTAACGGAGACTAGTCCACATGCACGCTAAAGCGTTGCATTGTGGCGCTACGGTACTTTGCGACAGTGGGCTGGGTGGGGGACCATAACTCGGACCATAGATCTATGGTTCAGATTATAAGGTAGAACGGGGTATCTCCGGTCACTCTTTGGCTCTTCTGAATTCGATCGACGCGCTCTACTAAACTAACGAACGCAGAGCTACCTCACGTAGGCTTTTACTACAGTGTATGTAGGGTCAGGCATCCATTTTCGGACGACATATTAAATCGGAATCGAGATCTCAGCCGTAAGCTGTTCGTTTCTTCCCATTCTTGGCCCATGTGTTGAGCAGAGAAACACAACATTGTACGCAATGCTAGATCTGGATAAGTTCCTCATGTCAGAAGTTAATCCAGCAAATACAAAGGTTCCGAAGTAATATATTACTTCGGACCCATGTAATTTCGGATTGCAAGCCATATGTCGCAGAGTGCAAACGTATGTTCATATCGACTTAATGGCTAATCGGACACACTCAAGCTCTGGTCGCAGCCAATGTTTCGAATGGAATCTCATTGCGATGAGTGAGCATCGCTACGGTGAACCGGAAAGGTTGGGGTCATCAAAAATCAGATGCAAAAGAAAAATGGCGACAAATGAAATGGAGGCAAAGTGAATGCAGGAGATGCTGCCTAGTACTCTAAATCGTGGTTACACGATTTAAGATGCCGACAAACACTCAGGACAGATGTAATTTGCAGCTTCGGCCTTCTTTTGGCGTATTCCTGCACAAAGACAGTGGTACCATCTCGGGCAGGCATCGCACCCAATCCACTGTTGGGCCTTAGGGTGTCCGCATTCGCAAGCTTGACATCCCAACTTCAGGTCCTCTTCTGGGAGTGCTCCCATTGTGCTGTCTTTCCACTGCAAGTACCGTGGGTCCGGTGAGTCGTAGCCCACTTCTAGCCGCCTTTGATATCACCTGATGTCTGCGGAAGACAGCGGTGCTGGCTGTGCTGTGCGCGGTGGAGTTGTTTGGCCATCCACTTGCGTTACTGCAGTTGGCTGTTGTCCTGCAATAGGCAAGCAATGCACAGAGTGATTGACATGTTTCTGTTAGTGTAAAATATTGGAGGAGCTGGTGCAACTTATTCGAATTATGACCTCTCTGAAACTTGCCAGAATGTCAGAGAGATGATACATGAGAGCATTCTCAGTGTGTACCAAAATCTCCTCAGTGACCCCACTGCTGGCCCTACATTCGAGGAATCACTGATATGGGGATTTCAGTGTGAGGAACACCGTGGTGATGACACGCACATTGCAGCTTTTTACGAAGATGATGATGAAGTTGACTGCTGCGCCAAATGCCCCAATGACATGGAGTCCTTTGCCCTACAGGGTGTAAAGCCTGAACAAATGGTGTGGTTCAGCAGTTAGCTGGAAAGAGCTTAGCTTCTAAAAACATGTAGTTCTGGCATATGCTAATAGACATCTGTTTTCGTACTTGTACCCTTTGAGTGTGACTTTTGTATAATTGGGGTGAGCCTTAGCGAGCCCCATCTAGTGCCTAAGTTCTGTAGCGAGATGTAATCCGTACGTTCACCCTGTAACAAGTGTTTCGAGTTAAAAAACTCGTGGGGTGCTGATGGGCACCCCAAACTCGAACTACTTGCTAGTAATAGTGCCCACATTTGTCATGCCATATAGCATTACTCTAAATCCTAGAATGACCCCAGGATGCACCACACAAAGGTTTGCATGAGTGCATCAGGGTTATCGACACAAACCAAGACAGCTGTGCTTAAACATCCACACTCATTGGAAAGTTGGCAATTGCATGGGAAGGTGCATTAATTAACTAAGTGTTTGGATGCTTTGCACAGGATAGAGCCCTGCACGTACACAGCTTCATGCACTCTGATACCTAATCCAGCTAGCTAGCCTGTCTTAGTATTACGCGCGTACTAGTCCAGCCAGCTTGGGACCCACGTACAACAAGCACCGAAGCGCCGGGGGCGGGAAGGAAAAATGTGGGTCCAGCAACAGTCGTTTCGATTGCGCAAGATTCAACCAATGAGATCGTCTTGACCCAATGTGGTCAACAGTATTCATAGCTTGTGTTGCATAATAGTACGTGCGGATGGCGAATGGCGCCGAAGCTGCATGTCCTTTACTTGCGACTCCATGAGCGAAATCAGTGGCGACACAATGACTACTCTGGAGCTCCACAACGGTTGGCGTCTCTTTAAATCAAAGGACAGTGGTGTCAGCTCGAAAACAAGGCTCTTCCCGAAACCAGTCGGTAGATTTACCACTGTATCTCTTCCAGACAGAACGAGGGCGAATATATAATATGGCTGCCAAGAATCAGAACGCACCAAGATGGCCCGCTAATGGTACTCGGAAATCTACTAGAAAATCGGCACGCAAGATGTCTCAATTGATTGGGGAGGGAGAAGGATCGATTGAGTTAACGAAAAAGAGGGGAGAGAGGAGAAATACAGAGATAGAGTTGACGGTGCAGCGAGAAGAACCAGAGCAAGCAGTGACACCTATAGTCGGCGAGCAGGCGGGAGGATATGGCGACGGCGAAGAGGGAAGCACAAAAGTCGCTACGGGGGATCGCGGCAAGAAAGGGTGAGCCAAAGGAGACATGACAAAGGGAAGAAGGCACTGGAGATGGATGATAAGAGCGTGAAATGTCTATGCTCGTGCAAAGTCGAAAAAGGTGAGATGGTGTGCTGTGATCTCTGCGAGGTATGGTTCCACCTGGAATGTTTAGGTATGAAAGAAGGGGTAGGGCTGCTGGAGGGGAAGGATTTTATGTGCCATTTTTGCCTGTCGTCATGCATGTTGAAGCTGCGGGAGCAGATTGTGGGTTTAAAGGAAGAATTGGTAGAGGCCAGAAGTGAATTGAAGAAAATGAAAGAAGAGAATGGTATGCTACAAGACCGGATGGGGCAGGAGGAAGCGAGGAGAGCGGTAGAGCAGACAAGTGTGCGGATGCGAAAGGTGGCACAAGTTGAGAAGGTGACAGGTGACACCATGGAAGGTGTACAATGTACAGAACAGGAGGATGAATCAGAAGGCGAGGAGGTGACAGTACAGAAGAGCCATGATGGTGGTACACAGAGGTCAGGGAAACAGGCAGCAAAACACATTGGGGGTGTGAGGAAGGTGTGGGGGACCAGGAAGAATGAGTCATGCAATGGGGTTGCAAAGGGAATGGTCAGTACAGTAGGAAGAGTGGCAACAAGCTTCTCCATGATGAAACGGGTAGCCAATTTGGGTGGGAAGAACAGATGGTGGTTTACTGTGAAAGCACCTGAGAGTACTCTGCGAAGCCTGGACAAGAAATGGGAGCATAAGCACTGGCAATGGCAACAAATATGGGGAAGCTCCGGTGCTTTTTAAGGGCGGATCCTGTGCTGAGCAGGCACAGGTGAACAGCTCAGATGCGGTTGAGGGGGAGTGGGAAAGGTGGGTGGTGGAGGAAGGGGAGGCAGAGAAAGGTGAAAAGCTGAGTATGATGTGCTGGAATGTGTGTGGTTGGTTGAGAGGAGATGGGCATATGGGCAAGATGAGGGAAGGAGGTGATGTGAGGGCAGAAGTTATTGATTTCTACAGACCAGATGTGGTGGCTCTTGTAAAAACATGGTTGAAAGCAGAGGATGTGCTTGCTATGGAGGGATACAAGCGGTTTGGGCAGAATAGAAGACACCTGCACAAGAAAGCAGTGAGAGGGTCTGGTGGGGTTGGGATCCTAATAAGGGAAGAAGTTCTGAAGTTGTACCAGGTAGAGATCCTGGACACAGATGTGGAGGATGTGCTATGGGTCAAGCTCAGCCAGGAGGAAGAGGAACAGGTACTAGTGTTGGCAGTCTGTTACTTCCCTCCAGAGGCTTCGAGCCGAGGGAAGAGCACTGAAGAGACTCTACAACAGCTCAGTGAGCAGGTAATAAAGTTCAACCAGCTAGGCCCCATTGTGATATGTGGTGATTTTAATGCAAGATGTGACAGTCTAGAAGCAGAGTCAGAAAGTCTGCCTACTAGAAGAGTCATTGATTCAATCAAGAATAGCCAGGGGGAAGCCTTCGTGGACTTCCTCAGGAGTGTAGATATGTGTGTGGTGAATGGAAGGAAAGGAAGGGATATGTTCCGGGTTGGTCGGTTGTTCGGTGGTGGACTACTGTGTAGTGGGGGTGGAGAATTTTGATATGATTCACGACTTCCGTGTAACAACAATGAGGGAAAGTATAGATGAAATGAGGCTCAAAGGAGAAGTGACGAGGGTACCTGATCACTCATTGGTACAATGGGAAATGCTGATGAATGGGGTAGAGCACAAGGATGGAAAGGGCAGCCAGGATAGTAATAAGAAGAGATATGTGGTCTCAGAGAACTACCTGGAAGCGAACGTAGAAGACATTAGGAGACTGGCACAGAGAGTGGTGAGTATGGGAAAGGACCAGAAGGCCATTCATGAGGTGTATGATGAATTGGTGGGGATAATGAACAGTGGATTGAGAGATTTAACGATGAAAGGTAACGAGAAAAGACAACCTTGGTTCACACATGAAAGTGCAAAATTAAAGAAAGAGTTTCATAGGGCAGAGAAAGAGTGGCTGGGCTGCAGAGATAATGAACTAAGGAAACGAAAGCGATCTGCTTACTTGGAGAAGAGGAGAGTCTATAAGAGGGCAGTTGGAAGGACCAAGAAGAGGTATGTCGAGCACAAATGTTCAGAGCTTGAAGGTATGGTGAGAAACCCGAAGAAATGGTGGAGTATGGTTAAGAAGCTGAAGATGGCGGGCCGCCGAGAAGACCAGGCTGACACAACAAAAGTGTCTGATAAGGAGGGCATGACATAGGTGGGGAAGGAAGCTGTGGAGGTGTGGAGGAGGCATTTTGAGGAGGTTCTCAATGAGGGGCAGGATTCTGGAGAACAGCATGAGCCAGAGAAGGTGGAGATAGGGAATGATCAGGATAGTTTGCTTAATGAGATCATACCAAGAGAGGAAGTGAAGCAGGCTCTTGATGGTCTGAAGCAGAGAGCAGCTCCAGGTAGAGATGGACTGACTGCAGAGATGGTAAGCAGTGAGGATCTGATGGTGTTCTGGTGGGAGCTATTTAACTGGTGCTGGAGGAGTGGTATGATCCCATCAGAGTGGAGGAGAGGCATCATTGTCCCCGTGCCTAAGAAGAGAAGTAGGGGCACTGGCGTATGTGTGACAGATGACTTTCGAGGCATCTCTTTGACATCAGTGGCTTATAAAGCAATGTGTGCCATAGTACAGGTACGGTTGGAACAAGTGGTTGAAGGGGGACAGCTGTTGGCTGAGAAGCAAGAAGGCTTCCGTAAAGGGAGAGGGTGTAGAGACCAAATTGTAACTCTGATCCTGTTGGGTCAAATTAAGATGATGACGAAGAAAAGGGGGATATTCACAGCATTTATTGATTTTAAGAAGGCATATGACAGAGTGGATCGGAGCAAGTTATGGAGGTGCTTAGAAAATAAGGGGCTCAATGGCAGACTGACTGATTTTCTGAAGGCAGTGTATACAAAGTTAAGCTATGAGGTGAAGGTGGGTGAAGAGTTCAGTGGGCAGTTTGGGGTGACAAATGGTCTAAGGCAAGGATGCGTACTATCACCACTGTTGTTCGCACTCTACATCAATTCTCTGATTGATGAGTTGAAGAAGGCAGGGGTGGGCATAGAGTGTAGGGGGCAGAGGGTGGCAGCTCTGTTATATGCAGATGACATGGTGCTATTTGCTGAGGATGAAAAGATAATGAGAGTGGGTCTGAGGATACTACAAGAATGGTGCGATCAATGGGCAGTTAAGGTCAATGCAGAAAAGTGTGGAATAATGCACATGAGAAAGAATGGGGTGAGAAGAACTGAAGAGAAGTTTGAGATGAATGGAGAGAGAGTTGAAGTGATTGAGGAATATAAGTACCTAGGGTGTACAATCAATCAGCACCTGGAATGTAAAGGCATGGTCAAGGAAAGAGCAAATGCTGGAGCCAGAGCTCTGAGTTCCTGGTTGAGGGGGTGCACAGCTGCGATTGGAGAATTTTAAGGTGAAACATTTATGAAACTAATGGAGACGCTGGTGGAGAGTGTGTTACTTTATGGAGCGGAGGTGCGGGGATGTGGCAGGCAACTAGAGCAGGTGGAGCAAGTACAGTTGCGGGCCTCCAGGATTTTCCTGGGAGTAGGCAGGCTACATCCAAAGGTTGCCCTCCTGTTTGAGATGAAGATGCTCCCTCTCAAATGGGAGGCTAGGAGTAGATGTATTGATTTTTGGTTAAAGGTTCTAAGGATGGGTGATACCAGGCTGATTAGATCAGTGATGTTGGAGGCAATGGAAATGAGGGACAAAGTGAAATGGCTACGGGATTTGGAGCAGAACCTAGGAGAGTTGGAATGGAAGGGGGTCAGTGTGGAGGACGTGAGAAGGCTGTCATCTGGTGAGATTAGGCAGATGCTTAGGGATAGTGCATGGAGAATGGTGAGAGGCCTGGGATGCTGAGATCCAAGAACGATCAAAATTAGGTGTGGTGAAGAGTCTGTTAGAATGTGGGTGCCAGTTGCGATGTGTGGATGTAGGAAGCAAGAGGATGCGGAGGATGCTGGCTAAATTGAGAGGTGGAACGACAGAATTGAGGGTGGAGACAGGCAGGTGGAATGGGCTGAAGAAAGAAGAGAGAATCTGTAAGCAGTGTACCATGGGGGAAGTTGAGAATGAAGAACACTTCCTATTGAGATGTGAAGGGTATGCAGAGGAGAGAAAGACTATAGTAGGGTACATGGGGGAATTGGTGGAGGGGTGGCAGAAGATAGAGGCAAAGAAGAAGCTTGCTCTGGTGATAGATTGTGCATGCACTGACGGCAGAATGGGCCGGGCGATTCAAAAGATGTGGAGTTCGCGATTTGGCTGATTGTATCTCTGCCGCTTCAACATGACTGTAACATGATTGTAACTCTCTCTCTATGACAATCAGTTTTGTTTTGATTCATTGTATAGTGCTGCATGGGGTAATCTACCCTAGTGTGCAATTGCACATGGTGCACTTGAATGATAATTGGGGCGAGCCTGAGCGAGCCGGCCACATTAACGTGAAGTACAGCGAGCGTGTCTATATATATATATATATATATATATATATACCACCACCACCACCACCACACAGTGCAAGTTACAATATTATGACCACCACCACATCTGCCCGAAGAGTATCTGCGCTTGTTGGCCATAGAAAAAGACCACCAGTGCAAGTTACAGCTGAGCCGGGCCAGCACCAGCACCACTCAAACCACCACATCTGCCACAGAGTAAATGCGCTAGATGGTTGAAGAAAAACACTACCAGCGCAAGTTACTGAGGGTCAGGACCTGCACTGCCGCCATTGGAGTGCACAATGCAGCAAGCAAATGTAAGCTTGCATTCGGGCATGCCATTAAATTGAGATTATGGGGCAGAAATTCAATGGCATGCCCTTATGGCATGTCTTTTTCTATGGCCAACAAGCGCAGATACTCTTCTGGCAGATGTGGTGGTGGTCATAATATTGTAACTTGCACTGTGTGGTGGTGGTGGTGGTGGTCTTTTTTGTAGAGCAATGGAGCATATACTGAATGCATGCATTGTAACTTGCACTGTGTGGTGGTGGTGGTGGTGCCTGTAATATTGTAACTTGCACTGTGTGGGGGTGGTGGTGGGGTGGTCTTTTTCCTGTGTAAGTAATATGTGGTTGGTTGAGTTTAACATACTAGAACGTGACTCTTCCTATCCATCCTGAAGGCTAAAGAAGCAGTTCGCTCGAGCGAGCTGTGGCCGTACCCTTTTTTGACGACAATTGCATAGGTAAATCACACGCGCTAGGCTTCTCAACAGTACAGACACTAGTCAAACCTTAGGGTGTGTGATAGAGGGCGCTCACCACCTCCTGCGTCGCTCCTGACACTTTTCCGAGGCGACGGTCTAAAGGCCTTTGACGCATCAGCCATTGAAGACGACGGTGGGACGAAGATGAAGACCAATGGCGCGGATTCCACCAGAATATCACGCAGCCTGTTGCACAAAAGCGTAATTGTGAGGCACACGCCGTGTGGAAGCCTTTTCCTTCCAGAACGGCGACTGAAGATCCGCTTGCAGCATAAATGATCCCGCATGCAATACTGATGCAATACTCAGCCCATATAAATGTAAGTACAGTAAGGTCACTGTAATATCTATATTATATGTTTATGTCTCAATCTGGACTGTACAACAGCTAATTAAGAAATCCCACTAATGACAGGGACGTATGGACCAGTTGGCCATGCCCTCTCAGTTTCATGATACTCCAGCAATGTTTTCTTTATAATTATTGCTGCACTATGTATCTGTATAAATGTGTAATACATTATGTGTTATTCTATGTGCATTTATATTAGCACTTTGCAGGCAGCCTGTAGAAGAACGAAGGCCTAATTAAAAATTCTGCCAAATTTAAAAGTCTTAAAATCTTTCATACTTCCTAGGCACACCTAGTGCATGCACGCGAGGGCCTCCAAATCCCCAGAACATTATTTAAGTATTTATATGATTTATTTATTTATTTATTTAAATTAGTGGTGTATATTGTAACTTGCACTGTATATATATCGTACGTCGTCTTAGGCCACAGGGCGAATTTATGCCGGGTGCAAAATGGACAAGATGGCCGCCCTTTGCGTAGCCGTTGCGTGCGACTCAAATACTCGCTGCGGACAGCTTTAAACGAGAAGGAAATCGTCCGAAACGAAGCGTACACTCCAACCTTTCCCCCAGGCAAGGATACAGGCATCGGAAGGAGGAATATCGCCAACTCATCTTCCTCCACGCTCGAGAATTCACAGGACCCTAAGCGAAGTACTCTGCAGATCACTCCAATAATACAATGCCACAGGCCACTAAGAACACTCAGCAACACAACCGCTTCTGAGCCTTCTGAGAATCGTTCTTTAATGCGCTAACGTACTAAACAGTTGGAGAGACTAGCTGCAGAGCATGCAGATGACAGACAGGCCAGGCTGCAGCGGTTATGTACGTGTGTGCGCAGCTTGACAAGAATGGCGCTTCCTCAGGCCATAGATATTCTAAACTATCTACAACTAATCTTCCTCCATGTTCGAGAATTTCACAGGACCCTCAGCGAAGTAGTCAGCAGTCTGACAGCAGATCACTCCTTTATACAATCCCCACAGGAATGCCACTTAGAAGAACACTCAGCAACACAGCCGCTTCTGAGCATTATGAGAATCGTTCCTCATCTGGCTTACGCAACGCAAACATATATACGACAAAATCATGTGCTTGTTAACATTGCTCAAATACAACATCATCCAACTTTCATTGGCATCAGCTGTAGCCTCTACATATCATTCATACAAGCAAACACTCAGTTCGTTTCAGCATCTACAATGTACGCGATGCAGTCCAACACAAATAGCTGCATGCCGTCGGCACCTTTAGCTCGCTCAGGCTCGCCCCCACGATGCTGTAAGCATCTGCCTAGTTATTGGGGCGAGCCTGAGCGAGCCCCACATTAACGTGAAGTACAGCGAGCGTGTCTATATATATCGTACGTCGTCTTAGGCCACGGGGCCAATTTATGCCGGGTGCAAAATGGACAAAATGGCCGCCCTTTGCGTAGCCGTTGCGTGCGACTCAAATACTCGCTGCGGACAGCTTTAAACGAGAAGGCAATCGTCCAAAACTAAGCGTACACTCCACCCTTTCCCCCAGGCAAGGATACAGGCATCGGAAGGAGGTATATCGCCAACTCATCTTCCTCCATGCTCGAGAATTCACAGGACCCTAAGCGAAGTACTCTGTAGATCACTCCAATAATACAATGCCCACAGGACACTAAGGCCACTAAGAACACTCAGCAACACAACCGCTTCTCAGCCTTCTGAGAATCGTTCTTTAATGCGCTAACGTACTAAACAGTTGGAGAGACTAGCTGCAGAGCAGCGGTTATGTACGTGTGTGCGCAGCTTGACATGAATGGCGCTTCCTCAGGCCATAGATATTCTAAACTATCTACAACTAATCTTCCTCCACGTTCGAGAATTTCACAGGACCCTCAGCGAAGTAGTCAGCAGTCTGACAGCAGATCACTCCTTTATACAATCCCCACAGGAACGCCACTTAGAAGAACACTCAGCAACACAGCCGCTTCTGAGCATTCTGAGAATCGTTCCTCATCTGGCTTACGCAACGCAAACATGTATACGACAAAATCATGTGCTTGTTAACATTGCTCAAATACAACATCATCCAACTTTCATTGGCATCAGCTGTAGCCTCTACATATCATTCATACAAGCAAACACTCAGATCGTTTCAGCATCTACAATGTACGCGATGCAGTCCAACGCAAATAGCTGCATGCCGTCGGCACCTTTAGCTCGCTCAGGCTCGCCCCCATGATGCTGTAAGCATCTGCCTAGTGATATGATATATGATATATTCGATGACCAGAATCCGAATTGTATAACCGGCTTGTACCAGAATGCGGAGGCGTTTCCGATTCCTATTGGTTCATCCGAGCTGTCCAATGTAATTAATCCGCCAAAATGGCGGTCACGAAAAATGTCGTCGTACCGTCTGTAGATTTTTAAATGCGCAATGACCATCTACGCTAAAACGAGATCAATAATAGTTGTTATGCTTAACAACAGCTTCATTCCCTTAGTGACGAGGAGGACGGAGAAGATGACAGCAGCGAGCGACTAGGAAACAGCGATGGCGAACACGGCAGCAGCGACGGCGGGGACGACAGCGGCAAGCGAGTAGCAACTACTACAGTTCGCTTCGGGCTAGTGCAGGTGTCTAACTAGTGACCTTATAAGGTCACTAGTTAGACACCTGGAAACAATGGTTTTGCAGCTGCATGAATATTTAACGAGGTGTCTTAGTGATATACACACCTCACCACATCAAAGGAAACGCCCATGCATTATGGTACAAATCATCCATGTACACCTCAGCGCGGGGGGGTATAACTAATACACGAACATGAAGCCATACAAAAGGCGCCCCCAAAATATTTGATGTGCCTGCCCGCTACAATTTTGTACGCAACGGTGTGCGTATTGTTTCGCGCCTGTAATGGACCCTTTCAAAAATTGCATCACGAATCGTCATAGATATTGCGCAATAATGGAACTGTTAGAGCTTCTTGAACTACTGCGCGCTTTGACTGTACTAAAGCTGAAGCTCCTGTGCTAAGAAAGTGTTACGAAAACTTCGGGGAACAAGGCCGTATTATTGGACGATTGGTTACGACGTGGAAGGCAGCGTGCGACGTTGCTCAAGAGACGTGCGGCACAAGCGCAGCCACAACCATCGACATGCCTGCGTTCAAGGAACTTTGTTCGTGGACGAAGGACCTATGGCTGCTGACACATTTCACCTTCATGCAGCTGTACCACTATTTGGTCCACAGCAAGGAGAAAACGTTCGATAAAAGTCGATGGAGGCCTTGAAATCGCTCAAGGCGTACCGGTACTTTGCAGATGGCTTGGTTACTAATGTTTGGGCACACCACCTGCAAAGAGAAGATAGCAGTCTAGTGATTGTGAAGGAATAGTGCTTTGCATCTCTGAAGGCCAAAGCAACATACACTGTTCACGTTCCGCTCAAGACACGTGGTGAAATTGTTCGTGGAGCTTGTACATGTGTAGCTGGGATAGGACAAGCATACAGTCACATAGCTGCTCTGCTGATTTTTTTCGAAGACAGGAAGCACAAAGACACCACTACATTCCTTTTTCTTGCGAATGTATCCTTCATCCACTGACAACAACACAGGATCTGTCTGAATAGATGCATCTTTGGAGGTAGTTTCATCCCCTGCTGACTGTTCTTTCCCAGTACAGTCAACCAGATTGTCCGCAGTTGCAGTGCATCTTCACCTTCCCCGCGCGATTTCGCTCTTTTTGCCGTTCTTTCTGCCATCATGCTACCAACTGCGGGTGCTCGAACGCTTCATTTCTTATCTTCGAAGATGGTTCGGATGAAATCGATATCATTTGGGTCTTTGGATGGTCTACTCTTACGAAATGCGCGCCAGACCCTGCGAGACGATCAGATGGCTTCGGCTACCACTTATCTCGGGAAACGGCTCGTATACAGGCTTTTCGCTTGTCTTCATTAACAGGAAAGACCCAGAAACGAATTCCTGACCCTGCTTTGAAACGGTTAGTACAGTTCACAGCGCAGCAGCGCACAGGCATCGTTCACTAGCTAGTCTTGAAATACGGCGTAAAAGCGGGGAAGCCATATCCTTCCGGGGAAGCCGTATCCTTTTTCCAACAGTAGCAGAACCCGGAAGTGATTGCGCAATTTTTGAAAGGGTCTATAAAATGGCGGCCGGAAGTGGTCTGCGACGCGTCACATGCAATCGTAATTATATGCAAGAATGTAGTGTCAGTCTGCGGGAGGTCCTGAGCACCAAGTTCAGTAGGCGTTCGATCGTGTAGGCGCATTTAAGCTTGTTAAAGATGGATCAGTACCGAGGAACAGGTTTGTACGCACGGCACATGCACAAAACTAAACAAGGTTGATTTTGTGTATTATATATTGTGTATTCCTTACCAAGGAACTGTCAACCAAGCTGTCGCGCTAACGAGGTCTATCTAGCTGTAACTGAAGGTACTCTTATACCCTGTCCACATGTAGCTGGTCTCGCGTAGCTAGCCAGATTGCTTCCTGTGAAGGGGAGGAAACGGTCTGGATAAGGGAGACCTATCCACACGCACGCTAAAAC
Organism: Aplysina aerophoba; assembly: GCA_949841015.1. Lineage (NCBI taxonomy): Eukaryota > Metazoa > Porifera > Demospongiae > Verongiida > Aplysinidae > Aplysina > Aplysina aerophoba. The sequence continues at coordinate 360,023 of OX465050.1, forward strand.
GGTGCATTGTGGCGCTACGGTGCTTTGCGACAGTGGGCTGGGTTGGGGGATCATAACTCGGCGGACCGTAGATCTATGGTTCGGATTATAAGGTAGAACGAGGTGTCTCCAGTCACTCTTGGCTCTTCCGAATTCGATCGACGCGCTCTTCTAAACTAAAGAACGCAAAGCTACCTGACGTGGGCTATTTTTACTACTGTGAATGTACTCCTACACAGACAGAACTGACTCGGATTGGCAGCTGTTTCTATGAGGAACGAATCATTTTATATGCGGTCAAATTGTTGTTCACGGGCTATTTCCGGTCACTGGCTGAAAGAGCATAGTTTCACAGATGCTGCCTGCAGTAGGGGTGCTGATGAGTGACAAAAGACTGGGGCTGTATTTGTTGGTATGATCATAGACGCATGGAAGAACAGGACTGGCAATGCAAACCTGAAGTTGCCAGAGGGTTGTACAGGTCACATGTTTCGTTAGCAACAGAAAACTAAGCTAAATTAAGCTATGCGATAAAGCCCTGAGTCGGGACACTGATGGCTCTATCAGCACCTCAGTCTACCGCAAGCCCAGTCATACTGAGCAATACCTGCACTTACAATCTCACCATCTGGTAGCACACAAGCGGGCAGTTGTCAAGATGTCGATGGGCAGGGCTGAAGGCCTCTCTTCATCAACAGTTAACCGTGTAGAGGAAGAGAAGCACGTGGTGGAGGCCCTTCAGAGGAACGACTACCCTAAGGGGTTCATTCAGAGGCAGACTTGTCTGGGTGCTGAAGGGGCTACTAAGCAGAACAATGAGACACGTGCGACTCTGACCCTCCCCTACATTGCTGGCCTATCAGAGTCCATCAGGCTAATCCTCAGCCCACTTGCGATCCGAGTAGCGTTCCGCCCTTTCAAGACCCTGATGCAGGAGTTGGTCCATCCCAAGGACCCAGTCCCAGTGTCCAAACAAAAGGGAGTCATCTACAGCATCCCTTGTGCTGAGTGTCCCTGGACATACAATAGGCAGACTGGGAAATCACTGGACCTGTGCCTGCAGAACATCATCGAACCCTTTAAGAAGGGAGATGTCACTGCCTCTGCTGTTGCAGAACATGTATTTGAAGCAGGCCACCAGATGGACTTTACCAAGGCATCGGTGATTGACTACCATCCTCACACCCAGACACATTGCGTAGAGTCCTGGCACACGCAATACCATCAGGCCCTCTCAACAGAGAGAAAGGCCCCATGCCAGGACTCTATGCTACTCACACGACTGTCTGTATTCATGTATCTTTGCTTGTAGTGTCATTATTCACTGATGAAGGCCGCCGTAAGTTGTTGAAACATCTGATTTATTTGTGATTGTTTTGGCTAGTGTTACCGACAATAATACCTAAATTAAGCTAACTTGTCCTCGTTCTTGCCGCCATAAGAAGGAATTTTGCTAGCAAGCTTGGCCTAGTTGCATGAAAGTATTTTTCCTGTGACACCTTTTCTTCGTGGCATGCGAGCAGCTTCAGAAGGGCCAGGATATGGATCATAATTTGTTACGGTAAAAGCATTAGGGCTGTGATAAATCGCTGCCTAAGCAATGTACCACAGATAGCACTAAGCATCCATACCATTGGTCTCACTGAAAACTCCTTGCAGGGAAAAATCCTTCGCTCCCGTGTTCATTCATCCGCAACATTTCCTTTTGGGAGTGAAGGATCACGGCGTACGAGCGTCCCACGAAGGTGCGAGTTTCACGTTGCCATAAAGGCCGGCGATATACGGCGTTTTGTAAGCAAACCCATCACAAAATCTGCTCATTAACACTTTTTCTTGGTTATGGAAGCTGTATGACCCTAATACTATATAGCAGATAGAGAATTTATATGGACTTCCGGTTCGCATTGCCAGTCCTGTTCCTCCATGCGTCTATGGTATGATTAGGCTGAAATCCACGATTTCATCGACGTCTGGAGAGCAATCCAAGTGTACATCGCAATGAATAATCAGTAGAAAAGCAAGTGTAAAGTGATGTACTAATCATCTGCAACTATCTAGCTTGATGGCAGTCCTACTGTAGGGTTGCCATTCTTTTGTAGGCCACTGTCGCTGCTTGTCCCATGCCACCTATTGCTGTATAATCAGTGAAGTGAAGGACCCATGTTCCACCTCAATGATTCTCTGTTCATAGGCCCGTCTCTTATGGAGGATTTAAAGCAGCTTGGTGGTATAGGGTTGATCACCCATACATCGAAACATGCACGCTGCTGTTTGGTCCCCCCAGAAGCCAGTGATATTTGCTCTCGCATCATCCTCTCTGTTTGCTGTTTGGGATTGCAGCTGTTCACCTGTTAGTGGCTGGAGTGTTGGCTATAGTGCTACACTCATACAGATCTCTGTAAGGATATCAGTGGTCATATTCCTGATGCCATTATGTCACATAGAGGGAAGTCTGATGGCATCCCTGTGCAGCCTTGTGTAAATTGAGGCCATGGTCAGTTATGGCGGGAGTATTGCTAGCCAGTGGGAGGCGGCCTTCTCTTAACCACAAGACATGGCCTGTTGTAAGTTGGAGGGAAGGCATTCTCTGAGTTCAGCAGCTTCTTTATCTTGAGCACACCGTCGCTGTGCTCTGATCTTGCTCTTGATGCTAATTTGTTCAGTCGCAACTGGTAGAATAGTTTTTCTTGTTGGAGGACTAGGGCAGCTTGTGGGGTGGATATCTGTTTGGAACACATAAAGTGTTCATTTGAATTCCAGGTAGGGTTTTAGGGTTAGTAGTCGCCGTAGTCAGGCCCCATTTTGACTAATTCATCCCACCAGTCGCTTGTTCAATGCAGGACTTCGCCTTATCTCTCTGTCAGTGGATTACAGTGTGAATAGTTTTGTGCACACAGCATTAATCAGTTGACAGGACGTCTTTCGTCCACACAGAAACACATCTCCCTCCAGAAGCTGAACCCTGGCAGGGTTAGCAAAGGATGCCCCCTTCATGACAAGGATGTGACTTGGACAAGTATGAGTAGCTCTCCGTGAGATCACCACGGCCTACGGTTGATCCATTTGCTTTGCGCCTTTTTCTGTAACAAAACAAATTTCAGACTTCAATGCTGTAGCTATAGTTCTCCCATAGATACTCTACGCCGCAGTGTGAGTATCTATGTATGGTTCCCTACAGGCTGCACAGATCTGATGTAGTCAGCGCACAAAGGGAAGCACAGCAAAAATGCACTGCATTAATGAAGTTTTGAGTGTTTGGCAATCTATTCTCCACACGCATGCAGGCTAGTGCTGGAATTGAAATTTCACATTGCACTCTAGGGAAGAAGTACGAGAATTATGCACTACTGACAAACTATTTGTAATTCGGAAGCTCGGATTCTGTGCGCATAACGGAATTCGTCTGAATTAGCAGGACATGTCTGGCAACCCAAGGCTTAATACAGATGTGTTATTCGTCGTCTCTTTATCTGAGATGGACAAGGAGCACACCCTCCTCCTTTCTGACTACCGCGCCTCTCTGAACATTGATACTCTGACGCCATACGCTTATGTCACTGTTAGCAATTTCTATACCATTTGCCATTTGGTGGACACCTGCTGAAATTGACTTTAGCTATCATAATTTGACTTGCTAGACCATCCCAACATGCCCAGGGCATGTAAGAGGAAGGGACTAGAATGGGAGAGCTATTAGTTCACACCTTATCGACCAGTCAAGTGTGTTTGCCACTAAGCATACCTTTCATGTCTGCCTCTGATAACTCCCTGATCACACCACCATGCACTCACGTCCTCCCACCCAAATTTACCTACACACCTGGCAATGCTTCTTATCCAGCTTCCTTTTCCACACTCCACGGCTTGAGACGCCACCTTTCTCAGCAGCCTGCCTTCAAGCACCTTAATACCTTGTACCCACGCACCTTAATCTTGCCTCCCACACTACTGGTAGAGACTCCATCTCCATCATCAATGATGCTTGGCATTCAGTATCATACACAACACCTTGCTCAATGAAGATGTCAGGGATATCCCTCGGGAATTGTCTGTAATGCATGTACCTGTAGATTGCTTCTTCCGGACAGGAACCACTAGACTCTCCCTCCACACTGATGGTACCATCCCATACTCCCAACACACCTCAAACAAAGCACACCAAACATCGAACAACAAACATCGAACAACACTTCAGCTGACATCATGTCAACAGTCGCTCCAGGTGCCGCATCCTTCTTCACCTTATCCAAAGCCTATGCAACCTCCTCTCTTGAAATAGGTTGATAGAGCCTCTCACTGAAGTCCAACCTGTTAGTGCCCCAGTTATTGATATCCACACTATCACCAACTTGCTCTTCATCACCCACTGCTCCCTCATTACTCGCACCCAAGACTTTAGTGAAGTGCTCTTTCCAAACCTCCACTGCCTCTTCACTTGCCTTAGCATTGCCATCTTCGTCATAAACTTCCAAGAGATCACACACACCTTTTTTCTTCTGACCAATACTCATCTTCTTCGTTGATTTTCAGAACTTCCTTGGACATTTCAGTTCTTGTTCTAGCTTGTCCTACATTGATCTACATTGATTCCCTTCGGCAGCCATCGAGCCAGCTATGATGCACTCAATGAATCCTATCTCTCCCAACATGTACCCTCCGGAACCACATACTTCTTGTGAGCATCACTGCCATCTTCCTTGCCAGGAGTATCAGTCAACTTAGCCATTACATCATCCACCCACAAGTCCCACATGAGCACAGAATGATCAGGAACCCACAACCCCTCTTCACTGGCACAGAGATGTGCTTCACATTGTGACGTAGTCCTAACTATGAAGTTCTCATATGTTAGCCACCTCTTCACATGGCACCAAGCAGTAGTCAACCACAGATTGTCCTTTACTGGAGATACAGGTGAACTCATCAGGCCCCTGTCAACCATTGACAAAGCATAAACCTGTGTTCTTCATACACTCTACCAGCATCTCCCCCTGCTCATTCTTCACCATGGATCTACACTACACCTGTCCACCATTTCACCATCCACATCTCTCAACCCACCTCACCTAGCAGTCACCACAACCTGCCCCTCTGCTGGAAACTTCTGTGTCTGTTCCTGCAATAATAGGAACTGTTCAGCAAAATCTCGACTTGAACCAACTGGAGGAACATAGCAGACTGCAACAGAAAACACATGACCACCCTTCTGTTGCTGAAACGTCACCCACATGACATCCTCCAACGTAAAATCAACAATCTCTGTCTGCCAGTTCTGACAAATGAAACTCTTTACCAAAATCCCCACTCCACCGGAACCTCTCACTGCTGTTCTACTCAAACTCGAACGGTATATCCAAACCAGTGATAACCATAACACCCTGTAACTTCATCCCCCTTCAGCCACGTCTCAACTAAACAAACAACATCAGGCTTATAAAAGGTGATAACCTTGGCTCTCATATCACGGTCCTTCACAGTTTGCACTTCGTCATTTCCATCTCCCCTCGCGCAACCAGCTACTTTCCAACACATCATTTTCACACTCACACAGTCCATGTCACACTCCACTCCAGCATCTGCATCACCACCCCAGCCCTTGGAGCCATCGCCCCGCATGGAGTGGGACTCGCTCAGTGCTGCCCCAGCACCCAAACCACTACTGACTCTAAAAAAGGTGTCTTCATCTCAATCTTCCAGAATCATCAACTTGGGCACCGTCGATTAGCTTCAAAACGGACACTTCACCTTCCAACCAAAACCATCACATCACGCGGCCATCCTCATTCTTGAAGACACGCTTGACCTTGACAGAAGCCGCTTGACTATACCTTCTGTCACCCTCTCAGCTGAGTCCGCCCTCTTAGTACCCCATAGCTTTTTGCGTCCCACAAACTCTTTAGACTTCAACAGGTTCTCTCTCTTCATTGGTGTCCTGGCTCGGGATGTTTTTTTCCTGTTTTTTGACACTTCTTTCAGCTTTTTTGTCGAAGGAGGCGCATCCGATTTCCCCCCACACACCACCACCGCACTGTAACTGGTCCCGCCATCGGAGCTAGTCTACTTCTTGACGTTACCCGCACCAACACTGTTGTTACTTATTTCAGTCGCGGAGGAAAGACTGCTAGTTCTCGAAACAGGAACATTTGCGCTTCGTTCACAGCCACTGAGGTTCATCACACCTCGCAACTCTTGCACCTCTTCCTTTAACGCGTCAATCTCCCTCAACAACGCCAGGGCTTTTGACGCCAAGCAGAAACGGCACACAAAGTCCCTTTTCTCCAAAAATCTCCCCTCTCCTTAAATTGCATACATCAAAAATGAAACCACCCCGAACAGAGTTCGCAACATGCCATCTCACCGGACTCATGATTATTGCCGCAAAAGCAAAGGACCTTCTTGACATTGGCACATTCTCCTCTTCCCTCGACTAGACAACCTTTGAATGCAGCAGTTTCAGCAACCTTACCTTCATGACCACATTCTGCGCTTCTCCTGTTGAGAGTTGCTGCGGGCCTGTCACCATTTTGTTCACACATCATATATGTAGTCATATGTATATATGTAGTGTATGGGAGTAGTACCTTGAAAGCAGTTATGAGTAGTGGGGTACCTAAAGAAATACTTAGCTTTCAGATGTGATCATTGTGTCTCTGCATGCTTGTCCTGCAGATATGCGGTTAACCAAATGTGTCACCATCCGAACTTTTGAGTCAGAAATTCCTGCAGAACCACCAATGAAGTGGGTGGAATGCTTTGATGTGACATCAAAACTACGACAACCCCTGTGCAAGCCTAGCGATTGGCAATCAACTGATGTATCCCACGTGTTGCTGAACATTGACATCCCAAACCAGCAACCATACCATCTACCTCTCCTGATCATGCCGGTCCACTGCGTTTACCTCATTCTGTTTGACCTGCGCTATCCAGTCAAATCCCTCACCAGGATCCACAATGTGATGAAGAATGTGTACACAGTCTCCTCATTTGCAGCTAAAGTTGAAGGCACGGAAGTTGATGAACTCCCACCAAAGGTGTTTCTGGTGGGCATGCATGCTGAAGAGAGTAATAAGAGTGAGGAGAGACGCCAGTTTTCACAGAAGCTCAGTGATGTGCTGGAGAAGAAGCCGTACGGGAAGCTGATTGTGTGGGGTAGTGAGGAACCATTCTGGGCAGTTGATGGAGAAAACCTGGATCTCAATGGCACCGACCATCTTTCGGAGCAGCAGAAACAATATTTTAAGCTCCAGGCTGAGGTCCACCAATGGATATTGTGCCACCATAAGCTACAGGAGAAGTTCAAGGATGCTCCGTACATATTGTACTGCGATCTCAAAGGGGCTGCCATGTCAGAAAGCCTGCAATGTGATGCTTTCTTGCAGTTTCTCCACAAGTATGGCTTCGTCTTTTATCATCCAGTTGTGGAAATGAAAGAAGCTCAGGTTGTTCTGTTGCAGCCTCAGTATCTATGCAAGCTCTTTGCTAAGGTGTCAGAGCTGAGCAAGAGTAGATCCCGCACCACCATTGCTGATCTCTTGTCAAGCTCTGCTGCAGACATTGAGCGTAGGGCAGAGTATAAGCAGTGGTTTCAATGCATCTGTATCGACATGGGTCTCGTGTTTGAGGTAACAAAAACAGAGACCCCTGATTTTGTATTCCTCATGGGCCTAAAGGCTGGTCCTAGTTGCCCTGATCGTGAGTTTTACAGCGTTCCCCCACTTCTTGTCACCTTCAAGGGTTCAGGGGGGGAACAGGTGAAAGAAGAATGCTTGCTGCCATCACACTTCTTTGCAGCTTTTGTGACGGAGTTTTTGAGGACTCTGACTCAATCATATCGTAAGCAAAGGAAGCCCAACCGACCAGTGCCTCTGCCTGAAGTTGCAAGCATGGAGCAGCAGTACGTACATGTCAGCATAGCTGGCACCTATCATGTTCATGTCGTTGAACGAGAGTGCTGTGTTGAAGTCGGCTTTCAATATGCGGAGGTCCCTGGACATGAAGATCAAGAGGCAAAGCAAAAGCTGCAGAAGCTGATTTGCTTCTGCAACCGCATCAAGAGTGCTGTGACTGACTCTGCAGACAACATCCTGCAACGTCTGAAAATAACCGAATCCAGCTTATGCTATGGGTTTTACCACTCGCGCAAGACAGAAGATGGTACCTTTGATAATGCTTTTAGGGAATGCACATATAACCCAGATGAAGGAAAATGGATTTTGCAGTGCTCTTGCTGTGTTCTTGAAGAGCACACCACATCTCCACTCCAGGAGATCTGGTTTCAGAATCAGGAAGACTTTGCTTTTGAGAAGGTGCATATGTGGCTGTTACACCATGCATAGCCCTAAAAGGTGTAGTTACTTGTGTCTTGGACTACACTAGCCTGGAAGTAGACAGATGGCAGCTGTCGTTGGGTTCGACGTTTCCATCCAGACTAGGGTCGTCATCAGTAATTTAAAGTCTAATTCAACGACAATTGCCATGTGTCTAACCCCAGGCTAGTGTAGTCCAAGATATAAGTAGCCATGTTTGTCCATTCCTAGCCACTCAGGTAGCATAAACCCCAAATGGTGACAGACTAGTGTGTGCTGTAAGGAGACTAGCATGCCTTCAAATTGCTTCATTTACTTTCAACATTATAGGTGTGTCTAAAAAGGTGTGTCGGATTCCTGAAGAATGGCAATACTGTCCATATTAGGAAGCTCTGTAAAGCACCTCCTAGTGGTGAGTCTGTATCTGCTCAGTGTGTCTGTCTAGTGGGGTCAAACTTCACCTTTTACTGCGTGGATTTTCCACAAATAGCCGCACACACTGCCATCCACATATGCCCGTGTGCACATTTTGTGGCTTCCATGTGGAACAATTAGCCTGTTCATGTGGCACCTGCAGAGATATGTACGTAGTATGGAAGTTGTGTACTACCAAGAGTGACTAAGAGATAAGAGTATGCAACCGCGTATCTTCCCCTGTAACAGCATTTTTCTAAAATGACGTAGTAAATCGCTGTGCATTGGCATGGCGATACATTAATATTCCCGCGTAAGGGCGATAGCTGTGCAGCCTTATATAGAGTAACCAAGTGCACCTACTAAGGACAATTATGCTGACAAAACGACTTCTATTGAAGAGTATGAACCCAGAACTGTAAGAGAGAGCTGTAGAGCCATGGTAGACCAAATCAAGGTCTACAGGTTGTTGCAAACGTTTATTTTCTTGCGGGTGTTGCAAGGGTGTCACACTTAAGATTTAGTGGTTATAAGTCCCAACAAGTTAATAGTATTCATGCATTACGTCGGAATACTAATAGCATTACCATGCCCACTTGTGATATTTTGCTGCGTCATTTTAGGAAAATGCTGTTATACATGAACAAGAGTACACAAGAGATAAGAGTGTGCAACCACGTATCCTCACGTGTATAACTATGCTTTTCTAACATGACGTAGTAAAACGTCACACGTGGGTATGGTAACTATATTAATATTCTTATGTAATGGATGATTACTATTATTCTGGTCGGTCCCCCTGATAGACCAAAGGGGCCTTTGTGTCATTGCAAGAGCAGTGATTGTAGTCGACGTAGTCAGTACGTGCCGCGGAGCACCCTGTCCACTCTACGAGGGCAAGGACCAGGACGACAAGTGTAGATTACCGTACGTCGTTGTCAGCCAGTGCGAGTAATTTTATTCATGCATTACGTAAGAATAATAATATAGTAACCATGCCCACGCAACACGTTGTAATTGAGTCTTTGCAGTGCTGAGGTGATCCGTAGGTCTTCTCGGTCAATTTATTACGGAATGGAAAAATTGAACCGGACACGCAAGCATAACCATCTACTGTTACCCTGCGGCACATGCATGCCGAGGGTTAAACATGAACTAATTGCCACTCAGAAAGCCTATATAGCTGCTAATGAGTTACAATGTTACCAAGGGACACTTGTGTGGCGAAGATGCACAAGATATATACCAAGACCAGGAAATGTTTGGCAATGTGGTACACATGCCATGCATAAGTACATAGCTACAATGGTCCATCCAATAAGAAGGTTAATGGTCCATGGGTGTATGCACGCCCATTAGTGTACCTACATGCGGGCAAGAGAACCGTACGATAACCCGCATTGTGTATGTCTGGAGCATGCACAAATGCTAAAGGTGTAAATTGTAAGGATTCATCATTGAACCATCTATGGTGCTCCTCAATTAACGAAGTTCTGCAACTTTTATTCCCAGTGCTGTCAACTTTTGCCTTTCTCCAATTCGGCTTACATCTCTCTCTCTCTATGAAGCACAATATGTTGTATTCAGACTACTCAAGTGCAACATTCTCTTTTGTCACCATTCATGCAAGGGTTATGAAGGAATCCTATTAAATCTGGCAGAAGAATGTCACGTAACCACTAAAGCTGGTGTATATATATACGCAAATTTATCCAGCATTCTCAAAAACAGGCATGATCCCATGTGCAGCAGAGTGGTCAAACATCAAAGAGGACTTCTTAGGCAAGAGAATTTATGTATATACCATAAATATTCTAAAAATTCGTGAAGATTTTGTGCATTTCAAATCTTACCTTTTGAAATTTAGGAGGTAATATGAATTTCTTTGCTATCTTCTTGCGAACATTAGAGCCTTCTTGCGAAATTGGAGCATACTCTGCTGCAATTTTTTTGGAAGTTTCTGTATAGAAATGGCCGCCGCTGGCGCTTTCTTTGTCACAGTATCGTGCGCTACTCGCAGATATCACGTCTACAAGGAGGTGTGGAACCCCAGTATTGAAGAAGAAGAATTCGTGTGCTTCGCCTAGGAAGAGAATTCCCGCGACAGGAAAGCTGTAATCCCAACGTCAGCCTGGACGACATCTCCAAGCGTAACATTTCTTCAGAACGTTCGTCAGGTGCAATTATCGTTGTCAATCACTGTTCCAGAGGTGTATATAGCCATTAAGGAATACCCAGGGGTACCGCCCTTGCCGAAATTAGAGGTTTCGCCAAACTTTAGAGTCGGCCAATAAATTGAATTTTTAGAGCGTGTCGAGGCAATATTGGTGCAAGTTTGCGAACTTTAGATTTTCGAATTTTTAGAATATTTACAGTAGAGCAATTGGAAAAGGATGATGAGATAAAAATGAAATTGCAGAAGTTGCTCGCCGAAAATGACACCAGTGTTGCATCACCTACATCCCTCAGGTGGCGAACAGAATTAGGCTGGACTTCAAAATCAACAAAATTGTTAACCCATATATACCACAAAATACAGTTTGATACGAGTTAGTAGTGATGTGAAACACTCCTAGATGTAACAGCTCTGCAAGTAGCCTCTAACCAACTTGCCATCTCTTCTGCCATCCTCTGTTAGCGGTGCAAGACGTTCACAGCCTTGCGCAAGATTCGGCGCTTGATTTCTACTGAGAAAATCATTCACAAAATACACACATGTACATAGTAAACAAGATGATATGCTGAGTTTGTCCAAATAGCAATGTATTTTAAAGAGCAGAAAACAACAACAACAACAAGAACGAGTCAGTCAAACAGCCGGGCCTCGCTGACGATGAGGTCCGAAGGCTGATCTTGCACGTTGGTGTCATGGGCTGGCCTGTGGAACGAGGACCTGGCTCCCCTGAGGCACATGATCGCGTTCTCAAGGGCAATTGTGTCGTGAGTCTAGGTGTGAAAGTGACGTAATTCACAAGTGGAAAATGGCGGCGGCAAGCAAACTCGCATTGGTTATTGTCTGTTTCGGACTGGTTTGGCTTCAGAGGCGGCGCAGACAGCGTTACAGAGCAGAAAGATCACGATCAATGGCAAGAAGCCGGCGAATGGCAGCATTTTATCGAAGACAAATGCACGAACTCGCTATAGTCACAGCACTAGTATCGCGAGAACTTTTGTTGCGCAGTGTACGACAGACAAGAACGTTATGGGTGAGGCCCAGGAGTCAGTCTTTCCTAGAAGTCACTGTGGCAAGGTGGGATGACGAGTATTGGAAACGAAATTTTAGAATTGGTTGGCCTACATTTCGATTCCTGTGCTCTCAACTCCAACCCTATCTCCAACGTCAAAACGCCTTGCGAAAACCGCTTTCGGTGGAAGAAAGGGTTGCCATTACGTTATGGAGGCTTGGTACAAATATAGAGTACCGCTCCCTTGCTCATCTCTTTGGCGTGGGCTTGTCAACAGTGTGTGTTGCTGTGCATGACATGCGCACAGCCATTGTGGACAATCTATTGGAACAGTATATAAGGATACCCACTGGTAGCGATGCTCAGGCAGTAGTTGATGGCTTCTTGTGTACCTGGGGCTTTCCACAGTGTTTTGGGGCAGTCGATGGAACCCACATACGTATCATTGCACCAAGGGACAACCCACTTGACTACTACAACAGAAAGGGAGCTCATTCCATCGTCCTGCAAGCACTGGTGGACTACAAATACAAGTTCATGAACATTTATGTGGGTTGGCCGGGTAGTGTCCATGATGCTCGTATTCTAGCAAATTCTGTTGTTTTTGATAGAGGTGAATCTGGTAATCTTGTACCAGACACGAAGCAACGTATCAATGGAGTGGATGTACCCATTGTGATTTTGGGAGATCCTGCGTACCCTTTACTTCCTTGGCTGATCAAGCCTTTTTCAGGTACTGGTCCATTGAGCCGGGAGCAGAAGCGATTTAACTACCAGCTCAGCAGGGCACGAGTTGTTGTTGAATGTGCATTTGGCAGGTTGAAGGGAAGATGGAGGTCCATCATGAAGAGGAATGATACTAATGTCAGTTTCATGCCAACCCTCGTTACAGCATGTTGCATACTTCACAACCTCTGCAAAATCCATGGCGACAGTTTTGACGACAACTGGCTAGAGGCAGATCCCTTGGCAGATGCTTCAAGCGCAACATCAACCACAGCGGTGCCACCAGCTAATGCAGCTGTGGCAATCAGGCAGGCACTTTGTGACTACTTCCAACTAGATCAGAACTTTTCCTAATCAATTACAGTAATCAGTGCACACAGAGACTGTGATGATCAGAACTAAATGTAGGTCATAAGTGATTACTGATCATGAAGTAACCCTGATGGCCTAGATATGATGAAGTGACAATATAAAGTGATAAGTGAGTATGCCCACGCATAAGAAGTCCTGAATTAAAAGCTGTGAGTTGCCACCGTCCTCATCTGCATCGCTTGGGTAGACGTACGTCTGGTCATAAGGGTCATACGATGATCCTGGCATCGGTGGCCTAGGGATAGGTGTTGGCAGTGGTGGTACCAGTGGTGGTGGATATCCCACTCCAAACATGTGTTGAGCAACAGGCTGTGGCTGAACAACTTGGACAAGTTGTTGCAACACTGCCAGAAATTTATCATCTCTTTCTGCTTCCTTTCCTGCCCTCTTCTCTTCCCAATTCCTTCTCTCTATCTCTAACTGCTCGGTCAATTTTCTTGCCTCCTCCTGCGACTTCATTCCGTGTCTATAATGGCATTGACACTCCTGTCTGCTTTCTCCAGTTTAGTCAACTGCTTTTGCTTCTTCTTTGGTGGTGCTTCAGTTGGTGTTGGAGTTGGCACCCTGCTTCCCGACGGTGTCCTGCCATCTGATGATACCCTCATGTCCATTGGGGGACCACCATCTGTCGCTGTCCTGCCATCAGTGGGTGGCTCGCTGTCTGTGGGTGCAAGGCTTGCATCCAGCAATCCGATTTCGCCTTCTTCCTCTTCCTCCTGCTCTGTCCTAAGTGCTGGTGTAGGGCTGGGTGCAGCGCTAGCACTGTCTAGCAGCTGCACAGGCGAAATCAGAGCCCTCCCTTTCATTACGCGGTGAATTTCAGCAAACCACTTAAAGTCTGGGACAGTGACATCCTCGTCGTCCGACTCACACCCAGCACCGCTCCTCCTCTGCCGGTCCACGATGTCTTTGTACCGCTTCTTCAGCGCCTTTATTTTATCCCGGCACTGCTTATACGAGCGGTCATATCCTACCTTCCGCAGCTCCTACTCAATCTTGCGGAATGGTACCTCGTTTCGAACGGCACCCAGCAGCTGCGCCTGAATCCTCCCCTCGCTCCAGGCATCCAGTAGCGGGCTAATTTCTCCCTCGCTCCATAGTCGGCCACGCTCCGCCATGTTTTCTCACATTCGACCCGCTTTACAAGTGGGTCGAACCCACTTGTCTAAACTGGGGTGAACCCACTTTGCGGTGCCCGTGTGAAAGGTGCAAAGTGGGTTCAACCCGGGTTCACCCCACTTTAAAAGTGCCCGTGTGAAAGGGGGATTAGAGAGGAGACTGGCTAGTCGCTTGAACGCCACTGTTGCAGAAGGGCCCCAACCACCACTGGAGGAGAGTACAATAGGCGTGAAGGAGCCATGCTCAACTTCACCGATTTTCTTCTTGTACATCCTTCTCTTCTCTTGTTCGTGCCTGCGGTAACATGCAGCTGATGTCGTCTTGCAGTTGGAGGGCGCATGAGAGTTAAAAACTCTTATATCAAAAAATGCACAACTCCTGCTGCAATCCCCCAGAAATTCTTTGACATCCAGTCTTGCGCCATCATCAGTGTTAGCAATTCTGTGGGAAAAGGTCTCTCCTGAGATTGGTTGAAGTGCCGGTTCACTGGACACATTGGGGCACACCTCCGTCAGAAACTCAGCAAACAGGTCTCTTATCTGGTCATGTCTGATGCTTGGAAAGGTGCCCCTTGGGCAGCTGAAAGCATGACTGAGACTGAAGGCCTCCCCACACAGACAGTGAGAAGGTAGTCTGGCTGGTCTCCAGCCATACCTCAGACATAGGGTGTCTCTGAATGCCAGTTTGTGGAGGGTGAAGCCATATTCAGACAAAGGGATGGTGGTTAACCATGAGGAGGCACCTCTTTCACTTGTTTGCTCCATACACACATGCTGTGATCATGACAGCTTCTTCTTCAGATCCTCAGCATCATCCTGAACCACAGAATGATTTTGCGAGTGAAGTGCAGCCTTGGCCTGCTTTTGTTCAACTCGAACTGCTTCTGGATAGCAGCTATTCTTTTGCTGGATACGGAACGCCAGGGGTTCTGATAGCCTTGCAAGAGCATTGAACTGACGTTGCGAGCACTTGGATGGGTCAATAATCCCAAGACCCCCGAGTCAGGCAGGCATTGCGAACAGCTCTCTCTCCTTGTCACTGAAACTCATTCTCCCAGTCAGTCTGGCAGGAAGCGGTGTCTAATTGCATCCTCAAGGGGTTGCAACAGTCCTGAGATGTTTGGGACTGTATGCATGATGTAGTTCCATCTGCTTACCAAGCAATGAGTGAAGATCGCATAGGCTGCTTGTGGCTGAGACTCAGCAACGATAGACAGGTTTTCCATCTCCTTCACCCATTCCACCACTTTGTCTTGCACAAAGTTCTTGACAGAGCTTGCTGATCCCAGATAGGACCCAAGATATCTCATTCCACCCTCAGTGATATTGATGCCTGTTTTCCTGAAGACTTCAGCTGCAGCCTTGTGATGCTCAGGTTTGACAACAAGCCATGTTTTTGCAGGGTTGGGGTGGTATCCATAGTGTGGGCCTGCCGTCTCAATCCTGTCCCACCAAGTACATAGGGATCTCAGTTTCCCTCCAGCTGCGACATTGTCCACGTACCAGGACTAAGGGGGGGTGTGCCAATGGCATACATGGCCATGGCAAGATGGTCACCTTGAGTGGTGCCCTCTTGTGACAGAATGTGTTCTTCCCCAATGAACAGCTTGGCGTTGCCTCGATATGTGTTGGTAAGTACTGGTGCCAGAATAGAGCATAGGATGTGAGCATTTCTCAATGCTGCCTGCCGATTGAGAGAGTTGAAAGCGCTTGATGAAAAGTACAGCCTCAGTGTCATTGTCTTCGAAAAACACATCTCATCGCCATGACACTGCTGTCACAAGCGGCTTCTTGTCCTGCACAGAGTTGTATACTCCCAACCATGCTCAGGATGTCCTCACAAGCAATTTGGAGGATCATCTTGCCAATGAGTCATCTAAGAGTCTCTCTGATACCTATAGGGCATATCCCTGGGTTCTTGTCTAGGGCAACTAGGCGACAGGCAGTCAGTGGGCAATTCCGATGCGATCCACATAAGTCGTACAGAGCCTCTTAAGTTAGCCTTGCAATACTCTCACATAGGTCACTGGATGCCCTTTTGAATGAGGAGCACAGTCGCTTCCACCCCCTGACATCAAGCCCAGAAGGTCCAGCTGACCCAGACATACCATGTATTGTAGATTGCACCATTGGCCCATCAATTTGGTCAAAGACGACGTGGTGTGGCTCACTGGCGGATCATCTACTACTGAGGGATCCACGGGGGTACCAGTTGGATGCTTATCAATCAGGTGGTCTTGGACAGACCTCCCATCTGGCTGGATCTTGTTGAGGGGTAGGTTTCCCTTGTCTCCTTCCTCAGTGATCAACTTGTTGCAGCCCTCATATTGCCTCTACTGACAAGCCTTTCAACAGATCTAGCCGCTCATCTGATGGTATTCAGCTCTGAATTGTCTGTCCTTTGTGCAGCAGAGATTCTACATCACCCTCAGCCCACCTGGTCAATCTTTCCTCCAGTCGCAGGGTGCGATCCTTGTTCTTTAACTTTGGGGATGGTTTTTGCAGAACAAGAGCAGGAAGCACCATTGCAGCCTTCAGGGAGGTACCGTCCATTGCAGTTGCATCACTGTAGGCATCAATAAGATGGGACAATTCCCGTACAAACAATGTACCAGCCTTACCTCTGGGCACCTCAAGCAAGTTGCGCTTCCACTGCACTGTCTCCTCATATGCTCTGTTGATCGCTTCAGTGAAGGATTCTCCATCCTGATTTCTCCACCTAAAATTGGCCGAGTTGGAGATCTTGAACGGGGGCAGCTCTCCCAGCGTTGGACTCAGAGGGGGGTGTCCACTCGCTCACTGCTGTCCTCCGCGGGAGTGTCCTCGCTCAAGTTCTGCTGACTCTCAATCTCACACCTTGCGCTTCTAGCTTCCTCGTGATTCTGGCATCGATTCCTTCGCATCGGTAGGCAATCGACACAAAGCCTACCGGCTTTCTTACAGCGGCAGCTACCACAACACCCGTTACAGTGGCAGCACGCAGGCATCATGAAGATCAGACGCAGCGGATCAAGCACACCAAATCACCAAAATCACCACCATTTTTTTTATTGATTTCTCGCTTGAGAGTGGCCGGGAGCGTGGCCAGTAGAGACGGTTAAGCAGCCGAAATATAGACAAAGGACTACAGGGGATGCCCTGATAGTGCAGAGACATGCTCTCTCGTAGCCACCGATGGGTCTGTTAAAGTGTGTACTATCGTCTTTGACGCGTATATGTGTTATTGGACCTTACGCGCATGCAATAATTGGATGCAAATTAGCGTCAACGGGACTTAAAGAGTTAAATCGTATTGCATACATACTGTAGATGCAAACTGTGGCTGATTTGCAGGTTTGCCTGGTACAAAAGTACACAATAATAGGAAGCAAGTACAAATTTACACAAAGTGTACAAGAAGCAGCTGCAATGACTACAAGTTGAGAGAAATAGTGTTCGAGCATTATCAACTGAGTGATTGGTAGCAGTGGTGGCTGAGCAATAGTGGAGCAGTTTGAGTGACATGTGTTGGAGATGGCTGAGCCATGGACAGTGGGCACATTATATACATAGTAGTACATTATATATGTATACATTCATGTGATTTTCCACTTCCAGCAATCGCTTCCTCCTGCATCTTTACTAGTTTGATCTAGTGTGCGCAACACAATGACACATTTGCATAACCTCATGCCAATTACAGTGGAATCTCATTAACTGGAACCTGCAGGGGACGTCATAGAAGGTTCCAGTTAATGAGAGTTCCAGTTATTGAAATTCAATGAGAATTTAGTAGAGTATGTATGTCAACACAATCAAAAGGTCATAACACTGATCGTTATGTGTTTTTAGACTGTACTAGCAAAATAATCAGTAATTTTGGCCTGTTTCTTCTGTTGTACTATTGCTGCATCAATGGATGAACAAGCTTTCGTTATTTGTATGGCAACATCAGTGCTTTCCAGATAAAGGGAATACCGCTGCATCACGTCCATAGCGGCCTGAACTTCTTTGATGGATGGTGGAGGCTGTGGTTCATCATGTACTTCGAAGCCATCATCGCTGTCCTCATCACTATTGGCATCAGCATCTTCTCTGATATTCTTGGATGATGTCTTCGTCTGTAATTGCAGCGCCGGTTTCGACATCAGCATCAGAATTGACCCACTCTTCAGGGGTTACTGTGGCTGGTACCAATTCTGGCTGGATTGATTGCAGCTCTTGCATTCCTTCCTGTAGGTCGGCAAATGGATTGTCATCGCTGCTGTTGGTGGCACTTTCATTGATACCAGCTTTACAAAAACATGCAGTAATTGTGCTCTCTTTCACCTGCCTCCATGCAACTTTTAGCATCAGCATGGCATCTAAGATCGAAATTCTTGGCATTTGTATGGTGCTACTGTTGGATTGTGTGTCAATTTCGCGTAATGCTCTCTGCACCAATTGTGTCCTATAGTATGCTTTCAAGGTGCGGATAACACCTTGGTCCATTGGCTGCGTTTTAGATGTTGTGTTGGGTGGTAAAAATACGAGGGTGACAGACTGGAGACCATCTACATGTGGGTGGGCCGGGCAGTTGTCCACAAGGAGTGCCACCTTTCTTCCATCCGCAGAAATGGTTCGATCAAACTCTTGAAGCCATTCAGTAAACAACTCTGCATCCATCCAAGACTTCTTCTGATGACGGTAACGACAGGGCAAATTCCTGACTCCCTTGAAGCATCTCGGCTGTTTAGACTTCCCAATGATAAACAAAGGCAACTTATCTCCTACTGCATTGGCACCGCAGAGAACAGTGATCCTCACTTTGCTCTGCTTGCCCCCATGGCATTTTTCCTTCGAAAGATGCAGTGAGCGATTCGGAAGAGCTTGGTAAAACAAACCACATTCGTCGACATTGTAGATATCCTCTGCTTTAAATTGAGAAAGAATTGTGGGGAGGGTTGTTTCGGTCCATGGTGCAACCATTTCTTCAGTGACAGATGCACTCTCTCCAGCTACAACCTTAAAGGAAATGGAGTTGCGCTTCTTTCATCTATCGAGCCAACCATCTGAGGCATGGAAATTTTCGATTTCCAACTCTTTGGCATACTGAAGAGCCTTTTCTTGGATTACCTTGCCATTTATTGGTACATGTCTGTCTCTTACGTATTGGAACCATTTCAGTACAGCAGTATCAAGGTCTTCATGCTGACCAGCACGAATCCGTCTTCTTTTAGGGGCTGTTGAAGTGCTGTTATTGGCAGCTATGACTTTTGCGGAATTTTTCTTCCACGTGGAGACAGTGTTCTTGGGAACGCCATACTTAGCCGCCACTGCGTTGTTTTTCATCCCTTTCTGAAGGTCCATAATGGCGTTATACTTGTCGCGAATTGAGACAGACTTCTGGGTTCTGGGCTTTGACATCATCTTTGCGCTGTCTGTAGGCTTTTTTACGCGGAACACGTGGTGCGCTCGGTGGTGCGTGTCGCGCGAAAAAATGGCCGATGCTATCACAGAAGCGCTCTCCTTGTCGTCGTATATCAGAGGATATCATGAGTACAAAGATCTCTGGACTCCGCATCTTGGGCAGAGTTTAGCTACTAAGGCAGAAACTACGAATCCCCTGGACAGATTTGCAGTAGCAGTTCTACTGGACAATGACGTGGTCGGGCACCTCCCCAAAGGAAAACTTGGGCGATACGCGAAGACGATCAGCTTCTTTCTCCAGGCTAATGCTAGGAATTCCTGCACAGCGGTTGTTACGGGCCAAGCAGTAAATCTTGGTGACAAGAAGGGCATGCAAGTTCCCTGTAACTTGTGTTTTTGTGGCGCCCGTCCTTTCCTTGAAAGGTTACGAAGGGAGTTAGAAACAATGGAGCTATGATTTATTGACTCTGTATTGCTTTTATTGTTGTTAAATGTATATTTTAGTAATAACATGTTTCTCTAAAATTGTTCCACTTAACGCGATTGACGTTCGAACTAACGAGAGGCTCTTCTATACTTTAGTATAGCGCTTGTCCAGGGACTTTGAACTTTGTTCGATTTAGCGCGATGTTCGAGTTAAACCACAGTCGAATTAACGCGATTCTACTGTACCTTTTTCTCCATTTTATCAGCTCATGCAACGTATAGTAATCAATGTCATGGGGAATGGTGGAAACTGTGCAGTACTTTTTGCTATGAATATTACGATATAGACCTGAGTGGCTAGGTAGACTCATATCAATGACGTTGCCAAGAATCAGACCCAGGCCTCTGGTTTAAGCTGGCATCGCTCTGCCACTGAGCTACAAAATCACCAGCAAGCACCCCTTTTCTTGCCCTTATACTTATATGCCTTGCCCTGAGTGGTTGTGTTTATTGATGAGATGCATGCTATTTCTGTGTTGATTTTGACTGTGGAAGGATTGTTAGCAAGATCACAGTTAGGATTCTGATGGATAGGACTCCTAATGCATCGAAGACTGACAACAATCATGTCTAATCCAAGACACAAACTGAATTTAAAAAAATCATGAATTTGTTATAAAATCGTACAACTGCGAAAGTTTAGTCTGCAAATAATTTGAGTGCATACAGTACGTATGAGTGTTTCAGAGCTAGCCTCTGGGGTCAAACAAGGCTTCAAAAAAACTTACATTTAATGATTTTACTATTCGAATCTGTTCTGCTTGTGTAGCAGAAGGGGTGGGGTGGAATGTGGTGCATGTGTGCGTGCATGCATGTGTGTGTGTGCATGTGTGCGTGCATGCATGTGTGTGTGTGCATGTGTGCGTGCATGCATGTGTGTGCGTGCATGCGTGTGTGTGTGCGTGCGTGTGTGCATGCACGTGTGTACGCGTGCGCATGTTTGTGTAATTGTGTGGTGTGGTGTGTGTGTATGCATTGAATTGCCAATAACATATGGCATAGTTTTGAAACTGGTCTATACTTGGTCATGGAATAGACAGTTCCTTGGTTTTCGAGCGTAACACACGTGGTAGATAGCTTCACTTAGCAAAACGTTTCGGCCCCAAAAAGGCCTTCTTCAGTTGTAAGGGGTTACAAAACAGATCAAGCAAGATGAGTGGTACAGCAGAATAAATAGGGGGTGGCAAGTGCACCTGTGACAAGGCATGATGAGGCTGAATAAAATTAAGAATTAAAAATTAAAGAATTAAAAATTGAATTTAATAGTCATAGCCACATCAGTGCCTGTCATTGTTAGAGGGGGGCTGTCCTGGAGGCCGTCCAGCATGGGTTCAGTAAGAGACCAGAGTCAGAGTTCATGGCATTGGAGCTTCTAATGTGCAGTGCTTCCTTGATCCTCCTTCTAAACCAGTCTCCATCATGGTCGATACTTATTGTCTCATCCCACAGGATCTTGTGACCTGTGCTCCACACATGTTCTGCGATGGCGTTGTTTGGGTCGGCTTTCATTGCAGCTCTCTTGTGCTCTTCAATGCGAGTTTTCATCTGTCTTCCTGTCTCTCCGACATAAACTGAGCCACAATCGCATGGGACACGGTACACCACACACTTATGTTCCTCTGTGGGAGTTGGAACCTTGACGTGAGTGAGGAGGCTTCTTAGTGTCGAGGAGGACCTGAAGGCGGTCTTGATGTTCAGAGGGCGGCAGACTAGGCGGATCTTCTCACTGAGGCCTTTGATGTAGGGCAGCACCAGCAGCCTCTGTTCATCGTCCTCTACACTGGTGGGTGGGCGGGCTCTGCGTCTCTTGTTGAGTACCCCGGCTGTGACTGCATGTGGGTATCCATTCGCCTGGAATACTCTTGAAAGGTGGTTCAGTTCTTCCTTGAGGCCATCTCCTGTGCACACCCGTTCTGCTCTTGACTTAAGACAGGATACCACACTCGTTTTAACTTGTGGATGGTGGTGGGACCGGAAGTGAAGGTACCGGTCTGTGTGGGTCTTCTTACGAAACACCGAGGTGGTGAGAGTGTTGTCATTCCTCTTGACCAACACGTCCAAGAAGGGCAACTGATTCTCCTCCTCTGTCTCCATTGTGAACTGTATATTCTCACAGAGGCCGTTGAGGTGATCCAGGAAGGTGGCCAGTTGTGTTCTTCCATGGGGCCAGATGATGAAGGTGTCATCCACGTACCTAAGCCAAAGCTTGGGCTCCCTGTCTGCTGTCGCCAGTGCCATCTGTTCAAAGTCTTCCATGAAGAGTCCAGCTACCACTGGAGAAAGAGGTGGTCATGGAAGTTCTTGAGCAAAATTCGCAGCTGCTGGATTGACAATCAATAATTCTATGTCCAGGACGTTTCGATCCGAAGATCTTTCTCAACTGGTACAACAAACTAAACTGACATGACTGAGAAAAAACGTTCCTAAATATGGGCAGTGTGACAGGGGATGATGAGTGAGGTATTTATGATGTAATGCAGGTTCTCAAAAAATAATAATTATTAAATAAATAAATAAATGAATAAATTAATGCTGTGCTAGCAGGGGGGGGTTGGCTATGGTGGGCAGAGGAGAGGCTGCCATACTGGGCTTAGGGAGCGACCACAGTCCAGGTTGGAGGTGACTTTCTGCTTGTTGATGTGGATTGCTTCAATGACCTTCCGCCGTGTATAGTTCATTTCAACCTGCTTGACTGTGGCAGCTTCCCAGTCCACCCTGTGCTGTGTCTTCCATGCGTGTACTGCAATGCCATTCTTCAAGTCATTTCTCTTCACTGCTCCTCTATGCTCACTCAGTCTCTTTTCCAGTGTCCTTCCAGTTTCTCCGATGTACACGCAGTTGCAGTCCGCACAGGGTACCTGGTACACGACCCCTTTTTTTTTCAGTGCTGGCTGAGGCTGCTTTGTGTGGACTAGGGCTTCACGGAGAGTACCCCGAGACTTAAAGGTGGTTTTCATCCCTAGATGTCTGCACACTCGCTCGATTCTTTCACTCACTCCTGTGACATAGGGAAGGTGGAGGGTGGGCTGGTCCTGTGCTTCGGGGGGAGGGGGTTTGGGGTGTTTCCTGAGGGAGCAGACAATCACCTGTGTGGGATAGCCTTTGGCCTGGAATACAGCTTTCAGATGCTGGCGCTCTTGGGGCATTCTGGTGGGGTGACAGATCTTCTCTGCTCTGGTTGCTAGGCGGTGGATAACTCCTGATTTGGTCCTATTATGGTGGTGTGAGTTGTAGTTAATGTATTGGTTAGTGTGTGTTTTCTTCCGGAATACTGAGGTGGTGGCACTGTCTCCTTTCCTTTCTACCTGCACATCAAGGAATGCATGCAATCTTCTGGTCTTCCTCCTCCTCCATTGAAAATTGGATGGCTGGGTGTTGTGAGTTCAGGTGGGTCAGGAACTCATCCAGGGCTTGGTCACCATGTGGCCAGATGGCAAAAACATCATCCACATACCTAATCCAGAGATTGGGTTTCTGTGTGGATGTGTCTAAGGCCCGTTTCTCAATGCCTCCATGTAGAGGTTGGCAACAATGGGGGACGGGGGGGAACCCATTGCTGTTCCTGATACTTGTTCGTAGAAGGTGTCGCCGAATCTAAAATAGGTTGATTTCAGACAGTTCAATGAGGCGACATAGGTCTGGGGCTGGGATGGTGGTTCGCTCTTTACAGTATCACTGGTCTATACTTGTTGTACATCAATTTGTAGCAGTGGGCCGTATCTTCGGCACTTGTATATACATATGAAGAGGACTTCTGCTGCTTATTTGTACAGATATGTAACTCACTGAAAACAGTCTAATAGGAGTATAAAGAATGACACTGCCCCATAATTGAGCGGGACTTGTCAGAACCTCTTCCCTATGTGTAGTTCTTGAACATTTATAGTGGGAGTATAGCAGTGTATGTTGATTTTCATATTAATTTTGCCAAAACTACTTAACATCAGCAGATGCTGGTTAGTAGGGATCATGTGATTGGCTTGCCCCAATATTGTTTACTGTCCTACGTACACACTTGGCTATATAATCTTGCCATGCGGCTTGTATGCTCTCAAAGCTGTTGAACACTAGACAGACTATGGACTTATGTTGTCTCTCCTTACTACCTCACTGCAGCTGATCGACCTAACTTCGCCAATGCAGAGGAGACAGTGAGCTTCGCCATACTCACTGCAAATGCGAATGAAAGGAAGGCAGTCCGTCACTTCCTTCAGTTGGGCAATCCCATTGACACCACACAATTTCCCCATGCTAAAGGGTGTGTGTATGATAAAGATTCATTTTTAGTTACAAGACAGGCGATAATCAAACCTCATGCAGACAATGAGAAGAACCGCTACCCTCTCTTTTACCTTGAAGTTGGTCAAAAGAGGCAGGTGGGAGTTCATGTGCCATGTGACACGATGGGTCCTTGGGGGGCCTTTAACAAGACTGTGGAACTACTGCGGATGGCCAAAGACAAAGGGTGGAAACTACGCTACATCTTTGTTGTCGGCTGCTGTGGAGCACGTCTCAGAGACCGGAACAAGTGTAAAGAAGATTGTCCACGTGGTACTGTTCTTCTCGCCAGACAGGTCAAGGACTACCTAAACACAGGAAAGGTCAAAGACGGTCGGGTCGACGGTAATCCATTGACTCATGATATGGGTGATGAATGGCTGGAAGATCTGAAGGTTGCACAAGAAGCAACAGCAACAAAAGGAAATAAAACAGCAGCAAAATCCCAAAGGATTGCAGTGGAGACAGTTAACTACTTGACTGGTCCTCTGGTCATCAAGGACGACCTGTTCGGAAAGTCGTATTGTGAAGGCAACGCAAAGATTACTGGAGTAGAGATGGAAGTAGCGGGAGTTATCAGAGCAGTGGAAACATTTAATCGTATCACAGATGATCCAAAACAGAAGGTTATGCTTGTGAAAGGTGTTTCTGACTACACCGGGAATAAGGGAGAGAAAGCCGAATGTATGCTCTTTGGAAGAAATATCCCTGCAGTTGATGATGACCAACTCCAGGTGTATGCCACCTTGCAGTCCCTTGCTCTAGTCATTCGATTTGTGGCTGGAAACATACAACGGATCTAATCAGTAACACCTCTTGAGGTCCTACTTTAAACACTTATTGACAACTTATTATAGGATTGAAAAGTATGTAGCAGTTTGTACAGTTAGCTATAGCTAGCTAACTAGCTATATTTATTATTGTAGTGTTTCCATGCATCTTTTGTAGCCCTTTACGTGGTAGCTAGCTCCTGCTGTAGTCTCAGGAGTGCAGTACCCAAACTCCCATACATGCTTTTATTACTTGCAATTTGTATATTGGAAAGGAGGTTTTGTGTATTTTGCAGTGAAATTTATCTTGGTCCCTACAGTAGCCATTTTGTGATTGAGCAAGAGTGACTGAAGGGCCAGAAGAATGAGGTAAGCTCTTCAAGACCTCAGACCAGGGCGCGTGCACTACGCACCATCTTGCCGTATACTAGTGCATGTACACGGCGACGGGCTATTTAGCCTCTATCTCTTTTTGGCTGTTCCCTGTCAGCGTGGAACTTGACGTCAATGCCCTGAAGGATATTCTTAGCACGTTCGCAGACCGTATGGGAGCCAAGTGGGACTTCATCGGCATCCAGCTGAGGCAGGGGGACCTCGTGCAGGACCTGCGCTCCTCCCCACACCTGGGTAGGCATAAAGTGCAGCAGATCATCGACGAGTGGCTGGGCAGTGAAGACGAGGAGGTCCCGAGGTGTGCCGCCACCGTGTCGCGAGTGCTGAGGTCTCCAGCCGTGAGGCTGGGCGCTGTGGCCAAGGACTTTGAGGAGGTGAGACCCAGCGCCATCTGTAACTGCCTTTGGGCACTGAAGGGGAACAGTGAGCTCTCAAACGTTTGAATGTGCAGTGCATGTACTGTAAAGTGTCCATCTGTGCCATGGTCCTATTTTGCTATAGGAAGTGCAAAGGAGGGCATCCTCTCAGCGTGCTGCTCCACAACACCCAGTCTCACAGCCTCCACACAGCCTTGCTTCTACTGGAGCCTACACTTCTACAGGTCTGCCTGTGTAGCAGTGGGGGTGGGGTGGGGCGGATGAGGCTGAGGGCGGTGCTCACACTCACTGCCAACTGCTCTCCACTCAGGTGCCTCCACTAGCCACTTTGAAGGTACCCTGTCTTTCCAAGATTGACCATTTCCTTCAAACCCTCACAGTGTTCCCCAGGAGTCTCCTTCATCAAACCCATCCAGCTTTTCTCAAAGACAGCCTTCAAACCCTAGCAGTCTAGCACTACCACAGCAGGCGCAGGAGAGGGGACTGAGACCCCACCTCCCTAGTGGTGGTGGTGGGAGGGCCGACAGTGGCCCAGTGCAGGGGGTGGGGTCACTGGTGCAGCAGCCTGTACAGGAGCAGGGAGGACCAGCTGGGGGTGATGTGCTGAGGGGCCCTGAACAAGGTATGTATGTACAGGACACAACTAGTGTGTGCACGCTGGTGTAGTGGTAGACTGACTACGTATGTAGCCTGTGTGCCATATATGGGCATATGATTGTGTTGTAAGTCTAGCTAGAGGGGTGTGTGTGGTTGAATTTCTTCATGTAATGTTTCTCACTGAGGCCCATAGAATCACTCATTGTAAAGCCTTCTATACATATGCAGCGGTCTTCAAGACATGCACTGTATAGGAATAGGGGTGAACCACAGTGTGACTTGTGTTCCCAGACTCTCATCCACATGTGCGCGAATGCTGGATGCTACACTCATCTGTGGGGATAGTTGCTTCTCTTTAGTAGTGTCAAGTCGTTTCAATGTGCTCCTTCTCCGTTACGTGTGCAGATGGAGACGCAGTGCACGATGGACCAGTGCCAGTGATGGAAGATGTCCTCGAGGCAATCACGAAGCACATAAAAGGTTGTCAAGCAGTGAAGTGAAGATGCCAGGTGTGCGGGGATACCTGATGCCTCCTGATTCCATCTGCCCTCTGCTGCTCTCCACGCTGCAGGTGTGCTCCGAGACCAGTACAGCAGACCTCCGGGCAATGAGGCAGCCATGGCGAAGTCATTCGGACAGAGATGTCTTCCTTTCCATGAGCACGCAAGGATTGCGTCAGCCGTCTGTAGGACAGTTTAGTGAGGCCCTGGTGTCTTGTACGACGGCATCCATGGAGTGCTTAGTGCATCAGCTGTTTGCAATGTTAGCACACATTGCACCCAGTAGGGTGTCCCTGGGCTCCAGTTCAACTCAAATGTATGCCATATAGCTGAGGGCTGGGGTGCACACATTTGCTATAGAAGGCAGGTTGTCTGCATACTTGCTATTCTATTTTCCGAGACTCTATTTCACAGACAAATGATACCTGTAAGGTAAGGTACTATGTACAGCAGAGACATGTGATGTTTGAGCGCAAAAGGACTGACAGGTGAATAGTGTAGGTCATGCACTGTTTGCACTCTCCACTGTACTTGTGCCATCAGGGATCTACAGACTGAAAGGAGGAAGTCCTATGGCAGTGGCAGCATTGTGTCCTGCTTGGGGAAATTCTTCCTTCTGACAAGCTGTCACAACTTCCTGAAGGAGGATGGAGACCGAGTGCAAGATCTGAAGGATGATTCTGTGGAAGAGAAGATGACGAAGAAATGCAAGGTAGCAGAGTACCTCTTTTCCACCAAGGATTTTAAAAGCACCGTGCCCCTACCAGCGCGTGTTGTACTTAAAAACTGTGAAGACCCAGTTCTCATCTTTGATCAGGTGCGTCACAGTCTCCATTTAGTTGCCCGAGGAAGCATTTGTTTGCATTTTAATGCTATATCCCCCTCTTCATGGATTGTAACATATACAGGTAACAGGCTAAATACAGACATCATTGACCACATTACAGATGTACATTACAGAGCTGGTATTCATTTCAACCCAGAGGTCATTGTCAACTGCTTACAAGATGATATG
The DNA here is from genome assembly GCA_949841015.1 of Aplysina aerophoba. NCBI lineage: Eukaryota > Metazoa > Porifera > Demospongiae > Verongiida > Aplysinidae > Aplysina > Aplysina aerophoba. The sequence continues at coordinate 387,930 of OX465050.1, forward strand.
AAAGCAGTTGACAAAAACTTCTGGGTCGAAATGTTCTGCTAATGTAACAGTTGTGTTGTTTGGAAGGTTTCTGTGTGGCTAGGTTGCTGCTTGATTCAAACGTTTCGACCCAATCTCATCAGTGAGAAAAGATAATATTACAAAAACCGGCATTTTTTATACACAAAAGAAAAAATGTGTATAAAAACGCATGCTGGTTTTTGTAAGATTATCTTTTCTCCCTGATGAGGACCCAGGATTGGGTTGAAACGTTTGAATCAAGTGACTTTGTCATTGTCGTGTGAATGTTTTGGCTAGTGGAGTTTCCGATCATTATAGTTGTGTTGTTGCTCATCAATTCGCCATTGGTATCAGTTCAACTAAACTACGTATGAGCCTCCAGAGCATCACTAAAATTTACAGATGTACATACATTACAGAGCTGGTTTTCAATGATTCTGTTCCCCATTGTGTAGGTGGATGACCTCTTAGCAGTGGAAGTTAACGACCCAGCTGACTTTCCAGCTCATCTTGAAGCAGACGCAGCTGCTGCTTTAATTCCAGTGCAGCCCATTCCGCTTCAACCAGGACTTAGGAGAGAGAAATTGCTGGAAAGTGCTCTTCTGCTAACAATTGCTCATTTTCCACGTGAGGATGGCCACCGAGCAGAGTGTTTGGAGTTGGCAGTGGGATTGAGAGTTATCCAAGAGGAAAGCCAAGGTAAGCAAGTACTGCACTTATTTTGAGCACAGTCATCAAATTTAGGCTTGTACCCACTTCATACTTTCATTCCAAATGTCAGAATGAAAGTCGAAACGTTTGGGACTGGGTACGAAGCTACTAAACTCGGGGCCTTGTTCTGGCTACAGAAGCAGATATTGACTTCCAAAAATGCACATGTTCGTTTTAAAAATCTGAGATATCTCCAGTTGTGTCCCTTGACCTGTGTGCGTGTGCTTGTCCACACCTCTGTAGAATCGACGGTGTTGTACACATTTGACACCTACCATGGCTCTTCCGGGGCTCCTGTCCTGTTTGCTAAAGAAGATGAAGTGGTTCTTCTGGCTGTGCATCGCAAGAGCACTGCTACACGCATGCTGGATGCTGCAGGCCAAAGGACCAGTATTGGATACAACGTTGGGTCTGTTCTCAGTGAGGGCTTCCTGCGACGCCTGTGCCCTAATGACCAAAGTATGTCCAACAGCGCTGTTTGACCACTGCACTGTGTACATAGATTATGTACCTGGCCAATCCATTATTCACATATCTCACAATAAAGTTGCTCATGGTTTCTGTGTCTTCTTCCTAAATGGTACCGATTTTGACGGGTATACAAGTAAACTATAAATCGTAAAACAGTAACTGTTATCGGTTAATGTGTCGTGACAGTCAGCACTTAGCCACTAAACATTCACAGATGAACTTGTCAATTTTCCAAAAAACCATGAGTCATGAAACGGGATTATTATCTTTTCTATGCACCGTTCCATACAGCATAATTAGTCATGTGATACACCTAAATCACAGTGAAATATATAAGTATATAAAGTATACAGTGAAATCCTAGCGTACGTCCCTTGTGAAGAGGCCTTGCAGTGCATGTTGATATCATTAATGTTGTGACGTCACAATTTGGCGCGTAACATTTAATGTTCAATTGAAAGTTGATCTTAACTTAGTAATGTGTGACTTAGTGCTGTGTCAACAAGGACCAACTATGAATTGTACACTGTATCCCTTTTGTTGGATAAATGGGCATGCAATCACTGGCTGCTGCACCACTGAGCAACACTAGAGCACAACTTAGATCAGACTTTCGTGTGACAGTGTATGCTTAGTGGTGGCAGCCTGTTTGGGACGTCTATCATCTTTCCCAATGGAAGATAGGTCCGCTTTCCTCAAAGCTCTGCTACTGGTGCTGAGTTTGATTCTTGCAGACTATCTGTTCAGTGTTTGTGTTCCTGTTGATATTTTCTTTTGGCACATGTGGTCATATACAGTGTGTGACCTTTGTGCTTCACACACACCTGGTTTGCTATATTATGTTACCATTTTTTGTGCAGGTCAGGATTTACTCAAGTTTCAGCAACAGTATTCTGAGGTTGTTCGTAATCAGGCCAGTATCACTGTGAGGATTACTAAATGTACCACGATAGGCCCTCCTCGCATGGGCAAGACCTGCTTCAAGCATCTCCTCACTGGACAGGAGTGGGATGTAAAAGCAGGGACAGCTAGCACAGACATCATGGAGACACCAGAGTGGGTGGAGTGTTACAGTCTGGAAGAAGGAGGAGCAGAGAAGCCATGGAAGCTACTGTCTACAGAGCAACAACAGGGGGAATTGATACGGGCTGTTAATACCTTGATCATCACAGGCACCCATCTGACAACTACACCCAGCGATGCCCCAACCACTTCCCTACCCAGTGAAGTGCAACACCCAGCCTTACCCAATGACACCCCAACCACTACCTCACCCGGTGATGCACAACACATATCCACAACCAGTGATGCACAGCACCCAACCACACGCGATGACGCCCCAACCACTACGTCACCCAGTGATGCACAGCAATCAACGACACCTGATGATGCCCAAACCACTGTCTCATCCAGTGATGCACAACACTCAACAACTCCCGATGACGCCCCAACCGCTGCATCACCCAGTGATGCACAGCACTCATTCACACCCAGTGATGTCCAACTCAGAACTGTGCCCAGCTCCACACACCCTCCAACCAAGCCTGACTCTGCTCAGAAACCTGCTACTATTCGGCAGGCTTTAGAGGCATTAGCCGGTGCAGTCAAGCCTAAAGCTGTGCAAGACTTTCTGAAGGATAGAGCAGGAAAGGTCCTCGGTGAAACACGCCTTATCCACTTTGTTGACACAGGGGGACAATCTGTCTACCATGATGTGCACCCTGTCCTCATCACCTCACCAAGTGTGTATGTGGTGGTCTTCAATTTGCATGATCTACATCAGAAGAGTAATGAGGAGCAGCTCGATTACTTCAGGAGTGATCTTATCCAGCGCCCACTGAGGAGCATCTACACCTTTGGTAAAAAGAACCCTCAAGAAAAGCATCTGCGAGTTTCTCCAGAAAACCCCACAATCTTTATTGTTGGCACGCACTTAGATAAAATTCCTGAAAGTGACCGTAAAGGGATTCTTTCCACACTGCACAAAATGATATCTACTGAGATTGGCAACAAACCCTATCGCCAGTTTGTTCGGTATGATACTCAAGGCCAGTCATTCTGGGCTGTGGACAGCACACTGGCCGGCAGGGAGCAGGAAGAAGAAGTCAAGAAGTCATTCAAGTACATCACTGCACTTCGGCTTATGGTACAGAACAGATCCCTGGAGATGTCTGTGGACATACCCCTGCCCTGGATGCTGCTGAAGGTGGTCATGGAAGGCAAGGGAGTGCGCTACTGCAAGTATTCTGCGTTGCTGGAAGTGGCTTGTGAGAGAGGATATGTTAGGGAAGCCTCGCCTGAAGCAGACCTGGACTCTATGCTGAAGCTGTTCCACATCTTGAGCCTATTCTACCACAAGGTACCCAAGGGGTACAAGAAGGAAGACAGCCTGGTGTTCATCGACCCAGACTGTCTGTACTCAGTGACCTCTGACTTCCTCATGGCTGCCAGGGACGAAATAAAGGAGAGCTGTGAGGAGCAATGTCGGCTCCAAACTGCTTTCAAGGAGATGAACGACAGCCAGGGAAGCAGTAAACAGGGACAAGACCAGGCAGTAGCAGCCACTGAAGAGGACACTGAGGACAGCCAGGGAGATATTGAGGAGAAGCAACAACAGAGTCAAGCTGCCACCAAGGATGATATATGTCATGAAGAATTAGCTGAAGGAATTATGGTTGAGAAAGAAACGATTATTGAAAGAATGAGGGATAACATGAATACCATTGAGCAGGAAATAGAGACAGTGGTGCAGAAGGCAGAGAGGATCAGGGCAAGACTTGGCCCGGAGTCCACTGAAGTGGTGCTTGAAAGACTACAGGCTAAACTGATGGAGATTGGGTGGCAAAAGTATAAGCTGCCTTCTATGGAATGCCCGGATGCATCCTCTCAGGAGGCCAAACGGCAACTTTTTATGTGTAGGCTGGTCAACAGCCTAGCCAGTTCTGTGAGGGCAGTGCTGCGTGATCCAGAAAGGAAGGGAGATGTACTCCAAGCCAGGAAGGAGGTTGCCAAGGCTATAGAAAGCATGAAAGCACAGTGTCAAAGGAGATCCATCGATAGCCATGACATGGACCAGTTGTTGGCAATCCTGTCGGATCTCAGAATTGTTGCACAACTGAATGACTCCAGCAGTTTGGTGATCCCAGCAGCCCTGCCTGAGGTTCCTCATTCAGTGGATATTGATGGTACTGTTGACCCCCTCCTTGTCACAGTGGTGTCACAGACTGTCCTGCAGGTATGCTACTTACCCAGCGGTCTCTTCTGCTGCCTGATCAGTGAGTTGGTGACTGCATTATAGGCTGGACTGTGGTGCCCCTGGGACGCACTCATGTTGCCTTCACACACGAGGACATCACTGGAAGGGTGCATGTCACAGAATACAAATCATACATCAAGATTGACTTGGAATCACAGGCAGCTCTAGCAGAGCTCTCTGAAACTTGCCAGAATGTCAGGGAGATGATACATGAGAGCATTCTCAGTGTGTACCAAAATCTCCTCAGTGACCCCACTGCTGACCCTACATTCGAGGAATCACTGATATGGGGATTTCAGTGTGAGGAACACCCTGATGATGACACGCACATTGCAGCTTTTTACGAAGATGATGATGAAGTTGACTGCTGCGCCAAATGCCTCTATGACCTGGAGTCCTTTGCTGTGCAGGGTGTAAAACCTGAACAACTGGTGTGGTTCAGCAGCTAGCTGGAAAGATTTTAGCTTCCAACACATGTAGTTCTGGCGTTATGCCTAATATCATGGTGTAACCATCTGATTTTGTACTTGTACCCTTTGAGTGTGACTTTTGTATAATTGGGGTGAGCCTGAGCGAGCCCCATCTAGTGCATTCTGTGGCTGAAGAGTCCTTGTAGCGATGTAATCCGTACGCTCACCCTGTAAATTTTTGATGTGCCTGCCCGCTACAATTTTGTGCGCAGCATCTTGTTTCGCGCCTGTAATAAAATGGCGGCCGGAAGTGGTCTGGGAACGATCGCGTCACATACCGTGATAATAATTATATGCAAGAATGTAGTGTCAGTCTACGGGAGGGAGGTCTGAGCAAGTTCAATACGCGTTCGTATAGGTGCATATAAGCTTGTCGAAGATGGATCCGTGCCGAGGAACAGGTTTGTACGCACGGCACATACACAGAACTACACACAGTTGATTTTGTGTATTATCGTGATATTGTGTATTCGTTGACAAGGAACTGTCCACCAAGCTGTCACGCTAATGAGGACTAGCTAGCTATAACTGAAGGTACTCTTACCCTGTCCACATTTAGCTAGCCAGGTCGCTTCCTTTGAAGAGAAGGAAACGGTCTCGCTAAGGGAGACTAGTCCACATGCACGCTAAAGCGTTGCATTGTGGCGCTACGGTACTTTGCGACAGTGGGCTGGGTGGGGGACCATAACTCGGACCATAGATCTATGGTTCAGATTATAAGGTAGAACGGGGTATCTCCGGTCACTCTTTGGCACTTCTGAATTCGATCGACGCGCTCTACTAAACTAACGAACGCAAAGCTACCTCACGTAGGCAGTTTTTACTACTGTGTATGTAGGGTCAGGCATCCATTTTCGGACGACATATTAAATCGGAATCGAGATCTCAGCCGTAAGCTGTTCGTTTCTTCCCATTCTTGGCCCATGTGTTGAGCAGAGAAACACAACATTGTACGCAATGCTAGATCTGGATAAGCTCCTTATGTCAGAAGTTAATCCAGCAAATACAAAGGTTCCGAAGTAATATTACTTCGGACCCATGTAATAATCGGATTGCAAGCCGTATGTCGCAGAGCGCAAACGTATGTTCATATCGACTTAATGGCTAATGGGACACACTCAAGCTCTGGTCGCAGCCAACGTTTCGAATGGAATCTCATTGCGATGAGTGAGCATCGCTACGGTGAACCGGAAAGGTTGGGGTCATCAAAAATCAGATGCAAAAGAAAAATGGTGACAAATGAAATGGAGGCAAAGTGAATGCAGGAGATGCTGCCTAGTACTCTAAATCGTGGTTACACGATTTAAGATGCCGACAAACACTCAGGACAGACGTAATTTGCAGCTTCGGCCTTCTTTTGGCGTATTCCTGCACAAAGACAGTGGTACCATCTCGGGCAGGCATCGCACCCAATCCACTGTTGGGCCTTAGGGTGTCCACATTCGCAAGCTTGACATCCCAACTTCAGGTCCTCTTCTGGGAGTGCTCCCATTGTGCTGTCTTTCCACTGCAAGTACCGTGGATCCGGTGAGTCGTAGCCCTCTTCTAGCCGCCTTTGATATCACCTGATGTCTGCGGAAGACAGCGGTGCTGGCTGTGCTGTGCGCGGTGGAGTTGTTTGGCCATCCACTTGCGTTACTGCAGTTGGCTGTTGTCCTGCAATAGGCAAGCAATGCACAGAGTGATTGACATGTTTCTGTTAGTGTAGAATAATGGAGGAGCTGGTGCAACTTATTCGAATTATGAGACTATGCTTACCTTTTTTTCTTCTTTGCTGCCCCCTTCTGCTCAGCTTTCTGTTCTCTTCTTATTTTGCGCTCTTTTATTCTGTTCTCTTTCTCCTCCTGTTTCTTCTTGTTCTCCTCAACTTTCTCCTCCTTCTCTCTGATGCATTGTTCACTCGTGAGCACCCACCCACAGTTAAGTGGGTACTTGTCTGCCTTTCACTGTGCTGGTGGTAGTGGCTGCCTTAGGATTGTCTCTAAAACTCCAGGTCTCGCTTTGGCATGTGATTGAGGGTAGAATGTTTCTAGCCAAAGTGCATACCTAGAGTCAGTTGACTCCAGGAAGCGTGTTTGAACCGTTCTACCTCATCAACTGTAAAGGTGGGGGGTTGTGGTAGCTCAGTGGATGTTGGCATGTCATCAGTAGCACCCTCCTTTCAGGGAGTGCAGAAAGGCACATAGGGAGTGGATGCACTGCGTGTAGGGATACTGTTTGTCTCCTGTGAAAGTTGTGACAGTGGCACTCTTCTGTCAATGGGATATACTCCTGTATCACGGAAGCACCCCATGACATTTGAGATCATCATCCCCTGTACCCAAGCCTTTTGAAACGCTCCCATGAAATTTCGCCTATTTAGAACCTTACCAGGGTTTTGTGCATAAAAATGCTGGCATTCCTCTCTCCAGTGACTCTTTAGGGATGAGAACACACCATTATCTAGGGGCTGGAGGAGATGCGTGGTATGGGGTGGCAGGCAAAAAAAGAATTATGTCTTCCTCTGCAGCAATTCTGAGCACCAGCAGGTTATAGTGCGATGCATGGCCATCTAGGAGTGGTAGCCGTGGCTGGGCCAAAGGTGCATGCACTAAGAAGTGGTGTTTGAACCACTCCTCAAACAGCTCTGCATTCATCCACCCATTGTCAGTCAGGCCATAATATGTTCCAGGCATTTCACCATCCGCCATTTCCGGCTGAAGCTGTCTGCGATCGAAAATGGTCATCGGCGGAATGCTATATCCGCTGGCACTTGCGCATGCCAAGATAGTGATCTGGGCTTTGTTGCCAGAAGTAACAGCATATGGGTGCTTTTGACCCACATGTGAAACGACCTTTGGTGGTTTGTGTACGAGTGGCATTCCAACCTCGTCACAGTTAAAAATCTGGCCAGGGCTTTGGGTCAATCCATTCGCTTTCAGTGTGTCCTCCAGCAGATCAAAATACTTTCTATGACCTCTGGATTATTTGCACTAGCTCTGGCATATGACAGAGGCTCGGCATGGCAGAGCATTATCTCTGGATGCCTTTTGCGGTAGGAATCCCACCACCCCTTAGTTACTTCTACATGGGGATCACGAGTCCTGGCAATCTGTTGAGCAATTGCCAGAACATCACTTCGTGACTTGGCATATCCAATGGATGCACACCCAACAAGAAATTCAATGAGACTTGCCTCTTCCTCATCAGTAAGCAGCTTCTTCCTGCCACTTCTTGCATTCAGTGTGACCTTGCCTGATACCCTGTCATGCAAGGTGGACTTGGGGACACTATACTCCTCAGCAGCCTTCTGCACACACATCTTGCCTGCTGCCACTGCCTTCTCCATGTTCACTGAGCTGTATCCACAATAGGTGGGAAGCCGCTGTGTAGTGAATGGCACTTTCACAGGAGCTTTGCTGTGAGACCTCACAACACGAGGGTGAAGTGGCAATGTCTGGCCAGCCATTGGAAAGAGCACAGAACCAGCCATGACTACAGATAAAGTAGTGTTTCAATACGTACACCATGTAATTTTGTGACACAGTCTATGTTTGCTTTTGCTCATGTAACATGATGATTGATTGCATGCAAGCAATGGTGTACGAGGAGTGTGGTTTGTCGTATATCTATGAGCTGTCATGTGACCTAACAATGTTGCACTTGCATGGCTGCATATCCTGGATGAGGGGCATACCCTGCAGACTGTTCTTTGACCACAGCAGACAAAGAGAGAGAGAGATGGTCGCACAGGAGTAACCACAAGCAAGCACAGAAAGCCGATCGCAACTGGAATATCCTCTAAGCAGGTCGCAAAGTTTGAATTGCGTTTATTGGGTAGCCCGGAAGGCTCCGATTTTTCATGACCCCAACCTTTCCGGTTCACCGTAGCAATGCTCACTCGTCGCAAAGAGATTCCATTCGAAACGTTGGCTGTGACCAGAGCTTGAGTGTGTCAGATTAGCCATTAAGTCGATATGAACATACGTTTGCACTCTGCAACGTACGGCTTGCAATCCGAAATTACATGACATCGGTCCGACGTAATATTACTTCGGAACCTTTGTATTTGTTGGATTAACTTCTGACATAAAAAGCCTATCCAGATCTAACATTGTGTGCAATGTTGTGTTTCTCTGCTCAACATATGGGCCAAGAATGGGAAGAAACGAACAGTTTACGGCTGAGATCTCGATTCCGATTTAATATGTCGTCCGAAAATGGATGCCTGACCCTACTCCTACACAGACAGAACTGACTCGGATTGGCAGCTGTTTCTATGAGGAACGAATCATTTTATATACGGTCAAATTGTTGTTAACGGGCTATTTCCGGTCACTGGCTGAAAGAGCATAGTTTCGCAGATGCTGCCTGCAGTAGGGGTGCAGATGAGTGACGAAAGACTGGGGCTGTATTTGTTGGTATGATCATAGACGCATGGAAGAACAAGACTGGTAGCACACAAGCGGGCAGTCGTCAAGACCCTGATGGGCAGGGCTGAAGGCCTCTCTTCATCAACAGTTAACCGTGTAGAAGAAGAGAAGCACGTGGTGGAGGCCGTTCAACTACCACTATGAACGACTACCCTAAGGGGTTCATTCAGAGGCAAACTTGTCTGGGTGCTGAAGGGGCTACTCAGCGGAACAGTGCGGCACGTGCGACTCTGACCCTCCCCTACATTGGTGGCCTGTCAGAGTCCATCAGGTGGATCCTCAGCCCACTTGCCATCCGGGTATCGTTCTGCCCTTTCAAGACCCTGAAGCAAGAGTTAGTCCATCCCAAGTACCCCAGTCCCAGTGTCCAAAAGAAGGGAGTCATCTACAGCATCCCTTGTGCTGAGTGTCCCGGACATACAATGGGCAGACTGGGAGATCACTGGACCTGCGCCTGCAAGAACATCATCAGGCCCTTAAGAAGGGAGATGTCACTGCCTCTGCTGTTGCAGAACATGTATTTGAAGCAGGCCACCAGATGGACCTGTCCAAGGCGTCGGTGATCGACTACCATCCTCATACCCAGACATGTTGCCTGCTAGAGTCCTGGCACATCCAATACCATCAGGCCCTCTCAACAGAGCGAAAGGCCCCATGCCAGGACTCTATGCTACTCTGCTGGCCAACATCCCTCCCACCCGTTTTTCTAGTACATTTCCGGTT
>OX465050.1:398172-463172 GCA_949841015.1 Aplysina aerophoba
AGGCATAATGGTGGTTGAACTAGGTGTGTGTCTCTGGTACTTCAGTGTCATATTTGGCTACTACTTTCCCTTTGGAGGGGGGGCTATGTCACATTTACTCACATGATGCTGTATATACGTTGTCCATAGCTGGTGGGCTAATCATATCACATGTATACACACGTGCATGGTGCACGCACACACACACACACACACACACACACACACACACACACACACACACACACACACACACACACACACACACACACACACACACACACACACACACACACACACACACGTACATATACACACAAGCACACACCGTTATTACTACACAACTACACAACAAATGTTAGTGGCTACAACACAGGATCACACACAGTAAGCGGAGACCATCCTCTAGGCCTAAAACCTAACTCTTCGAATCTTTCCTGAGGGCTAAGAAGCTGTTCGCTGGAGTGAGCTGTGGGCTGCACCCATTTTGACGATGCTTGCATAGGCAGAAGACGGTGCAGGGCAGGATGGCATAAATGATCAATATTTAGATGGCTTGGTGTCAGGTTGCAGACGTGATGAAGGCTATATCTGTAAGCTCACACCTACTATCTTATTTGCTACACTATGGTACATGAGCAATCAGCATGGACACATACTTCACTTGCACATGCGGTGGCCAGATTTCAACTGGCATTGGCCAGTGAGGGTATTTTGAAGTCACAGGTGGGAAATCATCTTACGCATAATGGTGGTTGAAGTAGGTGTGTGTCTCTGGTGCTTCAGTGTCATATTTGGCTACAATACTTTCCCTTTGGTGGGCGGGGTATGTATCATTTACTCACATGATGCTGTATATAGATTGTCCATAGCTACCTTGTCCTTGAAGGCATGTTTAGTGCTGGTGGGCTAATCACATAACATGTACACACACACACACACACACACACACACACACACACACACACACACACACACACACACACACACACACACACACACACACACACACACACACACACACACACACACACACACACACACACACAGTCAGACATGTGCTGAATGTCAGATGTCAGAAATTCCATTGGCCAAAATGCTTGTATATCACATGCAGTGCCAAATCTTAAAGTATTGCAAGCAGCTGTACCTAATTTGCATCCTGCACACACACACACACACACACACACACACACACACACACACACACACACACACACACACACACACACACACACACACACACATACACACACACACACACACACATCACCACACACCACCCAATCACCACCACCACATTTACAAGAAACCTCCTTGTCTGGGAGTACTGGCAGGACCTGACTGGCTTAATGAATGACACACACACACACACACACACACACGCACGCACGCACGCACACACACACACACACACACACACACACACACACACGTGGCCTAAAGCGCAGAAATATACACAAAAGCAGCCACAAACATGCACAGCAAGCAGGCACTATCACCTGTACACGAAATTTGCCGATTGCTGTGGATACCCAAGGCTAAGAAGCTGTTCGTACGAGCGAGCTCGAGTGAGGTCAGGGCGCGCCATTTGTGCAGACGATTTCAACGCGAAATCGTGCGCACTAAGGCTTTTCCACGCTACGGACACTTCCCAAACCTTAACGTATGTGATTCACGGCCCTCACCCACTTCTGGGTCGCTCCTGTCACTTTTCCGTGGCAACGGTGTAAAGGCCTTTGAGACGGCAGCCATTGAAGACGATGCTGAGACCAAGACGGCAAGCGATGGCGCACTTTCCGACAGAATATTACGCAAAAGGTTCGCCACAAGGTGGAATGGCCATCTGTGCCACGTGTAGAAGCCTCCTTCTTCGGAAAAGTAGACTCAAAAGTTGCTCACTATATAAATGCCTCCATTTGCAATGCTTAATCAATACTCGACCTTTATAAATGTTGGTACAGTTATACTGCTATACTTGTAATATTATATATTTATCCTCGTATCTAAGAGGTGCAAATGCTAATTAAGAAATCCTGCTAATGACAGGGGCTTAGGGAGCACTTGGTCAGGTGGTCTGATTTTCATAATTTTCCGGCAACCTTGTCTTTAAAATTATTCCTACAGCATCTATTAGTATAAATGTTCCATACATTATGTGTTATGCTATGGGAAATTATATAGCCACTTTGGCGGCAAACTGTACAAAGACGAAAGCCTAATTAAGAAATCTGTTCAATTTAAAATCCATCAAATTCCTCATATTTTATGTGGATACTGAGCACTTATCTGCAGAAGCCTCCAGGACCTCTGTGAATTAATTATATTATATTATATTATTTAATTATTTAATTATTTATTTATTTAGATTAGTGGTGTAAATTGCAACTTGCACTGTATTTACTTTAGATTAGTATGATTTATTGCAACTTGCACTGTATATATCTGTCATAAAATGGCGGCGCTCGGGTTACCTTGTATTTACCAAGCTTTTACTCGTTTTGTCTTCATTTGCGCAGCTATTTGATCAAATGAGAAGTATTTAAGAACACTACTTTATAATACTAAGCCATCGCCAAGCCTGCGCGAACGTTTTTGAGAAGAAACAGCCGGAAAAAGAAGAGGTCCTGTAACAAAATGGCCGCCCCGGAGGCTTCTGTTCACCCGGTTAGAAATCGTCTTTGTTATCATTTCTTCCTTTACCAAACGAACGAAAGTTGTTCACAAATAGTTTCAAGAAGACTAATGTTGCTTAGAAGCTTAAATAAATCTTACTTTCGGATTACAGCTCCAGATGCTACCGAGGCTGAACGGCCATTTTATGAACGTTCTCGTATTGTTCCGCACGTAATATAAGAAGACTAGCTAGCTGGATTAGGTATCAGAGTGCATGAAGCTGTGTACGTGCAGGGCTCTATCCTGTGCAAAGCATTCAAACACTTAGCTAATTAATGCACCTTCCCATGCAATTGCCAACTTTCCAATGAGTGTGGATGTTTAAGCACAGCTGTCTTGATTTGTGTCTAAAACCCTGATGCATTCATGCAAATCTTTGTTTGGTGCATCCTGGGGTCATTCTAGGATTTAGAGTGATGCTATATGGCATGACAAATGTGGGCACTATTACTAGCAAGTAGTTCGAGTTTGGGGCGCCCCATCGGCGCCACAAGTTTTTTAACTCGAAATACTTGTTATTTTTATTACCAGTGTTTTTTTTAACTTCCAGTATGCACCTATGTCTCACATGACTGTCTGTATTGATACACCTTTGCTTGTAGTGTCATTATTCACTGATGAAGGCAGCCGTAGGTTGCCGAAACGTCTGATTCGTTTGTGATTGTTTTGGCTAGTGTTCCCGACAAGAATACCTAAATTAAGCTAACTAAGCTGAATTGTCCTCGTTCTTGCTGCCATAGGAAAGAATTGCAAGCAGGCTTAGCCTAGTTGCACGAAAGTATTCTTCCTGTGACACCTTTTCTTCGTGGCATGCGAGCAGCTTTAGAAGGGCCAGGATAAAGATCATAATTTGTTACGGTAAAAGCATTAGAGCCTCGATAGATCACTGCCTAAGCAATGCACCACAGATGGCACTAAGCATCCATACCATTGGTCTCACTGAAAACTCCATGCAAGGAAAAATCCTTCGCTCCCAAGTTTGTTCGTCCGCAACATTCCCTTTTGGGAGCGAAGGTCGTTTTGTTTCCGCTGGGTATGCAGTGGGTATATCGAAAAAGGCCGGCGATTTGTAAGCGAACCCGTCGCGAAATCCTCTCATTAACATCTTTCCTTGGTTACGGAAGCTGTACGACCCTACTACAATATAGCAGATAGGGAATTTATATGGACTTCCGGTTCACATTGCCAGTCCTGTTCCTTCGTGCGTCTATGGAGTGATTAGGTTGAAATCCACGATTTCATCGACGTCTGGAGAGCAATCCAAGTGTACATCGCAATGATAATCAGTAGAAAAGCAAGTGTAAAGTGATGTACTAATCATCTGCAACTATCTAGCTTGATAGGCAGTCCTACTGTAGGGTTGCCCCCTCTTCTCTGCCAGGAGAGAATCCATTCTTTTGTAGGCCACCGTCGCTGCTTGTCCCATGCCACCTATTGCTGTATAATCAGTGGAGTGAAGGACCCATGTTGCACCTCAATGATTCTCTGTTCATAGGCCTGTTTCTTCTCCATCTCGTTCCGCTTGTACACAGCTGTCATGGAGGATTTAAAGCAGCTTGGTGCAATAGGGTTAATCACCCATATATCGAAATTTGCACACTGCTGTTTGCTCTCCCCAGAAGATAGTGATATCTGCTCTCGCATCATCCTCTCTGTTTGCTGTTTGGGATTGCAGCTGTTCACCTGTTAGCGGCTGGAGTGTTGGCTATAGTGCTACACTCATATAGATCTCTGTAAGGATATCAGTGGTTATATTCCTGATGCCATTATGTTGCATAGAGGGAAGTCTGAGGGCATTCCTGAAGCACCCTTGTGTAAATTGAAGACATGCTCAGTTATGGCGGCAGTACTGCTGGCCAGTGGGAGGCGGCCTTCTCTTAACCATAAGACATGGCCTGTTGTAAGTTGGAGGGAAGGGATTCTCTCAGTTCAGCAGCTTCATCATCTTGAACACACCGTCGCTGTGCTCTGATCTTGCTCTTGATGCTAATTTGTTCACTCGCGACTGTGGTAGAATAGTTTTTTTCTTGTTGGAGGACTAGGGCAGCTTGTGGGGTGGATATCTGTTTGGAACACATAAAGTGTTCGTTTGAATTCCAGGTAGGGTTTTGAATGCCCATGGAAGAGCGAAGACTTCCCTCTTCAGATTCGTGAGTCCAGCCCTACCCGTGAGGGCTGGTATCAAGTGGTGGCGAATGACTTCCTCTAGAGGTTGTAGCAAGTTACTGATCTTGCTGACTGTCCATGACGGGTACAACCATATACCCATAAGGCCATGGGTCAAGGCAGTGTATGCTGCACATGCAGTTGACTTGGGTGATGGTTGCAAGCTGCTTTACTTTGTTTACCCACTTCTGCACTTGCTTGGACATGTATGCTCCTCGATAAAGGATCAGCTACCAAATTCCTGTGGCCGTCCTTGGTGATCTGTGCACCAGTTTTCTCAAAGATGTTGTCTGCATCTATTAGATGCTCCTCTTTCACAATGAGCCATTATTTTGAGGAGTTGACCTAGTAGCCGTAGTCAGGCCCCATCTTCACTAATTCATTCCATTGTTCAATGCATTTTCCTAGTCACCAACACGATACACGTCTGATCTTGTATTCATAGAAACTGCCGAAGTACGAGAATCATTATGCACTACTGACAAACTATTTGCAATTCAGTGGCTCGGATTCTGTGCGCATAACGGAATTCGTCTGAATTAGCAGGACATGTCGGGCGACCCAAGGCTTGATACAGATGTGTTATTCGTCGTCTCTTTATCTGAGATGGACAAGGAGCACACCCTCCTCCTTTCTGACTTCTGCTCCTCTCTGAACATTGATACTCTGACGCCATACGCTTATGTCACTGTAGCAATTTCTATACCATTTGCCATTTGGTGGACACCTGCTGAAATTGACTTTAGCTATCATAATTTGACTTGCTAGACCATCCCAACATGCCCAGGGCATGTAAGAGGAAGGGACTAGAATGGGAGAGCTATTAGTTCACACCTTATCGACCAGTCAAGTGTGTTTGCCACTAAGCATACCTTTCATGTCTGCCTCTGATAACTCCCTGATCACACCACCATGCACTCACGTCCTCCCACCCAAATTTACCTACACACCTGGCAATGCTTCTTATCCAGCTTCCTTTTCCACACTCCACGGCTTGAGACGCCACCTTTCTCAGCAGCCTGCCTTCAAGCACCTTAATACCTTGTACCCACGCACCTTAATCTTGCCTCCCACACTACTGGTAGAGACTCCATCTCCATCATCAATGATGCTTGGCATTCAGTATCATACACAACACCTTGCTCAATGAAGATGTCAGGGATATCCCTCGGGAATTGTCTGTAATGCATGTACCTGTAGATTACTTCTTCCGGACAGGAACCACTAGACTCTCCCTCCACACTGATGGTACCATCCCATACTCCCAACACACCTCAAACAAAGCACACCAAACATCGAACAACAAACATCGAACAACACTTCAGCTGACATCATGTCAACAGTCGCCCCAGGTGCCGCATCCTTCTTCACCTTATCCAAAGCCTATGCAACCTCCTCTCTTGAAATAGGTTGATAGAGCCTCTCACTGAAGTCCAACCTGTTAGTGCCCCAGTTATTGATATCCACACTATCACCAACTTGCTCTTCATCACCCACTGCTCCCTCATTACTCGCACCCAAGACTTTAGTGAAGTGCTCTTTCCAAACCTCCACTGCCTCTTCACTTGCCTTAGCATTGCCATCTTCGTCATAAACTTCCAAGAGATCACACACACCTTTTTTCTTCTGACCAATACCCATCTTCTTCGTTGATTTTCAGAACTTCCTTGGACATTTCAGTTCTTATTCTAGCTTGTCCTGCATTGATCTACATTGATTCCCTTCGGCAGCCATCGAGCCAGCTATGATGCACTCAATGAATCCTATCTCTCCCAACATGTACCCTCCGGAACCACATACTTCTTGTGAGCATCACTGCCATCTTCCTTGCCAGGAGTATCAGTCAAATTAGCCATTACATCATCCACCCACAAGTCCCACATGAGCACAGAATGATCAGGAACCCACAACCCCTCTTCACTGGCACAGAGATGTGCTTCACATTGTGACGTAGTCCTAACTATGAAGTTCTCATATGTTAGCCACCTCTTCACATGGCACCAAGCAGTAGTCAACCACAGATTGTCCTTTACTGGAGATACAGGTGAACTCATCAGGCCCCTGTCAACCATTGACAAAGCATAAACCTGTGTTCTTCATACACTCTACCAGCATCTCCCCCTGCTCATTCTTCACCATGGATCTACACTACACCTGTCCACCATTTCACCATCCACATCTCTCAACCCACCTCACCTAGCAGTCACCCAACCTGCCCCTCTGCTGGAAACTTCTGTGGCTGTTCCTGCAATAATAGGAACTGTTCAGCAAAATCTCGACTTGAACCAACTGGAGGAACATAGCAGACTGCAACAGAAAACACATGACCACCCTTCTGTTGCTGAAACGTCACCCACATGACATCCTCCAACGTAAAATCAACAATCTCTGTCTGCCAGTTCTGACAAATGAAACTCTTTACCAAAATCCCCACTCCACCGGAACCTCTCACTGCTGTTCTACTCAAACTCGAACGGTATATCCAAACCAGTGATAACCATAACACCCTGTAACTTCATCCCCCTTCAGCCACGTCTCAACTAAACAAACAACATCAGGCTTATAAAAGGTGATAACCTTGGCTCTCATATCACGGTCCTTCACAGTTTGCACTCCGTCATTTCCATCTCCCCTCGCGCAACCAGCTACATTCCAACACATCATTTTCACACTCACGCAGTCCATGTCACACTCCACTCCAGCATCTGCATCACCACCCCAGCCCTTGGAGCCATCGCCCCGCATGGAGTGGGACTCGCTCAGCGCTGCCCCAGCACCCAAACCACTACTGACTCTAAAAAAGGTGTCTTCATCTCAATCTTGCAGAATCATCAACTTGGGCACCGTCGATTAGCTTCAAAATGGACACTTCACCTTCCAACCAAAACCATCACATCACGCGGCCATCCTCATTCTTGAAGACACGCTTGACCTTGACAGAAGCCGCTTGACTATACCTTCTGTCACCCTCTCAGCTGAGTCCGCCCTCTTAGTGCCCCATAGCTTTTTGCGTCCCACAAACTCTTTAGACTTCAACAGGTTCTCTCTCTTCATTGGTGTCCTGGCTCGGGATGTTTTTTTCCTGTTTATTGACACTTCTTTCAGCTTTTTTGTCGAAGGATGCGCATCCGAGTTCCCCCCACACACCACCACCGATGACACAATTGCCCTTGAGAACGTGATCATGTGCCTCAGGGGAGCCAGGTCCTCCTTCCACAGGCCAGCCCATGACACCAACGTGCAAGATCAGCCTTTGGACCTCATCGTCAGCGAGGCCCGGCTGTTTGACTGACTCGTTCTTGTTGTTGTTGTTGTTGTTTTCTGCTCTTTAAAATACATTGCTATTTGGACAAACTCAGCATATCATCTTGTTTACTATGTACATGTGTGTATTTTGTGAATGATTTTCTCAGTAGAAATCAAGCGCCGAATCTTGCGCAAGGCTGCGAACGTCTTGCACCGCTAACAGAGGATGGCAGAAGAGATGGCAAGTTGGTTAGAGGCTACTTGCAGAGCTGTTACATCTCGTAGGAGTGTTTCACATCACTACTAACTCGTATCAAACTGTATTTTGTGGTATATATGGGTTAACAATTTTGTTGATTTTGAAGTCCAGCCTAATTCTGTTCGCCACCTGAGGGATGTAGGTGATGCAACACTGGTGTCCTTCTCGACGAGCAACTTCTGCAATTTCATTTTTATCTCATCATCCTTTTCCAATTGCTCTACTGTAAATATTCTAAAAATTCGAAAATCTAAAGTTCGCAAATTTGCACCAATATTGCCTCGACACGCTCTAAAAATTCAATTTATTGGCCGACTCTAAAGTTCGGCGAAACCTCTAATTTCGGCAAGGGCGGTACCCCTGGGTATTCCTTAATGGCTATATACACCTCTGGAACAGTGATTGACAACGATAATTGCACCTGACGAACGTTCTGAAGCAATGTTACGCTTGGAGATGTCGTCCAGGCTGACGTTGGGATTACAGCTTTCCTGTCGCGGGAATTCCCTTCCTAGGCGAAGCACACGAATTCTTCTTCTTCAATACTGGGGTTCCACACCTCCTTGTAGACGTGATATCTGCGAGTAACGCACGATACTGTGACAAAGAAAGCGCCAGCGGCAGCCATTTCTATACAGAAACTTCCAAAAAAAAAATTGCGGCAGAGTATGCTCCAATTTCGCAAGAAGGCTCTAATGTTCGCAAGAAGATAGCAAAGAAATTCATATTACCTCCTAAATTTCAAAAGGTAAGATTTGAAATGCACAAAATCTTCACGAATTTTTAGAATATTTATGGTATATACATAAATTCTCTTGCCTAAGAAGTCCTCTTTGATGTTTGACCACTCTGCTGCACATGGGATCATGCCTGTTTTTGAGAATGCTGGATAAATTTGCGTATATATATACACCAGCTTTAGTGGTTACGTGACATTCTTCTGCCAGATTTAATAGGATTCCTTCATAACCCTTGCATGAATGGTGACAAAAGAGAATGTTGCACTTGAGTAGTCTGAATACAACATATTGTGCTTCATAGAGAGAGAGAGATGTAAGCCGAATTGGAGAAAGGCAAAAGTTGACAGCACTGGGAATAAAAGTTGCAGAACTTCGTTAATTGAGGAGCACCATAGATGGTTCAATGATGAATCCTTACAATTTACACCTTTAGCATTTGTGCATGCTCCAGACATACACAATGCGGGTTATCGTACAGTTCTCTTGCCCGCATGTAGGTACACTAATGGGCGTGCATACACCCATGGACCATTAACCTTCTTATTGGATGGACCATTGTAGCTATGTACTTATGCATGGCATGTGTACCACATTGCCAAACATTTCCTGGTCTTGGTATATATCTTGTGCATCTTCGCCACACAAGTGTCCCTTGGTAACATTGTAACTCATTAGCAGCTATATAGGCTTTCTGAGTGGCAATTAGTTCATGTTTAACCCTCGGCATGCATGGTTATGCTTGCGTGTCCGGTTCAATTTTTCCATTCCGTAATAAATTGACCGAGAAGACCTACGGATCGCCTCAGCACTGCAAAGACTCAATTACAACGTGTTGCGTGGGCATGGTTACTATATTATTATTCTTACGTAATGCATGAATAAAATTACTCGCACTGGCTGACAACGACGTACGGTAATCTACACTTGTCGTCCTGGTCCTTGCCCTCGTAGAGTGGACAGGGTGCTCCGCGGCACGTACTGACTACGTCGACTACAATCACTGCTCTTGCAATGACACAAAGGCCCCTTTGGTCTATCAGGGGGACCGACCAGAATAATAGTAATCATCCATTACATAAGAATATTAATATAGTACCATACCCACGTGTGACGTTTTACTACGTCATGTTAGAAAAGCATAGTTATACACGTGAGGATACGTGGTTGCACACTCTTATCTCTTGTGTACTCTTGTTCATGTATAACAGCATTTTCCTAAAATGACGCAGCAAAATATCACAAGTGGGCATGGTAATGCTATTAGTATTCCGACGTAATGCATGAATACTATTAACTTGTTGGGACTTATAACCACTAAATCTTAAGTGTGACACCCTTGCAACACCCGCAAGAAAATAAACGTTTGCAACAACCTGTAGACCTTGATTTGGTGTACCATGGCTCTACAGCTCTCTCTTATAGTTCTGGGTTCATACTCTTCAATAGAAGTCGTTTTGTCAGCATAATTGTCCTTAGTAGGTGCACTTCATTACTCTATATAAGGCTGCACAGCTATCGCCCTTATGTGGGAATATTAATGTATTGCCATGCCAATGCACAGCGATTTACTACGTCATTTTAGAAAAATGCTGTTACGGGGGAGGATACGCGGTTGCATACTCTTATCTCTTAGTCACTCTTGGTAGTACACAACTTCCAAACTACGTACATATCTCTGCAGATGCCACATGAACAGGCTAATTGTTCCACATGGAATCCACAAAATGTGCACGCGGGCATATGTGGATGGCAGTGTGTGCGGCTATTTGTGGAAAATCCACGCAGTAAAAAGTGAAGTTTGACCCCACTAGACAGACACACTGAGCAGATACAGACTCACCACTAGGAGGTGCTTTACAGAGCTTCCTAATATGGACAGTATTGCTATTCTTCAGGAATCCGACACACCTTTTTAGACACACCTATAATGGTGAAAGTAAATGAAGCAATTTGAAGGCATGCTAGTCTCCTTACAGCACACACTAGTCTGTCACCATTTGGGGTTTATGCTACCTGAGTGGCTAGGAATGGACAAACATGGCTACTTATATCTTGGACTACACTAGCCTGGGGTTAGACACATGGCAATTGTCGTTGAATTAGACTTTAAATTACTGATGACGACCCTAGTCTGGATGGAAACGTCGAACCCAACGACAGCTGCCATCTGTCTACTTCCAGGCTAGTGTAGTCCAAGATACAAGTAACTACACCTTTTAGGGCTATGCATGGTGTAACAGCCACATATGCACCTTCTTAAAAGCAAAGTCTTCCTGATTCTGAAACCAGATCTCCTGGAGTGGAGATGTGGTGTGCTCTTCAAGAACACAGCAAGAGCACTGCAAAATCCATTTTCCTTCATCTGGGTTATATGTGCATTCCCCAAAAGCATTATCAAAGGTACCATCTTCTGTCTTGCGCGAGTGGTAAAACCCATAGCATAAGCTGGATTCGGTTAGTTTCAGACGTTGCAGGATGTTGTCTGCAGAGTCAGTCACAGCACTCTTGATGCGGCTGCAGAAGCAAATCAGCTTCTGCAGCTTTTGCTTTGCCTCTTGATCTTCATGTCCAGGGACCTCCGCATATTGAAAGCCGACTTCAACACAGCACTCTCGTTCAACGACATGAACATGATAGGTGCCAGCTATGCTGACATGTACGTACTGCTGCTCCATGCTTGCAACTGAAGGCAGAGGCACTGGTTGGGCTTCCTTTGCTTACGATATGATTGAGTCAGAGTCCTCAAAAACTCCGTCACAAAAGCTGCAAAGAAGTTTGATGGCAGCAAGCATTCTTCTTTCACCTGTTCCCCCCCTGAACCCTTGAAGGTGACAAGAAGTGGGGGAACGCTGTAAAACTCACGATCAGGGCAACTAGGACCAGCCTTTAGGCCCATGAGGAATACAAAATCAGGGGTCTCTGTTTTTGTTACCTCAAACACGAGACCCATGTCGATACAGATGCGTTGAAACCACTGCTTATACTCTGCCCTACGCTCAATGTCTGCAGCAGAGCTTGACAAGAGATCAGCAATGGTGGTGCGGGATCTACTCTTGCTCAGCTCTGACACCTTAGCAAAGAGCTTGCATAGATACTGAGGCTGCAACAGAACAACCTGAGCTTCTTTCATTTCCACAACTGGATGATAAAAGACGAAGCCATACTTGTGGAGAAACTGCAAGAAAGCATCAAATTGCAGGCTTTCTATCATGGCAGCCACTTTGAGATCGCAGTACAATATGTACGGAGCATCCTTGAACTTCTCCTGTAGCTTATGGTGGCACAATATCCATTGGTGGACCTCAGCCTGGAACTTAAAATATTGTTTCTGCTGCTCCGAAAGATGGTCGGTGCCATTGAGACCCAGGTTTTCTCCATCAACTGCCCAGAATGGTTCCTCACTACCCCACACAATCAGCTTCCCGTACGGCTTCTTCTCCAGCACATCACTGAGCTTCTGTGAAAACTGGCGTCTCTCCTCACTCTTATTACTCTCTTCAGCATGCATGCCCACCAGAAACACCTTTGGTGGGAGTTCATCAACTTCCGTGCCTTCAACTTTAGCTGCAAATGAGGAGACTGTGTACACATTCTTCATCACATGTGGATCCTGGTGAGGGATTTGACTGGATAGCGCAGGTCAAACAGAATGAGGTAAACGCAGTGGACCGGCATGATCAGGAGAGGTAGATGGTATGGTTGCTGGTTTGGGATGTCAATGTTCAGCAACACGTGGGATACATCAGTTGATTGCCAATCGCTAGGCTTGCACAGGGGTTGTCGTCGTTTTGATGTCACATCAAAGCATTCCACCCACTTCATTGGTGGTTCTGCAGGAATTTCTGACACATTTGGTTAACCGCATATCTGCAGGACAAGCATGCAGAGACACAATGATCACATCTGAAAACTAAGCAGTATGTATTTAGGTACCCCACTACTCATAACTGCTTTCAAGGTACTACTCCCATACACTACATATATACATATGACTACATATATGATGTGTGAACAAAATGGTGACAGGCCCGCAGCAACTCTCAACAGGAGAAGCGCAGAATGTGGTCATGGAGGTAAGGTTGCTGAAACTGCTGCATTCAAAGGTTGTCTAGTCGAGGGAAGAGGAGAATGTGCCAATGTCAAGAAGGTCCTTTGCTTTTGCGGCAATAATCATGAGTCCGGTGACGGATGGCATGTTGCGAACTCTGTTCGGGGTGGTTTCATTTTTTATGTATGCAATTTAAGGAGAGGGGAGATTTTTGGAGAAAAGGGACTTTGTGTGCCGTTTCTGCTTGGCGTCAAAAGCCCTGGCGTTGTTGAGGGAGATTGACGCGTTAAAGGAAGAGGTGCAAGAGTTGCGAGGTGTGATGAACCTCAGTGGCTGTGAACGAAGCGCAAATGTTCCTGTTTCGAGAACTAGCAGTCTTTCCTCCGCGACTGAAATAAGTAACAACAGTGTTGGTGCGGGTAACGTCAAGAAGTAGACTAGCTCCGATGGCGGGACCAGTTACAGTGCGGTGATGAGTCTAGGTGTGAAAGTGACGTAATTCACAAGTGGAAAATGGCGTCGGCAAGCAAACTCGCATTGGTTATTGTCTGTTTCGGACTGGTTTGGCTTCAGAGGCGGCGCAGACAGCGTTACAGAGCAGAAAGATCACGATCAATGGCAAGAAGCCGGCGAATGGCAGCATTTTATCGAAGACAAATGCACGAACTCGCTATAGTCACAGCACTAGTATCGCAAGAACTTTTGTTGCGCAGTGTACGACAGACAAGAACGTTATGGGTGAGGCCCAGGAGTCAGTCTTTCCTAGAAGTCACTGTGGCAAGGTGGGATGACGAGTATTGGAAACGAAATTTTAGAATTGGTTGGCCTACATTTCGATTCCTGTGCTCTCAACTCCAACCCTATCTCCAACGTCAAAACGCCTTGCGAAAACCGCTTTCGGTGGAAGAAAGGGTTGCCATTACGTTATGGAGGCTTGGTACAAATATAGAGTACCGCTCCCTTGCTCATCTCTTTGGCGTGGGCTTGTCAACAGTGTGTGTTGCTGTGCATGACATGCGCACAGCCATTGTGGACAATCTATTGGAACAGTATATAAGGATACCCACTGGTAGCGATGCTCAGGCAGTAGTTGATGGCTTCTTGTGTACCTGGGGCTTTCCACAGTGTTTTGGGGCAGTCGATGGAACCCACATACGTATCATTGCACCAAGGGACAACCCACTTGACTACTACAACAGAAAGGGAGCTCATTCCATCGTCCTGCAAGCACTGGTGGACTACAAATACAAGTTCATGAACATTTATGTGGGTTGGCCGGGTAGTGTCCATGATGCTCGTATTCTAGCAAATTCTGTTGTTTTTGATAGAGGTGAATCTGGTAATCTTGTACCAGACACGAAGCAACGTATCAATGGAGTGGATGTACCCATTGTGATTTTGGGAGATCCTGCGTACCCTTTACTTCCTTGACTGATCAAGCCTTTTTCAGGTACTGGTCCATTGAGCCGGGAGCAGAAGCGATTTAACTACCAGCTCAGCAGGGCACGAGTTGTTGTTGAATGTGCATTTGGCAGGTTGAAGGGAAGATGGAGGTCCATCATGAAGAGGAATGATACTAATGTCAGTTTCATGCCAACCCTCGTTACAGCATGTTGCATACTTCACAACCTCTGCGAAATCCATGGCGACAGTTTTGACGACAACTGGCTAGAGGCAGATCCCTTGGCAGATGCTTCAAGCGCAACATCAACCACAGCGGTGCCACCAGCTAATGCAGCTGTGGCAATCAGGCAGGCACTTTGTGACTACTTCCAACTAGATCAGAACTTTTCCTAATCAATTACAGTAATCAGTGCACACAGAGACTGTGATGATCAGAACTAAATGTAGGTCATAAATGTTTACTGATCATGAAGTAACCCTGATGGCCTAGATATGATGAAGTGACAATATAAAGTGATAAGTGAGTATGCCCTCGCATAAGAAGTCCTGAATTGAAAGCTGTGAGTTGCCACCGTCCTCATCTGCATCGCTTGGGTAGACGTACGTCTGGTCATAAGGGTCATACGATGATCCTGGCATCGGTGGCCTTGGGATAGGTGTTGGCAGTGGTGGTACCAGTAGTGGTGGATATCCCACTCCAAACATGTGTTGAGCAACAGGCTGTGGCTGAACAACTTGGACAAGTTGTTGCAACACTGCCAGAAATTTATCATCTCTTTCTGCTTCCTTTCCTGCCCTCTTCTCTTCCCAATTCCTTCTCTCTATCTCTAACTGCTCGGTCAATTTTCTTGCCTCCTCCTGCTACTTCATTCCGTGTCTATAATGGCATTGGCACTCCTGTCTGCTTTCTCCAGTTTAGTCAACTGCTTTTGCTTCTTCTTTGGTGGTGCTTCAGTTGGTGTTGGAGTTGGCACCCTGCTTCCCGACGGTGTCCTGCCATCTGATGATACCCTCATGTCCATTGGGGGACCACCATCTGTCGCTGTCCTGCCATCAGTGGGTGGCTCGCTGTCTGTGGGTGCAAGGCTTGCATCCAGCAATCCGATTTCGCCTTCTTCCTCTTCCTCCTGCTCTGCCCTAAGTGCTGGTGTAGGGCTGGGTGCAGCGCTAGCACTGTCTAGCAGCTGCACAGGCGAAATCAGAGCCCTCCCTTTCATTACGCGGTGAATTTCAGCAAACCACTTAAAGTCTGGGACAGTGACATCCTCGTCGTCCGACTCACACCCAGCACCGCTCCTCCTCTGCCGGTCCACGATGTCTTTGTACCGCTTCTTCAGCGCCTTTATTTTATCCCGGCACTGCTTATACGAGCGGTCATATCCTACCTTCCACAGCTCCTACTCAATCTTGCGGAATGGTACCTCGTTTCGAACAGCACCCAGCAGCTGCGCCTGAATCCTCCCCTCGCTCCAGGCATCCAGTAGCGGGCTAATTTCTCCCTCGCTCCATAGTCGGCCACGCTCCGCCATGTTTTCTCACGTTCGACCCGCTTTACAAGTGGGTCGAACCCACTTGTGGAAGTGGGTCGAACCCACTTGTCTAAACTGGGGTGAACCCACTTTGCGGTGCCCATGTGAAAGGTGCAAAGTGGGTTCAACCCGGGTTCACCCCACTTTAAAAGTGCCCGTGTGAAAGGGGGATTAGAGAGGAGACTGGCTAGTCGCTTGAACGCCACTGTTGCAGAAGGGCCCCAACCACCGCTGGAGGAGAGTACAATAGGCGTGAAGGAGCCATGCTCAACTTCACCGATTTTCTTCTTGTACATCCTTCTCTTCTCTTGTTCGTGCCTGCGGTAACATGCAGCTGATGTCGTCTTGCAGTTGGAGGGCGCATGAGAGTTAAAAGCTCTTATATCAAAAAATGCACAACTCCTGCTGCAATCCCCCAGAAATTCTTTGACATCCAGTCTTGCGCCATCATCAGTGTTAGCAATTCTGTGGGAAAAGGTCTCTCCTGAGATTGGTTGAAGTGCCGGTTCACTGGACACATTGGGGCACACCTCCGTCAGAAACTCAGCAAACAGGTCTCTTATCTGGTCATGTCTGATGCTTGGAAAGGTGCCCCTTGGGCAGCTGAAAGCATGACTGAGACTGAAGGCCTCCCCACACAGACAGTGAGAAGGTAGTCTGGCTGGTCTCCAGCCATACCTCAGACATAGGGTGTCTCTGAATGCCAGTTTGTGGAGGGTGAAGCCATATTCAGACAAAGGGATGGTGGTTAACCATGAGGAGGCACCTCTTTCACTTGTTTGCTCCATACACACATGCTGTGATCATGACAGCTTCTTCTTCAGATCCTCAGCATCATCCTGAACCACAGAATGATTTTGCGAGTGAAGTGCAGCCTTGGCCTGCTTTTGTTCAACTCGAACTGCTTCTGGATAGCAGCTATTCTTTTGCTGGATACGGAACGCCAGGGGTTCTGATAGCCTTGCAAGAGCATTGAACTGACATTGCGAGCACTTGGTTGGGTCAATAATCCCAAGACCCCCGAGTCAGGCAGGCATTGCGAACAGCTCTCTCTCCTTGTCACTGAAACTCATTCTCCCAGTCAGTCTGGCAGGAAGCGGTGTCTAATTGCATCCTCAAGGGGTTGCAACAGTCCTGAGATGTTTGGGACTGTATGCATGATGTAGTTCCATCTGCTTACCAAGCAATGAGTGAAGATCGCATAGGCTGCTTGTGGCTGAGACTCAGCAACGATAGACAGGTTTTCCATCTCCTTCACCCATTCCACCACTTTGTCTTGCACAAAGTTCTTGACAGAGCTTGCTGATCCCAGATAGGACCCAAGATATCTCATTCCACCCTCAGTGATATTGATGCCTGTTTTCCTGAAGACTTCAGCTGCAGCCTTGTGATGCTCAGGTTTGACAACAAGCCATGTTTTTGCAGGGTTGGGGTGGTATCCATAGTGTGGGCCTGCCGTCTCAATCCTATCCCACCAAGTACATAGGGATCTCAGTTTCCCTCCAGCTGCGACATTGTCCACGTACCAGGACTAAGGGGGGGTGTGCCAATGGCATACATGGCCATGGCAAGATGGTCACCTTGAGTGGTGCCCTCTTGTGACAGAATGTGTTCTTCCCCAATGAACAGCTTGGCGTTGCCTCGATATGTGTTGGTAAGTACTGGTGCCAGAATAGAGCATAGGATGTGAGCATTTCTCAATGCTGCCTGCCGATTGAGAGAGTTGAAAGCGCTTGATGAAAAGTACAGCCTCAGTGTCATTGTCTTCGAAAAACACATCTCATCGCCATGACACTGCTGTCACAAGCGGCTTCTTGTCCTGCACAGAGTTGTATACTCCCAACCATGCTCAGGATGTCCTCACAAGCAATTTGGAGGATCATCTTGCCAATGAGTCATCTAAGAGTCTCTCTGATACCTATAGGGCATATCCCTGGGTTCTTGTCTAGGGCAACTAGGCGACAGGCAGTCAGTGGGCAATTCCGATGCGATCCACATAAGTCGTACAGAGCCTCTTAAGTTAGCCTTGCAATACTCTCACATAGGTCACTGGATGCCCTTTTGAATGAGGAGCACAGTCGCTTCCACCCCCTGACATCAAGCCCAGAAGGTCCAGCTGACCCAGACATACCATGTATTGTAGATTGCACCATTGGCCCATCAATTTGGTCAAAGACGACGTGGTGTGGCTCACTGGCGGATCATCTACTACTGAGGGATCCACGGGGGTACCAGTTGGATGCTTATCAATCAGGTGGTCTTGGACAGACCTCCCATCTGGCTGGATCTTGTTGAGGGGTAGGTTTCCCTTGTCTCCTTCCTCAGTGATCAACTTGTTGCAGCCCTCATATTGCCTCTACTGACAAGCCTTTCAACAGATCTAGCCGCTCATCTGATGGTATTCAGCTCTGAATTGTCTGTCCTTTGTGCAGCAGAGATTCTACATCACCCTCAGCCCACCTGGTCAATCTTTCCTCCAGTCGCAGGGTGCGATCCTTGTTCTTTAACTTTGGGGATGGTTTTTGCAGAACAAGAGCAGGAAGCACCATTGCAGCCTTCAGGGAGGTACCGTCCATTGCAGTTGCATCACTGTAGGCATCAATAAGATGGGACAATTCCCGTACAAACAATGTACCAGCCTTACCTCTGGGCACCTCAAGCAAGTTGCGCTTCCACTTCACTGTCTCCTCATATGCTCTGTTGATCGCTTCAGTGAAGGATTCTCCATCCTGATTTCTCCACCTAAAATTGGCCGAGTTGGAGATCTTGAACGGGGGCAGCTCTCCCAGCGTTGGACTCAGAGGGGGGTGTCCACTCGCTCACTGCTGTCCTCCGCGGGAGTGTCCTCGCTCAAGTTCTGCTGACTCTCAATCTCACACCTTGCGCTTCTAGCTTCCTCGTGATTCTGGCATCGATTCCTTCGCATCGGTAGGCAATCGACACAAAGCCTACCGGCTTTCTTACAGCGGCAGCTACCACAACACCCGTTACATATGGGGCGCCATCAGTAACTAAATTAGAAACAAAGTGTGTAGCATGATTGTGATTTAGACATCCCTGGTATATAGCTTATATGCCTGGTATTTAGCGTATATCCCTGGCATTTAGATTATATCCCTGGCATTTAGCGTATATCCCTGGCATTTAGCATATATCCCTGGCATTTAGCATATATCCCTGGCATTTAGATTATATCCCTGGCATTTAGATTATATCCCTGGCATTTAGCTTATATCCCTGGCATTTAGCTTATATCCCTGGCATTTAGCATATATCCCTGGTATTTAGCTTATATCCCTGGTATTTAGCTTATATCCCTGGCATTTAGATTATATCCCTGGCATTTAGCATATATCTCTGGCATTTAGCATATATCCCTGGTAGTTAGCTTATATCCCTGGCATTTAGATTATATCCCTGGCATTTAGATTATATCCCTGGTATTTAGCGTATATCCCTGGTATTTAGCTTATATCCCTGGCATTTAAATGCCAGGGATATAATCTAAATGCCAGGGATATAAGCTAAATACCAGGGATATAAGCTAAATGCCAGGGATATAAGCTAAATACCAGGGATATACGCTAAATACCAGGCATATAAGCTATATACCAGGGATATAATCTAAATGCCAGGGATATAAGCTAAATACCAGGGATATATGCTAAATGCCAAGGATATATGCTAAATGCCAGGGATATAATCTAAATGCCAGGGATATAATCTAAATGCCAGGGATATAAGCTAAATACCAGGGATATAAGTTAAATGCCAGGGATATAATCTAAATGCCAGGGATATAAGCTAAATGCCAGGGATATAATCTAAATGCCAGGGATATAAGCTAAATGCCAGGGATATAAGCTAAATACCAGGGATATACGCTAAATACCAGGCATATAAGCTATATACCAGGGATATAATCTAAATGCCAGGGATATAATCTAAATACCAGGGATATAAGTTAAATGCCAGGGATATAAGCTAAATGCCAGGGATATAAGCTAAATGCCAGGGATATAAGCTAAATACCAGGGATATACGCTAAATACCAGGCATATAAGCTATATACCAGGGATATAATCTAAATGCCAGGGATATAATCTAAATACCAGGGATATAAGTTAAATGCCAGGGATATAATCTAAATGCCAGGGATATAAGCTAAATGCCAGGGATATAAGCTAAATACCAGGGATATACGCTAAATACCAGGCATATAAGCTATATACCAGGGATATAATCTAAATGCCAGGGATATAAGCTAAATACCAGGGATATAAGTTAAATGCCAGGGATATAATCTAAATGCCAGGGATATAATCTAAATGCCAGGGATATACGCTAAATACCAGGCATATAAGCTATATACCAGGGATATAAGCTAAATGCCAGGGATATCTAAATCACAATCATGCTACACACTTTGTTACTAATTTAGTTACTGATGGCGCCCCATAGTTACAGTGGCAGCACGCAGGCATCATGAAGATCAGACGCAGCGGATCAAGCACACCAAATCACCAAAATCACCACCATTTTTTTTATTGATTTCTCGCTTGAGAGTGGCCGGGAGCGTGGCCAGTAGAGACGGTTAAGCAGCCGAAATATAGACAAAGGACTACAGGGGATGCCCTGATAGTGCAGAGACATGCTCTCTCGTAGCCACCGATGGGTCTGTTAAAGTGTGTACTATCGTCTTTGACGCGTATATGTGTTATTGGACCTTACGCGCATGCAATAATTGGATGAAAATTAGCGTCAACGGGACTTAAAGAGTTAAATCGTATTGCATACATACTGTAGATGCAAACTGTGGCTGATTTGCAGGTTTGCCTGGTACAAAAGTACACAATAATAGGAAGCAAGTACAAATTTACACAAAGTGTACAAGAAGCAGCTGCAATGACTACAAGTTGAGAGAAATAGTGTTCGAGCATTATCAACTGAGTGATTGGTAGCAGTGGTGGCTGAGCAATAGTGGAGCAGTTTGAGTGACATGTGTTGGAGATGGCTGAGCCATGGACAGTGGGCACATTATATACATAGTAGTACATTATATATGTATACATTCATGTGATTTTCCACTTCCAGCAATCGCTTCCTCCTGCATCTTTACTAGTTTGATCTAGTGTGCGCAACACAATGACACATTTGCATAACCTCATGCCAATTCCCTTTTTCTCCATTTTATCAGCTCATGCAACGTATAGTAATCAATGTCATGGGGAATGGTGGAAACTGTGCAGTACTTTTTGCTATGAATATTACGATATAGACCTGAGTGGCTAGGTAGACTCATATCAATGACGTTGCCAAGAATCAGACCCAGGCCTCTGGTTTAAGCTGGCATCGCTCTGCCACTGAGCTACAAAATCACCAGCAAGCACCCCTTTTCTTGCCCTTATACTTATATGCCTTGCCCTGAGTGGTTGTGTTTATTGATGAGATGCATGCTATTTCTGTGTCGATTTTGACTGTGGAAGGATTGTTAGCAAGATCACAGTTAGGAGTCTGATGGATAGGATTCCTAATGCATCGAAGACTGACAACAATCATGTCTAATCCAAGACACAAACTGAATTTAAAAAAATCATGAATTTGTTATAAAATCGTACAACTGCGAAAGTTTAGTCTGCAAATAATTTGAGTGCATACAGTACGTATGAGTGTTTCAGAGCTAGCCTCTGTGGTCGAACAAGGCTTCAAAAAAACTTACATTTAATGATTTTTACTATTCGAATCTGTTCTGCTTGTGTAGCAGAAGGGGTGGGGTGGAATGTGGTGCTCACACTCGCATTGTTCTTTTCACTCAGGTGCCTCCACCAGCCAGCTTGAAGGTGCCCAGTCCCTCCCAGATGGAATATCTCCTCCAAACCCACCCAGTGTTCCTCAGGAGTCTCGTTCAAACCCACTCAGTGATCCCCAGGGGCCTACTCAAAACCCACCCAGTGATCCTCAGGAGCTTCCATTTCCTGCTGCAGATGTTGCTGATGGGGTATCCAGTGACCCTGTGGAAAATGTACCATCAGACACAGTGACAGGTGAGTGTTGTTAGCCTCATCACCTGCGGGCACACCCGTCAGCACTTACGTGTAGTGTGCTAGACCCTCTGCATTTCCAGGCTTTAATTGTACTGTTACAGTGTTGTTAGTAGTGTGCTGTGTGTGCCCACTGTTTCCATGCAATACTGCTCACTGTGGCTGTGCACTGTAGAATGAGGAGATGGGAATGTGACTAGCTAGCTAGCTACGTACATGTACCATTAGCTACACTAGTCCCGTGTGTCAGCACACACCACTGATCCTTCTCGCAGTGGGTGAAGGGTGTCCGTGAGCATTTAAATACATATGTAGCTCCTTGTTACATTCCTACACCTTCTCAAGGTGTTTCAAAGGGAGTGAAATAGCTATATACGTTTTGGCAGTGTCGACCATTTTGTGCCCGTTGTTGAATGTAGGCAGTAAAGAAACAGCCTGCAGTCAAGGGTCTGCCAGTCGTGCCCAGCAATATCTTCAATACTTGCTCAGAGTAGGACACTTTAGTTTGCAGTTGCATGTGGCATGGTACTGTCAGGACCATCCTGGCAAGAGCACCATCTTAATGCGGCTCTGCTCTAGTAACCCTAACCGTACTTGCATTTGGTGGATGCATCCTACTCCTGTGGCACATGCTGCAACTTTACAGTGTGTGTGTGTGCGTGTGTGCGTGCATGCATGTGTAAGCATGCGTGTGTGTGTGCGTGCGTGTGTGCATGCACGTGTGTACGCGTGCGCATGTTTCTGTAATTGTGTGGTGTGGTGTGTGTGTATGCATTGAATTGCCAATAACATATGGCATAGTTTTGAAACTGGTCTATACTTGATCATGGAAGTTCTTGAGCAAAATTCGCAGCTGCTGGATTGACAATCAATAATTCTATGTCCAGGACGTTTCGATCCGAAGATCTTTCTCAACTGGTACAACAAACTAAACTGACATGACTGAGAAAAAACGTTCCTAAATATAGGCAGTGTGACAGGGGATGATGAGTGAGGTATTTATGATGTAATGCAGGTTCTCAAAAAATAATAATTATTAAATAAATAAATAAATGAATAAATTAATGCTGTGCTAGCAGGGGGGAGGGGTTGGCTATGGTGGGCAGAGGAGAGGCTGCCATACTGGGCTTAGGGAGCGGCCACAGTCCAGGTTGGAGGTGACTTTTTGCTTGTTGATTTGGATTGCTTCAATGACCTTCTGCCGTGTATAGTTCATTTCAACCTGCTTGACTGTGGCAGCTTCCCAGTCCACCCTGTGCTGTGTCTTCCATGCGTGTACTGCAATGCCATTCTTCAAGTCATTTCTCTTCACTGCTCCTCTATGCTCACTCAGTCTCTTTTCCAGTGTCCTTCCAGTTTCTCCGATGTACACGCAGTTGCAGTCCGCACAGGGTACCTGGTACACGACCCCTTTTTTTTCAGTGCTGGCTGAGGCTGCTTTGTGTGGACTAGGGCTTCACGGAGAGTACCCCGAGACTTAAAGGTGGTTTTGATCCCTAGATGTCTGCACACTCGCTCGATTCTTTCACTCACTCCTGTGACATAGGGAAGGTGGAGGGTGGGCTGGTCCCGTGCTTCGGGGGGAGGGGGTTTGGGGTGTTTCCTGAGGGAGCAGACAATCACCTGTGTGGGATAGCCTTTGGCCTGGAATACAGCTTTCAGGTGCTGGCGCTCTTGGGGCAATCTGGTGGGGTGACAGATCTTCTCTGCTCTGGTTGCTAGGCGGTGGATAACTCCTGATTTGGTCCTATTATGGTGGTGTGAGTTGTAGTTAATGTATTGGTTAGTGTGTGTTTTCTTCCGGAAT
Organism: Aplysina aerophoba; assembly: GCA_949841015.1. Lineage (NCBI taxonomy): Eukaryota > Metazoa > Porifera > Demospongiae > Verongiida > Aplysinidae > Aplysina > Aplysina aerophoba. The sequence goes on from OX465050.1 coordinate 422,068, forward strand.
ACTGAGGTGGTGGCACTGTCTCCTTTCCTTTCTACCTGCACATCAAGGAATGCAATCTTCTGGTCTTCCTCCTTCTCCATTGTAAATTGGATGGCTGGGTGTTGTGAGTTCAGGTCGGTCAGGAACTCATCCAGGGCTTGGTCACCATGTGGCCAGATGGCAAAAACATCATCCACATACCTAATCCAGAGATTGGGTTTCTGTGCGGATGTGTCCAAGGCCCGTTTCGCAATGCCTCCATGTAGAGGTTGGCAACAATGGGGGACAGGGGGGAACCCATTGCTGTTCCTGATACTTGTTCGTAGAAGGTGTCGCCGAATCTAAAATAGGTTGATTTCAGACAGTTCAATGAGGCGACATAGGTCTGGGGCTGGGATGGTGGTTCGCTCTGGGAGTGTCTCGTCTTGTAGGAGGAGTTCAGAGATGACATCCAAGGCTTCGTCTACTGGGACTCTTGTGAAGAGGCTCACCACGTGAAAACTCACTAGAACATCACTCTTCAGGATGGTGGTCTGGCTGATGCGTTCCACAAAGGCAGATGAGTCCTTCACGTACGAGTCTGTGGTTCCACTCAGGGGCTTCAGGATCCTGACAAGCTTCGTGGCCAGTTGGTGTGTAGAAGAGCCAATGGCAGACACGATTGGTCGCAGGGGGGTCCCTTCCTTGTGCACTTTTGGGAGAAAACAGATCTGTGGTGCAGAGGTGAAGGAAGGGGCAAGGAAGAGGCGTTGTTTGGTGGATAAGTGGCCCTTTTGTTCAAGTTCCTTCAAGGCCAAGGCAATTCTGGTCTACACTTTGGTGGTGGGGTCACGCTTCAGTCTCCTGTACACAGAGTCCTCCAGGAGCGCTTCCATCTTCGCTGTGTATTCAGACTGATTCATGGGAAGCTGCCATAGTCAAGCTGGTTGAAATGAACTATACACGGCAGAAGGTCATTGAAGCAATCCACATCAACAAGCAGAAAGTCACCTCCAACCTGGACTGTGGCCGCTCCCTAAGCCCAGTATGGCAGCCTCTCCTCTGCCCACCATAGCCAACCCCCCCCCCTGCTAGCACAGCATTAATTTATTAATTTATTAATATATGTATATATATGTGCACTTACACGTGTATTAATAACAGTTATTATATTTTATTATCATACTACATTATACCTGCTTGGAGTTAATACTAATATATACTTTATTAATTATTATTTTGAGAACCTGCATTACATCATAAATACCTCACTCATCATCCCCTGTCACACTGCCCATATTTAGGAACGGTTTTTCTCTGTCATGTCAGTTTAGTTTGTTGTACCAGTTGAGAAAGATCTTTGGATCGAAACGTCCTGGACATAGAATTATTGATTGTCAATCCAGCAGCTGCGAATTTTGCTCAAGAACTTCCATGACCAATACCCCTACGCAGCAATGAGCCTTTACAGTATCACTGGTCTATACTTGTTGTACATCAATTTGTAGCAGTGGGCCGTGTCCTCGGCACTTGTATATACATATGAAGAGGACTTCTGCTGCTTATTTGTACAGATATGTAACTCACTGAAAACAGTAGGAGTTTAAAGAATGACACTGCCCCATAATTGAGCGGGACTTGTCAGAACCTCTTCCCTATGTGTAGTTCTTGAACATTTATAGTGAGAGTATAGCAGTGTATGTTGATTTTCATATTAATTTTGCCAAAACTACTTAACATCAGCAGATGCTGGTTAGTAGGGATCATGTGATTGGCTTGCCCCAATATTGTTTACTGTCCTACGTACACACTTGGCTATATAATCTTGCCATGTGGCTTGTATGCTCTCAAAGTTGCTGAACACTAGACAGACTATGGACTTATGTTGTCTCTCCTTACTACCTCACTGCAGCTGATCGACCTAACTTCGCCAATGCAGAGGAGACAGTGAGCTTCGCCATACTCACTGCAAATGCGAATGAAAGGAAGGCAGTCCGTCACTTCCTTCAGTTGGGCAATCCCATTGACACCACACAATTTCCCCATGCTGAAGGGTGTGTGTTTGAGACAGATTCATTTTTAGTTACAAGACAGGCGATAATCAAACCTCATGAAGACAATGAGAAGAACCGCTACCCTCTCTTTTACCTTGAAGTTGGTCAAAAGAGGCAGGTGGGAGTTCATGTGCCATGTGACACGATGGGTCCTTGGGGGGCCTTTAACAAGACTGTGGAACTACTGCGGATGGCCAAAGACAAAGGGTGGAAACTACGCTACATCTTTGTTGTCGGCTGCTGTGGAGCACGTCTCAGAGACCGGAACAAGTGTAAAGAAGATTGTCCACGTGGTACTGTTCTTCTCGCCAGACAGGTCAAGGACTACCTAAACACAGGAAAGGTCAAAGACGGTCGGGTCGACGGTAATCCATTGACTCATGATATGGGTGATGAATGGCTGGAAGATCTGAAGGTTGCACAAGAAGCAACAGCAACAAAAGGAAATGAAGCAGCAGCAACAAAAGGAAATGAAGCAGCAGCAAAATCCCATAGGATTGCAGTGGAGACAGTTAACTACTTGACTGGTCCTCTGGTCATCAAGGACGACCTGTTCGGAAAGCCGTATTGTGAAGGCAACGCAAAGATTACTGGAGTAGAGATGGAAGTAGCGGGAGTTATCAGAGCAGTGGAAACATTTTATCGTATCACAGATGATCCAAAACAGAAGGTTATGCTTGTGAAAGGTGTTTCTGACTACACCGGGAATAAGGGAGAGAAAGCCGAATGTATGCTCTTTGGAAGAAATATCCCTGCAGTTGATGATGACCAACTCCAGGTGTATGCCACCTTGCAGTCCCTTGCTCTAGTCATTCGATTTGTGGCTGGAAACATACAACGGATCTAATCAGTAACACCTCTTGAGGTCCTACTTTAAACACTTATTGACAACTTATTATAGGATCATTGAAAAGTATGTAGCAGTTTGTACAGTTAGCTATAGCTAGCCAGCTAGCTATATTTATTATTGTAGTGTTTCCATGCATCTTTTGTAGCCCTTTACGTGGTAGCTAGCTCCTGCTGTAGTCTCAGGAGTGCAGTACCCAAACTCCCATACATGCTTTTATTACTTGCAATTTGTATATTGGAAAGGAGGTTTTGTGTATTTTGCAGTGAAATTTATCTTGGTCCCTACAGCAGCCATTTTGTGATTGAGCAAGAGTGACTGAAGGGCCAGAAGAATGAGGTAAGCTCTTCAAGACCTCAGACCAGGGCGCGTGCACTACGCACCATCTCGCCGTATACTAGTGCATGTACACGGCTCGGACGGGCTGTTTAGCCTCTATCTCTTTTTGGCTGTTCCCTGTCAGCGTGGAACTTGACGGCAATGCCCTGAAGGATATTCTTAGCACGTTCGCAGGCCGTATGGGAGCCAAGTGGGACTTTATTGGCATCCAGCTGAGGCAGGGGGAACTTGTGCAGGACCTGCGCTCCTCCCCACACCTGGGTAGGCATAAAGTGCAGCAGATCATCGACGAGTGGCTGGGCAGTGAAGACGAGGAGGTCCCGAGGTGTGCCGCCACCGTGTCGCGAGTGCTGAGGTCTCCAGCCGTGAGGCTGGGCGCTGTGGCCAAGGACTTTGAGGAGGTGAGACCCAGCGCCATCTGTAACTGACTTTGGGCACTGAAGGGGAACAGTGAGCTCTCAAACGTTTGAATGTGCAGTGCATGTACTGTAAAGTGTCCATCTGTGCCATGGTCCTATTTTGCTATAGGAAGTGCAAAGGAGGGCATCCTCTCAGCGTGCTGCTCCACAACACCCAGTCTCACAGCCTCCACACAGCCTTGCTTCTACTGGAGCCTACACTTCTACAGGTCTGCCTGTGTAGCAGTGGGGGTGGGGTGGGGCGGATGAGGCTGAGGGCGGTGCTCACACTCACTGCCAACTGCTCTCCACTCAGGTGCCTCCACTAGCCACTTTGAAGGTACCCTGTCTTTCCAAGATCGACCATTTCCTTCAAACCCTCACAGTGTTCCCCAGGAGTCTCCTTCATCAAACCCATCCAGCTTTTCTCAAAGACAGCCTTCAAACCCTAGCAGTCTAGCACTACCACAGCAGGCGCAGGAGGGGGGACTGAGACCCCACCTCCCTAGTGGTGGTGGTGGGAGGGCCGACAGTGGCCCAGTGCAGGGGGTGGAGTCACTGGTGCAGCAGCCTGTACAGGAGCAGGGAGGACCAGCTGAGGGTGACGTGCTGAGGGGCCCTGAACAAGGTATGTACGCACAGGACACAACTAGTGTGTGCACGCTGGTGTAGTAGTAGACTGACTACGTGTGTAGCTTCTGTGTGCCATATATGGGCATATGATTGTGTTGTAAGTCTAGCTAGAGGGGTGTGTGTGGTTGAATTTCTTCATGTAATGTTTCTCACTGAGGCCCATAGAATCACTCATTGTAAAGTCACATATACATATGCAGCGGTCTTCAAGACATGCACTGCAAAGGAATAGGAGTGAATCACAGTGTGTCTTGTGTTCCCAGACCCTCATCCTCATGTGCGCGAATGCTGGATGCTACACTCATCTGTGGGAGAGGTGCATCTCTTTAGTAGTGTCAAGTCATGTCAATGTGCTTCTTCTCCATTACGTGTGCAAAGGAGACGCAGTGCACGATGAATCAACGCCAGTGATGGAAGATGTCCTCGAGGCAATCACGAAGCACATAAAAGGTTGTCAAGCCGTGAAGTGAAGATGCCAGGTGTGCGGGGATACCTGATGCCTCCTGATTCCATCTGCCCTCTGCTGCTCTCCACGCTGCAGGTGTGCTCCGAGACCAGTACAGCAGACCTCCGGGCAATGAGGCAGCCATGGCAAAGTCATTCGGACAGAGATGTCTTCCTTTCCATGAGCAAGCAAGGATTGCGTCAGCCGTCTGTCGGACAGTTTGGTGAGGCCCTTGTGTCTTGTACGACGACATCCATGGAGTGCTTGGTGCATCAGCTGTTTGCAGTTTTAGCACACACTGCACCCAGTAGGGTGTCCTGGACTCCAGTTCAACTCAAATGTATGCCCTATAGCTGGGGGCAGGGGTGCACACATTCGCTATAGAAGGCAGGTTGTCATGCATACTTGCTATTCTATTTTGCAAGAATCTATTTCACAGACAAATGCTACCTGTAAGGTAGGGTACTATGTACAGTAGCAGAGACATGTGATGTTTGAGCACAAAGGAGTGACAGGTGAATAGTGTTAAGTCATGCACTCTTTGCACTCTCCACTGTACTTGTGCCATCAGGGATCTACAGATTGAAGGCAAGAAGATCTATGGCAGTGGCAGCATTGTGTCCTGCTGGGGGAAATTCTTCCTTTTGACGAGCTGTCACAACTTCCTGAAGAAGGCGGATGGAGACCAAGTGCAAGATCTGGAGGATGATTATGTGGAAGTGAAGATGAAGAAGAAATGCAAGGTAGCAAAGTACCTCTTTTCCACCAGGGATTTTAAAAGCACCGTGTCCCTACCAGCGCGTGTTGTACTTAAAAACTGTGAAGACCCAGTTCTCATCTTTGATCAGGTGCGTCACAGTCTCCACTAAGTTGCCTGAGGAAGCATTTGTTTGCATATTAATGCCATATCCCCCCTGTCATGGATTTTAACGTGTACAGGCGAAATGCTGACATCATAGATCATATACCAATAGCGAATTGATGAGCAACAACACAGCTGTTATTGATACTCACTAGCAGGATGTTTCAACCCAGAGGTCATTGTCAACTGCTTACAAGATGATTTGAAAGCAGTTGACAAAGACTTCCGAATCGAAACGTCCTGCTAATGTAACTGTTCTGTTGTTGCTCATCAATTGGTATCAGTTCAACTCAACTATTAGCCTCCACAACATCACTAAAATTTACAGATGTACATTACAGAGCTGGTATTCAATGATTCTGTTCCCCGTTGTGTAGGTGCATGACCTCTTAGCAGTGGAAGTGAACAACCCAGCTGACTTTCCAGCTCATCTTGAAGCAGACGCAGCTGCTGCTCTAATTCCAGTGCAGCCCATCCCGCTTCAACCAGGACTTAGGAGAGAGAAACTGCTGGAAAGTGCTCTTCTGCTAACAATTGCTCATTTTCCACGTGAGGATGGCCACCGAGCAGAGTGTTTGGAGTTGGCAGTGGGATTGAGAGTTATCCAAGAGGAAACCCAAGGTAAGTGAGTACTGCAGTTATTTTGAGCACAGTCATCAAATTTAGGCTTGTACCCACTTCATACTTTCATTCCAAATGTCAGAATGAAAGTCGAAACGTTTGGGACTGAGTACGAGGCAATTAAACCCGGGGCCTTAATTGTTCTGGCTACAAAAGCAGATGTTGACTTCCAAAAATGCACATGTTCATTTTAAGAATCTGAGATATCTCCAGTTGTGTCCCTTGACCTGCGTGTGCATGTCCACACCTCTGTAGAATCGACGGTGTTATACACATTTGACACCTACCATGGCTCTTCCGGGGCTCCTGTCCTGTTTGCTAAAGAAGGCGAAGTGGTCCTTCTGGCTGTGCATCGCAAGAGCACTGCTACACGCATGCTGGATGCTGCAGGTCAAAGGACCAGTATTGGATACAACGTTGGGTCTGTTCTCAGTGAGGGCTTCCTGCGACTCCTGTGCCCTAATGACCAAAGTGTGTCAGACAGCACTGTATGACCACGTGCTGTGTACATAGATTTTGTACAATAATAGGTGATACAACACTGAAGGGTTCTCCCTGGAGGTCCCTCCCTATAAACGTGTATTGCATACAGTTGTACTGTGTTTGTAAATTTATACAAAATACATTGTTGAGGTATAGTATTGTAATCAATAATTGAATAACACAGCCAGAGTCCATTTGAATACACTACATGTGCGGTGAAATCAATGAAGGGACCAAGGTCGACCTCCTCTAGTCCCTGATCAAACAGATCAATGAAGGGACCAAGGTCGACCTCCTCTAGTCCCTGATCAAACAAATCAATGAAGGAACCAAGGTCGACCTCCTCTAGTCCCTGATCAAACAAATCAATGAAGGGACCAAGGTCGGCCTCCTCTAGTCCCTGATCAAACAAATCAATGAAGGGACCAAGGTCGACCTCCTCTAGTCCTGATCAAACAAATCAATGAAGGGACCAAGGTCGACCTCCTCTAGTCCCTGATCAAACAAATCAATGAAGGGACCAAGGTCGACCTCCTCTAGTCCCTGATCAAACAAATCAATGAAGGGACCAAGGTCGACCTCCTCTAGTCCCTGATCAAACAAATCAATGAAGGGACCAAGGTCGACCTCCTCTAGTCCCTGATCAAACAAATCAATGAAGGAACCAAGGTCGACCTCCTCTAGTCCTGATCAAACAAATCAATGAAGGGACCAAGGTCGACCTCCTCTAGTCCCTGATCAAACAAATCAATGAAGGAACCAAGGTCGACCTCCTCTAGTCCCTGATCAAACAAATCAATGAAGGGGACCAAGGTCGACCTCCTCTAGTCCCTGATCAAACAAATCAATGAAGGAACCAAGGTCGACCTCCTCTAGTCCCTGATCAAACAAATCAATGAAGGAACCAAGGTCGACCTCCTCTAGTCCCTGATCAAACAAATCAATGAAGGGGACCAAGGTCGACCTCCTCTAGTCCCTGATCAAACAAATCAATGAAGGGGACCAAGGTCGACCTCCTCTAGTCCCTAATCAAACGAATCAATGAAGGGACCAAGGTCGACCTCCTCTAGTCCCTGATCAAACAAAGCAATGAAGGGACCAAGGTCGACCTCCTCTAGTCCCTGATCAAACAAATCAATGAAGGGACCAAGGTCGGCCTTGAGCAATGCAAGCCCGGCCATCAAACAGCTGACAGTTGGCATGCACTTATCGATCATGGCTATGTAGAACCAGCGCGCTGCACTGTGAAGGCCCCGGGTGGTTATCTGCCTTATATTATGCGCATATATATTTTAATATGCATGCATGCTGTGTGTGGCGCCTCATCAGGCACACACCAACATAAGCACACTTCTGTACAGCTGACAGAAGTAGGATTCAGTAAGAAGGAGAAGTTTCAGGTGGAATTTACCCACTATTTTACGCTCACAGATCGTTCCAATTTCCAAAATGCTAATTTTCATAAATCACATCATTTCAATTTACTACCACAATAAACATACACAACCTGTGTTGATTGCAGGAGTTAAAAATAAATAATGTACACACAGTGCACAGGGTGCAGTGTGAACAGTAGCTGTACAGGCCTAAGCAGCCCTGCTGAGGGGGCACTCAGCCTGCCAGATTGGACACTGCCACCAGGAGTACACAGACGTGCACCATGGCATACACCTGGCCCACGTCACCGGGGAACAGACGGAGGTAGCCTCGCACCGCCTGCAAGACTCGCAGTGGGACTGCCTCCAGTGAGAAGAGGTCACCGGAGTCTTCCCACTCCAGAATGCCCTCAGTTCCAACACCCGTTTTAGCTTCTGCTCCACTGACATCAGTTTGTGTCCCGATACTCTGCTGCTGTTGTTGCTCTTCACCAGACACTGAGTCTCTTTCACTTCCAACCAAATCTGATGCATTCTGCAGGGCTGGCACAGTGTTTCTTGAGCTCAAGTCTTCTTCCCTCCCACTACTGAGGACATTCTTCACAAAAGGCACAAACAGCGGTACAGGCAGAAACAAGTGGTACAATCGCAGTGACGACCCATGTGTTATCACCGCATTGGGGCTCCTCCAGCTTTTCACGTTCCTCAAGACGCCGCCTTGCCGCACAGAGCACGACCTACAATGGGCAAAGAAGCTCTGGCGCGCTCCAGGGACGACCAGCTTGTTGGGCGGCTGGTGGTCCGCGATGAAGGTCTGCCCTCGCCTGCCGCAAGAGTGGCACCCGTAGCGCCTACCGATCAGGTTAAGCGCCTCCTTCTGGTAGGCCGTAGCGTACTGCTGCCCCTTGGAGGGGACGGGGAGCGCTGCGAAGGCGCCAGGCCGCAGAAGGTGGCTAGGAAGCACAGAACTGAACCTTCCTCCCAGTACCTTGAACACGGCTACCCCCGTGACTGCGGAGAACAGCACTTCACCGCGGTGCAACTGGCGCTCCTCCCGCGAGGAGAGGTACGAAATGAGAGTAGCCACGGATAGGGAGGCTGCAGTGGTGGCCGTGAGCACAGCCCCAGCGCCGAGGAGGGAGGCGAGGGTTGAGGTGGGCGTGGAGCAAGTCAATCTCAAGGGCTTGAAGAAGAATATCTGGAGAGCGGAGAGTGTCGCTGGGAACACCGCGATGCCTGCTAGCGAACTGAGAGCGACATTCCTGACCGATGGGTGCCTCTCCCCCCTGGCCACCTCCATTTTGTGCTCCGCGATAACACGCGAGTGCCTCACGTTTTCTTTCGTTCGAAATTAATCGATAGTAGCCTCCGAAACCTATATATATCAGTAGAATTATGGCAAGTTGGTGTTTGGGCTGGCAGCATAGATCGTTCAAAGCTGGCAGTGCGGTGATGTGTCTGTTCGTCTCCTCAGGCAGCTCTGCTCATCAGAGGAGGCACTGTGGTGAACGAGGATAGGTGTCAGCAAGCAGATGTGCTGTGTGAAGGGGGCATCATCAAGTACTCATGCAATGCAGAGAGTGTCATAGCATCACCGCACATCACATGCATGTGCATGCTCCACCCACTCCCTCCTGGCAAATGGATCTTGATGATCAGATACAAATACATACGTAGCAGAATAATCAATCAATAGCAACTGATTGCAGGACGTTTTGGCCATGTAGGCCTTCGTCAGCTGCTTAAAAAGTTATATGCTCATCAAGATCTATTTTCCAGTTTCACAACATAATAATGAGCCACTACAATACCATTCATCACTGCGTCTTGCCTGCTCTAGGGAGGTGGGGCTCCACGTCACCTGCCCCGAGGATGTCCGAGTTATAGACGCCACTGGTCGTTATGTCATCCCAGGGGGCGTGGACCCTCACACCCACTTTCGCATGCCATTCAGCCACGGCACAGCGGCTGATGACTTCTTCACAGGCACCAGGGCCGCATTAGCCGGCGGGACCACATGCATCAGTGAGTGAGTGTTGGTTGGCTACTGGTTTATCCTCCTCCTTCTTCTGCTACGTATGTGCAAACACAAGTTCATGATATACTCCATTTTGTATAAAACTCATAATTTATAATTCCTCATTAATTAATTATATAATGTACAAGCACTAGGCCGTTTGCCCAATACAGCGCTATGATCAGTGACAGTCCAATCTCAGTAGGGTCTATAGCCTCCAGTACATCGCCATAATATAGTTGTTGTACATACGTACACACAGTGACAGTGTCCTTAAGTATGTGCTGCTCATCTTTACAGTACGCCAATGTAGCTCATGCATTATCCGTTGGCAACTCCAGCACCAACTGCCTGGTGTAGCATTGCAAGTGACAGCATCACCTCTGTCATGTGTGTGGGGAGAAACCATAACACATTGTTCATGTGTATGTACATACATACACATGGATGCCATTCTGATTAAAGCATTGTACATAATTACAGTGGAATCTCTGTATAGTGGACACCATTGGAACCCAGTTGGCTGTTCTGTAAAGAGAGGTGTCCCTAATTCAGAGGTAGATTTGTACACAGCTTTGTGTGGTTGTGACTGCAGACGGTGTCCTCATTAGAGAGGTGGTCCTTACTCAAAGTGTCTTTTATAGAGAGGTTCCACTGTATACGTACAGACATTGGATAAAATGTCTTGTATTTCTTGTCTTTAGTGGATTTTTGCATGACGGACAAGGGTGAATCCCTGGTTGATTGCTACCGCAAGTGGAGAGCGTGGGCCGACGCAGAGGTGTGTTGTGACTACAGCCTGCACTCCCTTGTCTCCTGGTGGGAGGAGGGGGTGACAGACAGAGAGATGGAGCAGCTTGTCAAGGAGGAAGGTGGGAGGAAGGGAGGGGAGAGGAGGGGAGGGGAGGTTAGAGGAGGGGAAGTGAGAGGAGGAGAGGGGAGGGGAGGGATGGAGAGGAGAAGAGGGGAGAGGATTAGAGGGAGAGAGAATGGGAGGGGAGGAGAGGGGAGGGGATTAGAGGGGGAGAGGATGGGAGGGGAGGGGATTAGAGGGGGAGAGGATGGGAGGGGAGGGGATTAGAGGAGGAGAGAATGGGAGGGGAGGGGAAAGAAAAGTTTTCTGTGTGTGCTGCTGCACATAGTGTTGAATGATCGCTACGTACGTGCATGCGTACTTCCAGATCTTGCTAGAGACGTATAGGTAGTTTGTGATGTGTTGGGGTTTGTTTGAAGCACCTCCTTGCACCATGTGATGTGTTGGGGTTTGTTTGAAGCACCTCCTTGGACCATGTGCCACTAAGGTTGCTTGCGATGGTGATTTTCTCTCTGCTGTGTGTTGCTATGGTGATTATCTCTCTGCTGTGTGTTGCTATGGTGATACATGCAAACTCCTCCCCCTCCCACTTCAGGTGTTAGCTCCTTCAAGGTGTACATGTCATACAAAAATCGCATGATCCGCGACGATGATGTCATTCGAGTGTTCCGCGAGACTCGTCGTCTGGGAGCGGTTGCTATGGTGCATGCTGAGAATGGGGATGCCATCTGTGAGGTGGGGCCTGAGGCAGGAAGGGCACAGTGGTGGGCAGGTGGGGGAAGGAGGGAGATGGAAGGGAGAGGGGGCAGAGGGAGACGGAAGGGAGAGAGGGGAGAAGGAGACGGAAGGGAGAGAGGGGAGAGGGAGAAGAATGGAGACGGGAGAGGGAGAGGATGGGAGAGGGGAGAGGGAAGAAGCTAGATAAAGGGAAAGAGACAGAGATTCGTCTTTGTGTTTAGGCTAGGCTTTCAACTGTGCCGTGTCTCGGTACGTACAAGATGCAGGCACGACCTAGACCACCCTTAGCCTCACCAGCCACCTACTTTGACTGCTTTTGTCTTCCGTGTACTCACAAGATGTCCATTAGGTATGGTGCATGGTGCAGGTGAAATATGAAAGAGATATCCGTGCAGTGCCAATCGCTTGGCCTCTAGCTGTACACAACTATTCATTAATCCAACGTTACAGGCATCATCACCAGGGAATGAGAAAACAGGTCTATTCACAGAAAGAGATTGTGGGGGGGAGAGAGAGCAATTCGGAGTGCTGCTGCATGTTGCCAGAAGTACGTACATAAGAGATTATGTACGCACTCTTCATGTAACATATCCAAATTACCAAAGAATCTGAGCTTCATCACAGCATAGGGAGCCTGATAGATGGGGCTCACCCAGGTCCGAGGACCGATAGAGATTATCTGGGCTGTTACTGTCCGAAGACCTTTAAAACGGCAAAGGGAAAGTGGTGCCGGATAATCTCTATCAGTCCTCGGACCTGGGTGAGCCCCATCTATCAGGCTCCCCGTGCTGTGATGAAGCTCAGATTCTTTCAAAATCACAAACACACACAGCAAGTATTACCTATGAACAATATCCGAATTCCTTCCTTAGAACGAGAGGAGAGTGTTTGGACTTGGTATTACTGGTCCTGAGGGCCATGCGTTGTGTCGTCCTGAGGAGATTGAGACCGAGGCCACAAGGCGGGCATGTGTGATCGCCAGGCAACTCGGCTGCCCACTGTTTGTGTGCCATGTGATGCAGAAGGGGGCAGCTGACGTGGTGAAGGAGGCAATGTGTGCAGGTGTGTACACTATGTGTGTGTGTGTGTGTGTGTGTGTGTGTGTGTGTGTGTGTGTGTGTGTGTGTGTGTGTGTGTGTGTGTGTGTGTGTGTGTGTGTGTGTGTGTGTGTGTGTGTGTGTGTGTGTGTGTGTGTGTGTGTGTGTGTGTGTGTGTGTGTGTGTGTGTGTGTGTACACATGTGCATGTGTGATGCATGTGTGTGTCTACATGTGTTGAATATTCCCCTCCCTCCCCTGCCCACCTGGCCATGACTTGCTTGCTGCCTTCCTTCAGGAGACGTGGTGTACGGAGAGTGTCTGGCAGTTAGCCTCGCTGTGGATGGCCGCAGACTGTGGGACCAGAAGTGGAGCTACGCCGCAGGACACATAGTGGGACCTCAGCTGTCGCCTGAACCAACCAACCAAGAAGCCTTGATGAACTATCTTGCAAGGTGGGGAGGACATGGGTCACCATGGTGATGACGACATGCCTGGGGGAACTACCCCCAAGCATGCCACTGCTGCATTGTATTTCAGATTCCACTGTAGACCTGTCGTTAGTTGCTATCATACAGTGGGACCTCTCTATAGTGAACAGGAACAGTCAAACGGTTACTAGCACAGCTGTCAGCCTTCTTGCTCGCCTTCACACACGAGCGTATTATAACTGCTTGACGTTATTCTCGACCACGTAGTGTTAGCTGCTGGCTTTGCCATTGTGTGTGTCGTAATATAGCGCATGCGTATCTAATCACTGTTACTCATTTGCCTAAAGTAAGGTATGTCCTCAGCATAGTGCTGTAGTCAGCGTGAGGAAGTGTGTTGTGACTGCGGCTATGAACTCCCGTACAACAGGAAAGTACAAATACCATCAAAAGGGTATACTATCTCTGCTGATGGTATGAGTAATGAGCTAAGAGAACCAGTGCATCACATAAACAAATTGTGAGCTGAATGTGAAACGCATGGCTATAGCCTCAGAGCATTTAAAACACATGCGCAGACCTTGCAAAAGCAAGCAGATAGAAGGAAGCGCATGGCAAGCCTCAGAGCCTTGGTGCAAACAAGTGTGTCAGTAAATAGTGAACATTTCGCGTCAGGGCCACCAATGTAGTTTGCGTGCGTTGTCGATAGTGATAAGTGGACCAAATAGACTCACATCAAGAAGCAAAGGTAGAAACTGGTCATGCTTTGTGTCGACTGTTGTGTCATCGCATGATGTACCGGAAGAGTGTTGCTCTGTGCAAAAAGCGCATTACACTAAACGTGATGCCCATTTGTTAAACAAATGTGTGCAGTGCTGGCATTAGCTGTAAATGCTCATTGCTGTATTGCTGAGTCAGCACTGTTGGCTTAGTGCATGTCTAAAAATAGTATAGTTTGCGATGATGTAATAACAATTGCTGTCATTGTTAATTTTTTGGCATATTAATGCCAGGTCTAATTGTATAAGACTACATCTTATGATTAACATTTTCATTGCGATGACTGAAACTTTCTATAGACTATTGGGCCGAGGGTTTACATAGCACTTTATTGTCTAGTTGTGCTTGGTTTGTCAAGACAGAAGTGAAAAGAGTGTGGAAGCTAGGGAACACATGAAATGGGCAGTTTTGTCACTGATTCGCTCCTCTTGTTCCTGCCCTGACCAGCGGCCTACTGCAGTTTGCGTCCAGTGACCACTGCACCTACAGCACTGCTCAGAAGGCACTGGGCAAGGATGACTTCAGGCGGATCCCAAATGGAGTCAATGGAGTGGAGGAACGGATGGGTGTCGTGTGGGAGATGGGCGTGTCCACAGGGAAAATGGACCCCTGTCGTTATGTGGCTGTGACCAGCACAAATGCAGCAAAGGTCTTTGGTGTGTACCCACAGAAGGTTGGTGTGTGTTCAGTTGTGTGTGGCAGTGCACCATGATGTGTGTTGGTGAAGCTACTGCTGTGTACTGTAGGTGACTGAGTGAACTGGGCATTTACACTGTGTGACTGTGTGTGTGTGTGTGCGTGTGTGTGTGTGACTGTGTGTGTGTGTGTGTGTGTGTGTGTGTGTGTGTGTGTGTACGTGTACGTGTACGTGTACGTGTGTGCATGCGCGCGCGCATGTGTGTGTGTGCGTGTGCGTATACATGCACGTGTGTGTCTGACTGTCTGTGACTGTGTGTGTTGTGTGTAATGCCAACTCATCATGGAGTGCAAAGGCTAATGTGCTTATATATGTATATACGTGTCTGTGTCTGTTGGCTGTGTACAGGGTGTCATTGCTCCTGGTTCTGATGCTGATATTGTAATTTGGAATGAGAATGCCCTCAAGACCTTTTCTGCATCCACACATCATGCTGCTGTGGACTTCAATGTCTTTGAAGGGATGGAGTGTCGCGGTGTGCCTGAGGTGGTTGTGTGTGGAGGGGAGGTTGTCGTGGAGCACGGGGAGGTGCGTGTGAGTAAGGGGAGGGGCCGGTACCTGAAACGCCCACCTTTCACACCCCATGTATACTCTCGTGTACAGCAGCGGGGCAAGGTGAGTTGTGAGGAGTGATGGGGTGTGCTAATGTGTGTGAGGAGTGATGGGGTGTGCTAGTGTGTGAGGAGTGATGGGGTGTGCTAGTGTGTGAGGAGTGATGGGGTGTGCTAGTGTGTGTGAGGAGTGATGGGGTGTGCTAGTGTGTGTGAGGAGTGATGGGGTGTGCTAGTGTGTGTGAGGAGTGATGGGGTGTGCTAGTGTATGCCAGGAGTGATGGGGTGTGCTAGTGTGTGTGAGAAGTGATGGGGTGTGCTAGTGTGTGTGAGACAAGACGAAGTGTGCTGTAATGTGTCACAGTGTGTGGCCATCTGTACACATAGTATTGTGTAGGTGTGTTTCAATCACACTGAGGTGGGCTACTTCACAGTAGACCAAGTGAGGTGTGTGCATGCATACCTCTCGTATCTTGTCTGCAGGCCCTACAGCCCCACAAAGTGGCCCGGGAGCCGTACTCAGGGCCGGTCATGGGCGCTGTGTGGAGTGAAGCAGTGCAGAATGCCTCAGACTGATGTGATTGGTCATGGCTTGACTATTTTCAGCTCTACAATAATTTTATTTGTAATTTTCGTTGACTTCTCAATTTTGAATATCATTGCATCTTAAAGTGGCTGCACTTAATTAAGTTTGTTAGGTTTTGCACATGAATTCATTGTGCTAGAGTGAGTGGTAGTTAGACATTCAATGTGTGCTGCCGTTTCTGATTGCAGTCGCTTGCCGCTGATTGTTGCCATACAATGCAAGGGGTTGCCCCACAATATCAACAAAATGGCAGCCAGAACCGGATGTGGGCTAGTCTCGCTTCCTTGAAGCAACAGCCATTTGAGGAAGTGGACTGTATAATGTACCTATCTATTTAGTAAGTGGGCTAGTCTCGTGAACCAGCCCTCAGACGCGCGCGGTAGCCATTTTTATTGTGAAAAGTGGGCAGACGAGCGAACGTCAACGGCACACAAGGACTTCGCTGAGCCTGAGTGACTACTGGATGTGGAAGTGATTCACTATCGAAGCTCTTCATTCGTACATGAAACGGACCGGCTACAGCTGACCTCAGTGGCGCACTCTATCCATCCAGCCGTTGGTTTAGGTTCTTCTGTTGTACCGGACCGACACCGACCGCGCAGTGTCTGGCGGAGGCGGGTAGCTACAGTACTGTTCAGTGGAGGCGGGGACCGGCCGGGCGAGTACGTCCATGTCGGAGATGCCACAAGATCATTTTTCTGTGAAGCTCTCTCGAGGGTGTAGCTGGGCAGCGAGACGAACCCTTTCGCGCGTGATACTACTCCGCCGCCGACCCCTGCCGGGCATTCTGGTCGCCTGCCTCTGTCTAATAGTGACAGCTGCTACTTTCACGCAGCCCCGCCTTCAGGACCACTGGAGGTCTCGCGGAATCCGTGAAACAGAAAATGTTACAGATATAGACAATGAGCTCTCAGGTGTGTACGGTGTGTGTGTGTGGTGTGTGTGTGTGTGTGTGTGTGTGTGTGTGTGTGTGTGTGTGTGTGTGTGTGTGTGTGGTGTGTGCAGTGTGTGCGGTGTGTGTTGTGTTTGGTGTGTGTGGTTTGTGTGTGTGTGGTGTATGTGCATGCGTACGTGCATGCATGTGTTAGCCTTGAACGTGGCACAACTGTGGTGGTGAACCTCTGCCGGGTCTCACAGGTCGCACACACACAACACGCTGTGTCTTAACCTCACATGATGGCAGTTAGACATGATGTCAAACCTAGGATAAGATGGTAGGACCTAGTAGCCGATTACGGCCCCTCCCAAAAGCAGTCCCTTGGGACTGTTATTGGCTACGGCAGTTGCCATCTTTAGTCCCCCAGACAGTTTTCGGCAGCACAGTCCTTGTCATACATTCGTACCTTGTCCCCCTCAACCAACAACCAACCCCTCCTTGTTTATCTGTCTGAATTTGCTGGTTAAGGTACAGACGCACACAGGTACTACTGACAGGTACTTCTACAGATACGTAGCTAAGGGCGATGTCAAACGAATGCTAAGGTCTACATATGGAGACGACCTTGTGCCTTGGCCGCATGGCGTTCTACACTTGGCTATTTTGTAGCCAGTAAAATGGCATTGACAGTGTGTGCTTATGGCGCTCTGTCCTCAAATTGACAGTGTGTGCTTATGGCCCTCTGTCCTCAAATTGACAGTGTGTGCTTATGGCGCTCTGTCCTCAAATTGACAGTGTGTGCTTATGGCCCTCTGTCCTCAAATTGACAGTGTGTGCTTATGGCCCTCTGTCCTCAAATTGACAGTGTGTGCTTATGGCGCTCTGTCCTCAAATTGACAGTGTGTGCTTATGGCCCTCTGTCCTCAAATTGACAGTGTGTGCTTATGGCGCTCTGTCCTCAAATTGACAGTGTGTGCTTTATGGCGCTCTGTCCTCAAATTGACAGTGTGTGCTTATGGCCCTCTGTCCTCAAATTGACAGTGTGTGCTTATGGCGCTCTGTCCTCAAATTGACAGTGTGTGCTTATGGCGCTCTGTCCTCAAATTGACAGTGTGTGCTTATGGCGCTCTGTCCTCAAATTGACAGTGTGTGCTTATGGCCCTCTGTCCTCAAATTGACAGTGTGTGCTTATGGCCCTCTGTCCTCAAATTGACAGTGTGTGCTTATGGCGCTCTGTCCTCAAATTGACAGTGTGTGCTTATGGCCCTCTGTCCTCAAATTGACAGTGTGTGCTTATGGCCCTCTGTCCTCAAATTGACAGTGTGTGCTTATGGCGCTCTGTCCTCAAATTGACAGTGTGTGCTTATGGCGCTCTGTCCTCAAATTGACAGTGTGTGCTTATGGCCCTCTGTCCTCAAATTGACAGTGTGTGCTTATGGCCCTCTGTCCTCAAATTGACAGTGTGTGCTTATGGCGCTCTGTCCTCAAATTGACAGTGTGTGCTTATGGCGCTCTGTCCTCAAATTGACAGTGTGTGCTTATGGCGCTCTGTCCTCAAATTGACAGTGTGTGCTTATGGCCCTCTGTCCTCAAATTGACAGTGTGTGCTTATGGCCCTCTGTCCTCAAATTGACAGTGTGTGCTTATGGCGCTCTGTCCTCAAATTGACAGTGTGCTTATGGCGCTCTGTCCTCAAATTGACAGTGTGTGCTTATGGCCCTCTGTCCTCAAATTGACAGTGTGTGCTTATGGCGCTCTGTCCTCAAATTGACAGTGTGTGCTTATGGCGCTCTGTCCTCAAATTGACAGTGTGTGCTTATGGCCCTCTGTCCTCAAATTGACAGTGTGTGCTTATGGCCCTCTGTCCTCAAATTGACAGTGTGTGCTTATGGCGCTCTGTCCTCAAATTGACAGTGTGTGCTTATGGCCCTCTGTCCTCAAATTGACAGTGTGTGCTTATGGCCCTCTGTCCTCAAATTGACAGTGTGTGCTTATGGCCCTCTGTCCTCAAATTGACAGTGTGTGCTTATGGCCCTCTGTCCTCAAATTGACAGTGTGTGCTTATGGCGCTCTGTCCTCAAATTGACAGTGTGTGCTTATGGCCCTCTGTCCTCAAATTGACAGTGTGTGCTTATGGCCCTCTGTCCTCAAATTGACAGTGTGTGCTTATGGCGCTCTGTCCTCAAATTGACAGTGTGTGCTTATGGCGCTCTGTCCTCAAATTGACAGTGTGTGCTTATGGCCCTCTGTCCTCAAATTGACAGTGTGTGCTTATGGCGCTCTGTCCTCAAATTGACAGTGTGTGCTTATGGCGCTCTGTCCTCAAATTGACAGTGTGTGCTTATGGCGCTCTGTCCTCAAATTGACAGTGTGTGCTTATGGCGCTCTGTCCTCAAATTGACAGTGTGTGCTTATGGCGCTCTGTCCTCAAATTGACAGTGTGTGCTTATGGCGCTCTGTCCTCAAATTGACAGTGTGTGCTTATGGCGCTCTGTCCTCAAATTGACAGTGTGTGCTTATGGCCCTCTGTCCTCAAATTGACAGTGTGTGCTTATGGCGCTCTGTCCTCAAATTGACAGTGTGTGCTTATGGCGCTCTGTCCTCAAATTGACAGTGTGTGCTTATGGCCCTCTGTCCTCAAATTGACAGTGTGTGCTTATGGCGCTCTGTCCTCAAATTGACAGTGTGTGCTTATGGCCCTCTGTCCTCAAATTGACAGTGTGTGCTTATGGCCCTCTGTCCTCAAATTGACAGTGTGTGCTTATGGCGCTCTGTCCTCAAATTGACAGTGTGTGCTTATGGCGCTCTGTCCTCAAATTGACAGTGTGTGCTTATGGCTCTCTGTCCTCAAATTGACAGTGTGTGCTTATGGCCCTCTGTCCTCAAATTGACAGTGTGTGCTTATGGCCCTCTGTCCTCAAATTGACAGTGTGTGCTTATGGCCCTCTGTCCTCAAATTGACAGTGTGTGCTTATGGCCCTCTGTCCTCAAATTGACAGTGTGTGCTTATGGCCCTCTGTCCTCAAATTGACAGTGTGTGCTTATGGCCCTCTGTCCTCAAATTGACAGTGTGTGCTTATGGCGCTCTGTCCTCAAATTGACAGTGTGTGCTTATGGCCCTCTGTCCTCAAATTGACAGTGTGTGCTTATGGCCCTCTGTCCTCAAATTGACAGTGTGTGCTTATGGCGCTCTGTCCTCAAATTGACAGTGTGTGCTTATGGCCCTCTGTCCTCAAATTGACAGTGTGTGCTTATGGCCCTCTGTCCTCAAATTGACAGTGTGTGCTTATGGCCCTCTGTCCTCAAATTGACAGTGTGTGCTTATGGCCCTCTGTCCTCAAATTGACAGTGTGTGCTTATGGCCCTCTGTCCTCAAATTGACAGTGTGTGCTTATGGCCCTCTGTCCTCAAATTGACAGTGTGTGCTTATGGCCCTCTGTCCTCAAATTGACAGTGTGTGCTTATGGCCCTCTGTCCTCAAATTGACAGTGTGTGCTTATGGCGCTCTGTCCTCAAATTGACAGTGTGTGCTTATGGCGCTCTGTCCTCAAATTGACAGTGTGTGCTTATGGCGCTCTGTCCTCAAATTGACAGTGTGTGCTTATGGCGCTCTGTCCTCAAATTGACAGTGTGTGCTTATGGCGCTCTGTCCTCAAATTGACAGTGTGTGCTTATGGCGCTCTGTCCTCAAATTGACAGTGTGTGCTTATGGCGCTCTGTCCTCAAATTGACAGTGTGTGCTTATGGCGCTCTGTCCTCAAATTGACAGTGTGTGCTTATGGCGCTCTGTCCTCAAATTGACAGTGTGTGCTTATGGCGCTCTGTCCTCAAATTGACAGTGTGTGCTTATGGCGCTCTGTCCTCAAATTGACAGTGTGTGCTTATGGCGCTCTGTCCTCAAATTGACAGTGTGTGCTTATGGCGCTCTGTCCTCAAATTGACAGTGTGTGCTTATGGCGCTCTGTCCTCAAATTGACAGTGTGTGCTTATGGCGCTCTGTCCTCAAATTGACAGTGTGTGCTTATGGCGCTCTGTCCTCAAATTGACAGTGTGTGCTTATGGCCCTCTGTCCTCAAATTGACAGTGTGTGCTTATGGCCCTCTGTCCTCAAATTGACAGTGTGTGCTTATGGCGCTCTGTCCTCAAATTGACAGTGTGTGCTTATGGCGCTCTGTCCTCAAATTGACAGTGTGTGCTTATGGCGCTCTGTCCTCAAATTGACAGTGTGTGCTTATGGCGCTCTGTCCTCAAATTGACAGTGTGTGCTTATGGCCCTCTGTCCTCAAATTGACAGTGTGTGCTTATGGCCCTCTGTCCTCAAATTGACAGTGTGTGCTTATGGCCCTCTGTCCTCAAATTGACAGTGTGTGCTTATGGCCCTCTGTCCTCAAATTGACAGTGTGTGCTTATGGCCCTCTGTCCTCAAATTGACAGTGTGTGCTTATGGCGCTCTGTCCTCAAATTGACAGTGTGTGCTTATGGCGCTCTGTCCTCAAATTGACAGTGTGTGCTTATGGCGCTCTGTCCTCAAATTGACAGTGTGTGCTTATGGCGCTCTGTCCTCAAATTGACAGTGTGTGCTTATGGCCCTCTGTCCTCAAATTGACAGTGTGTGCTTATGGCGCTCTGTCCTCAAATTGACAGTGTGTGCTTATGGCCCTCTGTCCTCAAATTGACAGTGTGTGCTTATGGCCCTCTGTCCTCAAATTGACAGTGTGTGCTTATGGCGCTCTGTCCTCAAATTGACAGTGTGTGCTTATGGCGCTCTGTCCTCAAATTGACAGTGTGTGCTTATGGCCCTCTGTCCTCAAATTGACAGTGTGTGCTTATGGCGCTCTGTCCTCAAATTGACAGTGTGCTTATGGCGCTCTGTCCTCAAATTGACAGTGTGTGCTTATGGCGCTCTGTCCTCAAATTGACAGTGTGTGCTTATGGCCCTCTGTCCTCAAATTGACAGTGTGTGCTTATGGCCCTCTGTCCTCAAATTGACAGTGTGTGCTTATGGCCCTCTGTCCTCAAATTGACAGTGTGTGCTTATGGCGCTCTGTCCTCAAATTGACAGTGTGTGCTTATGGCCCTCTGTCCTCAAATTGACAGTGTGTGCTTATGGCGCTCTGTCCTCAAATTGACAGTGTGTGCTTATGGCCCTCTGTCCTCAAATTGACAGTGTGTGCTTATGGCGCTCTGTCCTCAAATTGACAGTGTGTGCTTATGGCCCTCTGTCCTCAAATTGACAGTGTGTGCTTATGGCGCTCTGTCCTCAAATTGACAGTGTGTGCTTATGGCCCTCTGTCCTCAAATTGACAGTGTGTGCTTATGGCGCTCTGTCCTCAAATTGACAGTGTGTGCTTATGGCGCTCTGTCCTCAAATTGTGTGGTGAATGAAAATGTTATGTTTGAAAGCAATGAGTTTCCGTCTATTTTGTGGTCCAAACGAAAGGCCAGTTACGGCAAGCACTCCTTGCCGAAAATGGTCTGGGGGACCGTTTTCGGAGGGGGACACTATCTGCGTGACACCCGTCCCATGAGTATTACCAGTTTGTTATATATGTAATGTTGCAGTCATAATGAGATTCACATACTACTGGGGATTAACATGAAAGGTGTATTTTTGGCTGCTACTCCATCGGTACCTGCGTTCTCAAGTGCTACTAGTTCAGAGACATGGCATCCTATGGTCTTTACATTTCATACATTCTTCCCTCTCTCCACCTGCGTATGTGTAGATGCAGAGGTTGCTAACGCTCTTTTGAAAGGATATCGATACAGGCTCCCTCTTGACCACACTCAAGGACAGGTGAGCCACCATTGAGAACACTACTCACTAATGTGTACCACCCTCTGACCAGGGGCTGAACAGTGACATGGCTCCATAGTCCGTGGTTCCTTTGACAACCTTTAGCAGGATCAGTTTTGTAACAACTGAAGAAGGCCCTATTGGGACCGAAAGGTCTTGTTATCAAACAAATGGCCTTGTACCGTGTGGAATATGCTTAAAATCCCATTTCAGACGTGGTAGTGAAGCTCTGCACCCCCTGTCAGGCCACCCCCTGTCAGGCCACCCCCTGTCAGGCCACCCCCTGTCAGGCCACCCCCTGTCAGGCCACCCCCACAGTGAAGCTCTATTCCTTAACTGTAAGTGGGCCTGTGCTAGGCTCCGGAGTCAGAGCACGAAAGCCTCCTTGCCCCTCTGCTGCTGCTCTTGGAACATTGGGCCATTTGAGACTGGAGGGGCAAGCTGAGTGTGCAGGAGCTGTAGAACATTTTTGGGGAGGGGCTTGGGGTGTGGTCTCTTACAAGCCCGCCCCCAGACCCTCAAGATTGTTGCTTGTCAAAAGGGAAAATGTATGTGAAGACGTGGGCCATGCAAGGGGGCATGTGGTGCGTGTTTTGATGTGTTGTGGGGTGGAGGTAGAACTGGTCTTCTCTGTGTCACTCCAGGTATATTTGAGCACATGCTCACATGGCACATACGCGCGATACAATAAGAATGGCAGCTTGGTGCATGTGCCATCCTCCCCGCTGGATGCCTATGACGATGTGCACAGAGTAAGTGAGCCCTCATGCGTGAACTGGCTGACTGCTCAATGGGGCACCATCTGTATCTGCAGAAATACTTCTTTGAGCCGTACGACCATCGGGAGCAGATCTACAAAGTGCCGTTTCTGGATGATAATTTTCTACACTCCCTCTTCCCCTACTGTTCGTACAACCCAACCTATGCAAGGCCGCACGATGTCGTGCAGTACCAGGGGGTGTTTGAGGTCTTTGATCACCACACACATGTGTACCCATGTGACTGCAGCTGGCAAGACCAGCAGGACCTGCTCAGCTTCAATGCCAAGCTTTTGAAGGATTACTGTCTCAGCGAACAGGTTTGTGTGCATGTTGTGGTCATGTGTGTGTACATTTCATGCTTGTGGATGCTGTAACTTAAATCTACAACTACGTATGCAAGCAAACACACACACACACACACATGCATACATACACACACACACACACACACACACACACACACACACACACACACACACACACACACACACACACACACACACACACACACACACACACACACATGTGTGTGTACATACGTATGTATGCGTGTGTGAAGGAGGGATTGAAGAGTATGAGTGATCACTAGTGCTATTTTCTCCCACATGCCAACTGCTAATGCAACGTGCACCCCCGTGGGTCCACCCAAAGGAGGCAGATGTGATTCTGAGCATATTCACCAGGCGGCTACAGATGGTCTATCCCGGGTCAGTCCACATGCATGCACCCCAACAGAGCTGCTCAATCTCATGTGCAGTGCACTTTGGGTCTGCTGTTGAGTTTTGATGTTGCAATCAGCGCCCAAAACAACACCACAGTATTATGCCGCTGATGAAGTCGCCTGTATAGCGGCCAAATCGTGTGGCTTTCCTAATGGTCATTTACTAGTTAATGCCAATTGTATATTCAGTCAATGCTACAACTACGTACTAAGTAGTAATAGGTTTTATTCTTAATACCACTAGTGTGTCCTGAGCTGCTGTGGCATTGTTTGGATACCAGGTCAACGTTCACCATGACTGACCTGCCCTCGGCCTGACGGTCTGACTATGGGACACTAACTCGCCTGTGACTGCTGACCTGCCCTCCCCCTCTATCCCACAGGCGCTTCAAAGTGCTGGAGGTGTTAAATATTGAAGTGCAGCGTGATGAACATAAGGGACGACGCATATTATTAGAGTTGGTAGGTCATGTGACATGCATGTGACCATTGACCAATGAGAGCTTGCTGCTTTATTTGTCTGCATGACAAGGCCTGAGTGTCTTGGAAGGCTCCCCTGCGGTCATTTGTGGGAATACTAGCTGACCATCAACAGAAGATCGATCAGCAACTTATTTTACCAAGTATATGTATATGACCGCTCTTTTGTTAATTAATAGTCAGCTGGCGTTGACATGAATTGTTGCAAATTTGTCAGTTACCTGACATTTCTACCCATTTTTCTCTCCTCTCCCCCTCCACCCTCCCCCTCTTCTCCCCTCTCTGCCGTGCCTCCTCCGTCATCCCTGGCATTGCTGTGACCAGTTGCTACAAAAGGACAATAAAGGTAAAGGTAAAAACAGGTGTTGCAATCCAATCTCTTTAACTAGTGACTGCCGCAGTGTGTGGTACAACATAACATACACTTGGATCCCCAGTGGGCAGAGTGTCCTCTAGCTGTATTGTGATAGGTGCTGGATGTAGGGGAGGGTTCGGTGCCTCCCAAGGCTGGCGCCTGTCGGATGCACTGCAGGATCGCTTTTTGTGCATGCACAAAGCAGCACGTTTATGTCTGTAACGTCTGCCATTTTTAAGTGTCACTTCCACTGACGAAGGCTCTGGGTTGGACCAAAGACTCCTTGGAATCCTTTTAAGTTTATTGGCTAGAGTGGTTTCCCCAATTGTTAGCAGGTTGACACAGGTTGTAGCTAGCTAATACATACTTCACCAAGCAGTAAAGACAGCAAGTAGTTCAAGTTGAGGTGGCAGCCCAACGACTTTTTGGTAACTCGAAATACTTGTTTCTACTTGGACCAAGTTGTTTTGTACATGGTGCGTCATTGTTGTTGTACATTTGTGTATCTTATGACCCTCCCCCTCCCTCTTTCACCATCTTTCTTCCTTCCTCCCCTCTTAGAAGAGACCTACCGCATATCTCATTATTACTTCCTGCCGTGGGACTCTGAGGAGATGTGTGACCTCAGTGACCATCAGTGGAGGAGAGACACTTTTGTGCACTTCCTTGTTATAAGTGAGGGAGGGTCTGTGGTGTGTGAGGGCGGGGGCGAGGGCGATTCATTACTGTCTCCTTTCCACAGCCAAGAACCTTGGGAAGTGGGTAAAGCATGTGTGCCTGTGTGCGTGTGTGTCTCTGTGTGGAGGTGGAAGGAGGAGATTGTGTGTTTTTCACCGTGAGTAGCTGGTGGATTGTGAGGAGGAGTGGGGCTAGTGTTGTACCCAGAGCCTGGGAGGTGGAGAATAAAATGGCAGCTGATGGACAGGGTCAGGTACGAGGCTAAGTGGGTGTGCTGTGTACGATTCTTCACAACCTCCTTTCCACAGCCAAGAACCTTGGGAAGTGGGTAAAGCATTTCATTCAGAACATGGAAGAGGTGAGTGAGTACCTAAAGGACACACGCACACACACACACACTACTCATGTGGACCTGTTTCCTTCGCAGATCCAGGAGATGACTGGGGACACCAACTTTGGTGTGGTCATTGTTGACTTCAACAGTTCTGACATTGACGTTAAAGCAGAACTGGCTCGGAGCAAGCTCACACAGTATGCCCAGCACACGGTCACCTCCGCACTCACCAGCACACTCCCTCACACCCCTCCTGGTCCTCTTCCCACTCCTGCTGCAGTCACCGTGCTATTGTACTACAGAA
Source organism: Aplysina aerophoba (assembly GCA_949841015.1). Classification (NCBI taxonomy): domain Eukaryota; kingdom Metazoa; phylum Porifera; class Demospongiae; order Verongiida; family Aplysinidae; genus Aplysina; species Aplysina aerophoba. The sequence goes on from OX465050.1 coordinate 448,038, forward strand.
CCCGGATTTTTACAAGACCCTGGCACACAACACGGGTATCCTGTCCGTTAAAGACAACAACAGCATCGTGTTCACAATGGACCTGCACCTGGACCTGCCCCCCAACATCATAGAGAGCGTGAGAAAGGTGGGTTAGGGAGGGAGGGGGGAGCAAGGTCCAGCCCACACAAGCATTGCCATCAGTGTCAACGACTGTACTGAATCTGAGTGTCATTTGATGTCATGTGATGTCATGTGATGTCATGTGATGCCGTGTGAGTGTTCATGTTTCCATGAATCCTTGCAAGTGAATTTTCCTAGCTACTCAGGCCTTTATTGTGTCATGTGATGTCATGTGATGTCACTGCTGCTGTTCCCACTCTCTAGCACACCATCCAAAAAAGGTCTGGTTACGCCCCCACTCTTCTCAAACTAAAAGAGGGGGCCTCCCCTCAAACAGCAGTGCTTTCCTCCCAGTGGACCAGTGAGTGCTGCGGAATAAAAAGAGGAGGTTTAGTGTCAGCTGATGAAAACTCACTACTTCTCTCTAAACATCCACACCCACACACCATGTCACCCTCTCCTCTCAGGTCTCGGTCAGTGGGAGGTGTGGGGGTTCGGTCTGTTCGGCTTGTACAAGTCAGACTGGTCGGCTGTGGGCAACATGAACCTCGAGTACGGGGCAAAGTGGGGAGGGGAGGACTCTGACCTTGTGGACAGGTGGGTACTCTCCTCCTTCAGTTGAAGCTTCAGGAGAAATCCTCTGCCTAGCTCATGTGGAACATACATACATGACAGCGGTCTGGTGCTCGAAAAGGAGGGGGGGTGCTTTTGTAACAGTGAGTTATTTTGATTTACGTTGGGGAGCATTGTTAGGTCAGGACACACTTGATCACGTGACAAGCACTCAACGTAGTTGTGGATAATAGGTCAGGACACACTTGATCACGTGACAAGCACTCAACGTAGTTAGTTGTGGATGATACCCACGTATTGCCGACGCGGATGGAATGAATGTGTACAATGAATGCATTCATCACACTATGTATTGGCATGTAGTCTCTGATGTACGTACATACAGCTGTTGTAATGCATCATATTATTTGTTTGCACAAAACATCCTTTGTAGCAACGGTAAGTGACAATATAACGCTATCGTTTCGTTTTGTTTCGTTTCAGTTTTATGAAAAGGTTGGATCACTCTACGGACGATTCGTTTCATCCGTTTCGTTTTAAACCTTTCTAGAGAAATGATGACAGTGAAACCAAAAATGATTGTGTGGTCTACAATTAGGTGCACGTGTGAAAGGTTGGCTTAGACAAGGATTTGTTGTTTCTGTCTCTCACCAGCGACAAGAGCTGCACAGCAGGTACATATAAGAGACAACGCATGCACACATGGATACACAAGTTCCTACAGAAGTACAAGGTGATGAGGAGCGTCTGGAGAAGACCCAGTTCGGGCCGACAAATGAAAATGATATAAAAGCTGTAAAAACACTCGTTTAGCGACAGATGAGGCACACAAACGAGCAGCAACAATGAGGGCGTGGAGTAGAGCACCACCACCCTAATGAGCGCAAATGTGTAGCTTACTGATGACACTGCTACTTTTATAGCTGTTCGACCAGTTGTCCAGAACTTCTCAATTGTTTATTAAGCATTGAATTGTTCTTGATTGTTTTATTCAATGACGAATTGTTTTTGCACTATCCTTAAACTTATCTCAACAAAGCAGTTCAAACCACCTTGCTCATTAGAATGGTTTAGAGCTGTATAGTTAGGGTTAGGGTTAGCTGTATGTGACAGCAGGTGTATGCTGCACTGTACACAATTAGACCATGGCTAGCTAGTTTTGAAGGCTTGCTGTTCAATTGAAGGAGGTGTGAATGCACCCAACGCACCTCCCTGCAACTGCCAGCCTACAGGCTTGGCATGATCTGAATGTTCTGCGTGTCACCCTCTCTTCCCTGCCTGTCCTCATCAGAGTGCTGCGATGTGGCTACGAGGTGAACCGCTTGTTCCACATGAAGCTCTTCCACCACCACCACGACCACAAGGGAATGTGGACAGAGTGAATCTCCAATTAGTTCGTATTACAATTCACAAGCGACTCCCTTTTTGTGTGTGTGATGTCACAAGGGGCTGATGGCAGTGGTGCACACATGTTGACACATGTGCCAATAGTCTTTTTATATGACAAGTGCACACATCAAACATGTTGTATCTGCAGGAGCACATCGAATGGTTGCTTTACACTGTATATATATATATAATTAATATTGTATGTATGAGTGTCTTGAGGCCTGTGAATGTATACAGAGCTGAACCTTGCACCTTGAAAAAGGCTTGAGCTATATATTATATATATATAGCTAGATTTATGCGAAACACATAATATAATAATGTGCATGTGTTAACACGAAAATTACTATATACCCCACCAAGCACTTGCTCCAGTAACATACTATGTATATAATATTATATATGTTGGCAAAAATTAATTGGGGGTGGCACAATTATCACAAAAATTTACAGCTCAAATGAAACAAATCTACGTGCACTAGCACCAGCTGTTATTTCTTACAATACTTGTGTGTAGGTATAGCTATATAATTATATACAATTAAGACTCCTTAGCATTGCATAACCACACCCCATTATTGCATAACTGCTCTCAGTACTTAGCACAGTTGTGAGAGGAGTACTGGGTGCAGACGGAGTCGCTCGTCTCCTCCTTGAAGCCATACTGGCTCACAGTCAGCCCGGCACCGTCGGCAAGGTTACGCAGATTACAGTAGTTGGTTCCATAGTCCAAGTAGGCATACCATGTCTCCGACGTGGAGAATCCCTGAACAAGGAAGAGAAGTGTCATGTGACGAGACAGTGTCATGTGAAAGGACAGTGTCTTGTGACGGGACAGTGTCATGTGACGAGACAGTGTCTTGTGACGGGACAGTGTCATGTGACGAGACAGTGTCATGTGACGAGACAGTGTTGCTTGACATGACAGCGTCACATTAAAGGACAGCAGTATCATGTGACAGGAAATAGTTACATGAAACAGCATCACAGGAAATGACAGGCTCACACGAGTGAGCTCAATAAGGTGGAAGGCACACCTGTTCTGTAGATGCATGCATTCACACAGTGATGGACTAGCTTGTGGGCATTCAGTATGAGCTAAAGCCCATTCCTTCTCTTGTGCCCCAGTGTATGCAAATGTATGTACGTAGTGACAATTGCGTATGTGTGGTCGGTTGCTGGAACCACCTAACAATAAGAATGTTCACCTAACAATAAGGATATCGACACAGACATGCGCGAAAGCTGAAAACGGAATGGCTGCATGGTACACTGACCGACCGATCGACATGCCAAGCCAATTTCAGAGCAGTTTAAAAATAGGAACACATTTTCACACTGAAATCAGTCACCTTCACACTGAAATCAGTTTGGTGCGAATTGATTTAGACCTAACTCGCCTCCGAATGCAAATTAAAATCAGTTTGACTATAGCATGAGTCAAAAAAGATAGCAGCAACTTCAGATATGAGGACAGAAGAGAAATCTGAAGCTCTGTTTACCAATTGAGGAACCAAATTCGTGCAGACCAGCATGCTAACTGCTGAAGGCATGCCCATATTACAGTACGTATACCTAAAATAACATCTTTCTCGTCCATTTCACATTGTCCTGTCTTAGTATCTTCTTGCAACAATCCTTAAAAAAATAAGTCATCACATTAGTAACACAGTGGCACACACACCACCAAGAATGGCTCCACTGTCTCAGCACCGCATTACACCTACACTGCTTCCACTGTGAACACGAGGGTAGATCATCAAAATCACTTTCATTAATGTGACACACAGATCCCACTGTCATGTAATGTAAGCCGCATCAATCTACCAACTTTACATCTCCCCATAACTGAAGGGATCAGCTACATGTACCATACATCCACTTTATGCAGCAACACAGGCGTGGTCGGAGAATAAGTAAAACCCTTGAATAAAAACCAATCAGCATTCCTGCACCTTTGCGTATGACACTTAGGGCGTGGAGCATGTGATTTAGCCATTGGGCTCCCTACCTTCACCGAGCAACCAGAGGGTGAGTTGGTGAAAGAGAAGGTGAGATCGTCAACGTAGTGCTTCTTTGGAGTTGTGTGTGTCCCCATGACCTGGCTAGCAGTAGCACTGTTCAACTGTGCAGAACAGGGATGGAGAGAGAGAGAGGAGGGTGGGCAGTCACCCAGCTTATCTTAAGCTGATAACACCGAGTTCATGAAAGAACTGGCAAAGGTAACATATGGCAACGGAACATACAAACACGAGGCAGACTCAAAATGAATTGCATAGTATGGACAGCATGTTCTTAGTAACAAATAAATAAGCGCTCAGGCTAGGCCGACCCCTGTGGTGCAGATGACGTCCACCATAGTGGCATAGAAACGCCATCTGGTCCCACGAATGGCACAACAGAAGGAAAAACAAGTAATTGCATGTAGTTGGAATGAAATGTAAAGGTCAAAATGACTATGTTGGATTGCCACTGTGCTAGAAGCCTTTTTCTGAGATAGCCACTCCTCAGCAGCAGCAGCAGCAGCACTGTCAGCCCAGTGCTCCTGCTGAGGAGTGGTACTCTTCGAAAAGGCCTTCCAGCACAGTGGCAATCCAACATAGTGATTTGTATGCAGAGTAAAGTACCATTTTGGTCTTCAGCATGTTCTTAAATTGGTATTAGTTTCATCTGGAGGAGTCCAAACATTAAACCATAAATCTTGGATTCAATTCTCTGTAAAAGCATAGATACCTGTAATACCTGTCTTCTCCAATCGCCCTCAAAGCGTAACAGTCCTGTGTACAAATCACTATGTTGGATTGCCACTGTGCTGGAAGGCCTTTTCGAAGAGTACCACTTCTCAGCAGGAGCACTGGGCTGACAGTGCTGCTGCTGCTGCTGAGGAGTGGCAATCTCAGAAAAAGGCTTCTAGCACAGTGGCAATCCAACATAGTCATTTTGACCTTTACATTTCATTCCAACTACATGCAATTACTTGTTCTTTCCTTCTGTTGTACCCTTCGTGGGACCAGATGGCGTTTCTACTCCACTATGGTGGACGTCATTGGAGTATCTATGGTTAAAGAAACGCCCACTGCACACACGCATTCACTTTGTACATGCACTTCTCGCCAGAGCCACAGTCCCCCCCCGACCATCTCTTCATCTGATCTACCAGTTTGAGGTTAACGAAAGAACAGTTGACTGTGAAGTTCCTGCAGTTGGAGACCGTAGCGAAAGCAGAGTGGTCCATACTCACGCGATGAAGGACTATCACGTTTCATTGTCTTACCAGGTTAATTTGCAGGACGCGTGCAACGGGTAGGCGGTGGCGTAGGCCGCCACGGCACCGAGGAACACGATCGCTGAGAAGCACTTCATTTCACCTTTGCTTGGTGCCTTTGAGTGACAGCGGTTGACGTAATCAGCTACCGGCTGACTGGCATCACGTGCAATAGGTCACGGCTGTTTATGCGGGAAATGGAAAGTTTGCAATAGGGCCGTTTTGGAATGGAACGTTCTCTACTATCTATAATTACTAGGCAGATGCTTACAGCATCGTGGGGGCGAGCCTGAGCGATCTAAAGGCCGATGGCATGCAACTATTTGCGTTGGACTGTATAGCGTACATTGTAGATGCTGAAACGGACTGAGTGTTTGCTTGTATGAATAGCATCTGACTGGCTTCTTGTGGCGCGCGCGCGCTTGTTTCTGCCGTGTGTATGTCTGTTCAGAGTGTACTTATGCACTGAGAAGTTGTTGTGTGTTCCTGAAATTGCTAAATAGAGTAATACTTCACCAAGTAGTGACAAGTTGACAGTCCCGTGAGTTTTTAACTTGATTTTTAGGTTAATCAAAGACCCAGTGATGTACAGCATGTGGTTACATGACACATTACTGTATACACTTGTAATCAGTACATTGGTGGCATCACTCTACTCCCAGCATGCCTGATGAGGCCTGAAATTGGCCGAAACACACCAATGGTGTGTCGTGTGCACTGGAGTGGCATGCATGCATGTGGTGTTATCAGATTTTATTATATATTATAATACAGTGTGACGAACATACAAACCCTATATGGAATTGCCTGAGTGACTGGTGCATTGCTATTGTGAGAGGAGTCAGATCGTCTGTGGCATCCCTCTTGCAAATACCACCTCTTTCAAGTCACTAGCTATTGCTTTTGAGAGTACATGATGAGTATAAATAATACCACAATATATAAGTATTATGTATCCATTGGGATTTAGAACTGGTCAGCAACATGATGCCAAAAGTAAAGGATGATCGTACAGTGGAACCTGTCTAAGATGGTCACTGTGTAAGGCAGCCACCTCTATATATAGGAGTCCAAACAGACGTTTCGACCCCAATCCAAGGGTCCACATCAGGGGTCGAAGCATCTGATATTTTGACTCCTGCACCTGTCCCATTGCAATCGGCTGGAGTATTCTGAGGGAATATAGTTCGATGTGCTACCTAACCGCTCAGAAATCTTCCATTTTAATTGATCGTATTGTCAAGTACAGTCATACATATAATTAGGATGTAATGTAATTAATTAACAATGATCGATGATTGTATAAAACAATATTGAGCAGCATTGGTCTGTAATTATAGGACAAACACATGATCACATCTAGCTCCTGCATGGGACCCGGGCACCTTATTTGTTTGCATCCGTGTGCCTGCAGTTCTCCTGTAAAAGCTAGCTAGCGAGACGCTATCTGTACTCCTCACCTCACAATATCCAATATCCAATCCCCAGCTGAACAGCAATCAAATATCAATTGATACGATGAAGCATGTGATGATGAAAAAAGTAAACTTTGCAGGCGATCTCATTTGACAGTAAGTGCCCTTCTCGCATTAACACGCTGAAGTGCTCAAACATAAGTCAATACAATGCATACAAAAAATCGTGCAGAATCACTACTAGCATGGAATTAAAGATAAAACACTGTTCTCTTAGTTCTTTGACTCAGATTCCGCAGCAAAACTTTGGGTCCTCGCAGTCTTTACCTGAAAAGGGAAGAAAATACATACGGTTGCTGCATTGCTAAGAAGAATCGAATTACGTAATACTGGTCATCCCAACTCCCACTGCAAAACGAAGTCTGCCTATGAAAACAGCCTAGTGACAGGCATGCAGGCATGTGTGCAGTGGATGGTAGAATGTCTATAATCTTATGTGTTGTGCACTGCATTGCTTGCATGTACGCATGCTCCCTGAGTTCTTCAGACAGCCAAACTAAGCACATGTAGTAGCTTGCATTCTTACATGTCTAATTCTGTCCTGGTGAAAGACTTCAAAACACTTCATGGTTGCACTTTTTTCAACTTCAACCTTGTCTTTGCAGCAATCAACTCCTCAATCACACACTTAAGAGGCAGGCATTGAAGTCTCTGCCTTTCTTGACCAGGCGTTGTCATGCTTGCATTACTGGCATGGAAGTTGACTGTACACTGGCTGCCCCGTACCTTCCATTCTGAGTTTGAATCTATACAAGGGGCTAGAAAGTGGGATGTGACACAGGTAAGCCGGCAAGCCGTGCCAGCCGCCGGATGTGATGTCATGGCAATTACGCAATCTTGAATGCGTTCATTCAAGAGTAGAAACTGCCGAGAGTAGAAACTCCCGAATTGTAATCTTTATAGTATTGCACTGAAAGTTGAGCTATAGAAAATGAATAGCCAGGCCAACACTAACAGTAGGGTCGTGGCGGGGGGCGCGCGCATCGCATTACAACGGGTCACTTATATTATTTTCATCGCACGTGTACGTGTACGTGTGGGTACGGGATAAAATTTATGGTGAACAAAATGTGTTTGATGGTATGTTATATATATAGTACGGTAGGGAGGTCCATAGCCCATATATACGACCCGAGGTAAATATGCCGCCGAGGTCGTATATAGAGGCTATGGACCGACCTACCGTATTATATATACTATATACTGAGTGCGCAACAGACGAACCTTTTGCCTAAAAATGCTCGCGAAAATGACGCCATTTTTGCCCAAAAAGTATCGGATATATGCGACCACTTCGCAATACGTTCCTATGGTTGCGCAATCACCAAGATATATCCGGAATATCGCTGGAAGGGGAGGAGAGTTGGCGGTGGAAGTTGATCAGTTTTCGGCGAACTCTTCTGACGTCCTACATGACACGGACCGGGCATAGCTGACCTCAGTGGCGCACTCTATCCATCCAGCCGTTGATTTTGGTTCTTCTGTTGTACCGGACCGACACCGACCGCAGTGTCCGGTGGAGGCGGGTAGCTACAGTTCAGTGGCCATGTATCACCGTTGTGCAGCACCTCTACTGGTCAAGCTCACGCGTGCCAGCCGCTGGGTTGTGAAACGAAGCCTTTCGCGCGTGATGCTACTCCGCCGACGACCCCTGCCGGGTATTCTGGTCGCCTGCCTCTGTCTAATAGTGACAGCTGCTACTTTCACACATTTCAGATACCAGGAACAGGGGAGATATCGTGAAACCCGTGAAACAGGTACGTAACAGTTGTTGACAGTTACTGTTTGGTGGGTGAGAGTGTACGTTGTGCGCGTGGGGGGAGTTTAGAGAGTCGCAGCCATCTTGAGCACCTAACTACGTGCGCTAAATAATAAGCCAGAGAGAGGAAGACTGCCACTTTAAATGTGGTTCCACAAGCGGCTGTGTACATTCTTCAGCAGTTTGGTAACCTCTTCATGGTTTTTAACGTAATTCCCTGTATGTGTGTGTGCGTGTGCGCGTGTGTGGGGGCCATGCAGCTACCAACGGGACCACTGGTCTTGTTGCCTTCTGCTGGCTCACCCCCTGAATGGGGGCCACATAGCCATACACAAACACATAGACGTGTTGTGTGAGTGTGTGTGTGGGCGGGGGTGGTGGATGTGGCATCTTTGTTATTGTGCGGAGATAGTTCCTTTTCATCTGCACTATTCCCAACCCTGTGCACAAGGGCAAGTGAAAACTAGAGAGTCATGGTGGGCTATTCATCGTTATCAACATTGTGGTTTGTCCCACCAGTGGGTTTTATACTAAGCACATACAGTCACCAGATATCACAAACGCAATTATGCATCCCCATATTTTGTGGTGTTCGGTATCGGCCCCTTAACTTCCATAAGCACGAGCTGTTAGAGAACCCTCAGAGCCTCAGGTGGGCTGTCCCTGTCCAGTTGGGTGAGTGGGGGAAGCCCTTCATACGCCTCACTGTGGACTCTATACTGGAACAGGTGGAGTGCATGAAACATGTTCAAGGTGGCCACCTGTGGGCCGCTCAAACTAGACTTGTGTTACCATCATATGTATATGTTTGTAGAGGCAACTGCATGCATTGTTGGGGTAGAGTAAAATGGTTTAGTGCTGTGTCTGTGCTATTTGGGGCCCGGAGAAGATGTTTGAGTACCCATGGCCCATGGCCCATGCAAACGTGCGGTACAGTGACAGTTACTCCGTGTCAAAGCTTAATGGTTTAATTGGATGGGTGGGTGAGAGTGGGATGAAGCATGTTGCTGCTCTGACTACCACATCCCTACATGCTCAAGGAATCTTTGTGGCATGCAAGGTATCCTGTACATGAATGTGTCCCATGGTTTGTTTCCCATCCGTGGGAGATTGAAGACAGGGAGGCACCCTAGAAGTCTTCCATTGTCACCTCATACGTAGCTCGGTGACTGTCTCTGAAAGTCTAGCATCGTCACCCTGTATGTACGTACGTAGCTCAGCGACTGTCCTGAGCTTGTGGGCCTGGGTCTGGGCGCATCTAGCGAGTCCTAATGTGAATCTGGTTACGCACTATGGTTTGCGGGGTTCTCTGTTCACTGTTGGTGTAGGCATGAACCATAGAAAGGAGGTCTCCTTTAGTGCCTGATGTAGTGGCAGAGTTGATTTGTAAGTGGGTGTTTCGCCGTGCTCTGGAGCTTATAGCAAGGTGTTTCTGAACACGTTGCATACATACATAAGTTGAAGTACAATGCAGGAAGTTTCGACCCGGGGACTTTGTCAAGTGTACAATACAAGAACAGTACTCTTGCTGAGTGGCTTGGCAGGGAGAGGAGAATCAAGATGCCTTTCCACAGCTATCAGTGCCTAGCTGAGTGACTTGGTTGGAGGTTTTGTTTGTTTGTACGCATATACGTATGCAACTGAGGAGGTCCTTTATCAGAACAGCTGTGTAAACAAAATAAAGAGCGAAAGAGAAACAAGACTGCATTCCAACAGTTACCAGGATGTAGTTGTAACACAACAGGCATGCAGGTATGTCGTCTGGCCCGCTACACCCAACTTCCCATTTGTAGAAAGGGAAGCTGCGATAAGTCGCAACGACAACTTGGGTCTAGCGGGCCGACTAGCAGCTATGACACACACCTCGCCTGACTGACATCCCTTATCGCCATGAGTTTGTGACTCACCGCCAGCAAGGGTGAAATGTCTAGCTGCTTGTTCTTTTTCACTACATATGTGTCCACTCAACAACTGCCTCACTTCAGCAGTCAGTCATCGTCAATGTACGTACACAGCTAGTAGACATACGTACGTATGTATGTAGAGGTCCCGAGAGCTCTCCAGGTTGAGGAAGCCTCGAGAGCTCTCTCTCACTCACTCTCTCTCCCTCTCACTCTCACTCTTCCTCTCCCTCTCCCTCACCCTCACCCTCACCCTCTCCCTCTGCCTCTCCCCCCTCCCTCTCCCTGTCCCTCTCCCTCTCACTCTCACTCTCCCTCTCACTCTCACTCCCCTCTCCCTCTCCCTCTTCCTTACCCTCTCCCTCTGCCTCTCCCTCTCCTTCACCCTCTCCCTCTCCCTCTCCCTCTGCCTCTCCCCCCTCCCTCTCCCTGTCCCTCTCCCTCTCACTCTCACTCTCCCTCTCACTCTCACTCCCTCTCACTCTCACTCTCACTCCCCCTCTGCCTCTCCCTGTCCCTCACCCTCTCCCTCTGTCTCTCCCCCCTCCCTCTCCCTCTCCCCCCTCCCTCTCCCTCTCCCTCTCCCTCTCCCTCTCCCTCTCCCTCTCCCCCCTCCCTCTCCCCCCTCCCTCTCCCTCTCCCCCTCCCTCTCCCTCTCCCTCTCCCTCTCCCTCTCCCTCTCCCTCTCCCTCTCCCTCTCCCTCTCCCTCTCCCTCTCCTTCTCCCTCTCCCTCTCCCTCTGCCTCTCCCTCTCCCTCTGTTTGCTCTAATGTGTCACCATTACTAATACTATATTAACTAGGCATACGCTTAGTGCATAAGACATGCCTTGTGTGCAAATGAGTTATCTATGCAGAAAAGGCGTAATGTGTCAAGATTGTGTCACTGCCGCTTGTCTTGCCGTCGCTTTGTCTATTTGTCCCACTTTCTTGCTAACAATGGTAAGGGCAAATTGTCCTTAGCCAGCTATTTCGTGCACCAGCAGAGTGTTATCCAGCATTTGTAGAGATTGTGAGCTCTGAGTGTGAATCTGCGGACGATGCAGACGCTGAACGGCTGGTCACTGTGCATTGCACCAACGGACAGCAGAGTAGGGAGGGGAGCGCGCCTGCTACAGCGGAAGCAGATTGACTGGCTGCGAACCGCCTGAGGAAAAAAACGCCACAGAGCAGAGGAAACCACTGAAGAGCGTGCTGTGCGACTGCAGAGCTATATACCATTCTGCGCATGGTGCAGCCATCAAACTTGCGCAACTGTAGCACCTGCTTGCGTAAGGTGCGGACATATATATATATATATATATAGCAAAATATCGAATGGGATGCGATCATTACCCTCGCTTCGCTCGCTGCCACTCGCCGCTCAGCAATAACCATATTCATAAGTGTACATGTGTTTGCATACAACAAAGCTGGCAATATGAGGTGATCTGAGCGCTGCAATGAGGTTTAGGAAGTGAATAGACAGTTAAAGTTGGCTGAAACAAAAGGGGAAAGTGTTGTTCCTGGCATGGAGTTACTGTTGGGTTCAGTGATGATATAGGGTTGAGTGAATGACGTGGGAGGTCTTGTTAGTCAGTCATTCGGTTCCTTCTTCCAGTTTCTCTTAGACTGCAGAATGACCCCTCAATCCCAGTCTGTTTCTCTGTGTGTGCATGTGTGCATGAATGCGTGTGGTGTGGTGGTGTGTGCATATGTATATGGTGTGGTGTGTTTGTACATGTGTACATACATGTGTGCATGTGGTGTGGTGTGTGTGTACATGTGTACATACATGTGTGCATGTGGTGTGGTGTGTGTGTACGTATGTTGTGTGGTGTGTGTACATGTGTACATACGTACATGTGTGCATGGGGTGTGGGGTGTGTGTGCGTGTGTACATACGTACATGTGTGAGGTGTGGTGTGGTGTGTGCATGTGCATACGTGTGTATTATTTCTCGTTACGTCATATTTAGCACCCCAGGGCCATCAGTATTGGCAGTTTTGTTACGTCTATCATTTGATGCTGTCAGTTCTGGTCATAGCGAGATTGACGTACAACTTGGGAATAAAATTAAGCTTCATGGGTGTGGGTGATTGTTGGTAGGTTGGTGTTGCAAGACTTATTAAGTGCATTCATGACTGCTGCTCCATCCGTATCCAAGTGGTTGTACATGGTACAAGTGTTCCTGGTTGAGAGACATGGCATCCACATGGCATTTTTTATGTAAGTACATTTCCCTCCACTTTCCACATGCACATGTGTAGATAAAGAAGAAGACGCTGATGCTTCATCTAGGGTGTATCACTACAGGCTCCCTCTTGAACACACTCAAGGACAGGTGAGCCACCGCTGAGGACACACTCACAATGTACACACCACCAGCCACGTGGGCCGTCGTCAACTAAGCACAACTTGTCAACTTGTACAATTGGTCCACAGTTTTGTATGACAAAGGCCTACGTGGCCGAACTCTCTGCAGTCAGTTATTATTGATTCATGCTCATCACGATCAATTGCCACTGCTGTACCTACTGTATGTGTCAGGAACTGCAGTAGCACCATAGGGGAGGGGCTTAGTGTGTGGTCTCTTGCTAGCCCCAACCCTCCCCTGATTGTTGTTTGTGAGAGGGAACCTGTGAAGACATGGGCCATGCAAGGAGGCATGTGGTGCGTGTTTTGATGTGTTGTGGGGTGGAGGTAGAACTGGTCTTCTCTGTCACTCCAGGTATATTTGAGCACATGTTTCAATGGAACATTTGCACGTTACAATGAGACTGGCAGCTTGGTGCAAGTGCCATCCTCCCCGCTGGATGCCTATGACGATGTGCACAGAGTAAGTGAGCCCTCATGCATGAACTGTCTGACTGCTCAATGGGGCACCATCTGTATCTGCAGAAATACTTCTTTGAGCCGTACGACCATCGGGAGCAGATCTACAAAGTGCCGTTTCTGGATGAGTATTTCCTTCGCTTCCTCTTCCCCTACTGTTCTTACAACCCAACCTATGCAAGGCCGCACAATGTCACCCGCTACAAGGGAGCTGAGGAGGTCTTTGCCCGTAACATACACGTTTACCCATGCGACTGCAGCTGGCAAAAGAGGATGCTCATTGAGGACGTCCGGTTGAAGAATTACTGTCTCACTGAACAGGTGTCTGTGGATGTTGTGTTGTCTGTGCACTGTTTTATGATTGGAGGTTGAAATTATTTTAACCTACAACTACACACACACACACACACACACACACACACACACACACACACACACACACACACACACACACACACACACACACACACACACACACACACACACACGTGTGTGTACGTATGTATGTATGCGTGTGTGAAAGAGGGATTGAAGAGTATGAGTGATCACTAGTTCTATTTTCTCCCACACACCAACTGCTAATGCAACGTGCACCCCTGTGGGTCCACACAAAGGAGGCAGATGTGATTCTGAGCATATTCACCAGGCGGCTACAGATGGTCTATCCCAGGTCAGTCCACATGCATGCACCCCAACAGAGCTGCTCGATCTCATGCAGTGCACTCTGGGGGTCTGCTGTTGAGTGTTGATGTTGCAATCTTTGGCCCAAATGATGCAACAGGTACTAATTAATGAACTACACATGCCCCAAGCTGCAGTGGCATCGTTTGAATACATGTTCAATGCGGACCAATCTCACCTGTCTGTCTGCAGTCTCGCAGAGCCAGACTTCTTCCTGCCTCCAGTTTTGCATTCCTCATGATGTCACAAAGAAAAGTGGAGGGGAGGAAACGGTCTGGCTATGGGAGACTAACTCGCCTGTGACTGCTGACCTGCCCTCCCCCTCTATCCCACAGGCGCTTCAAAGTGCTGGAGGTGTTAAATATTGAAGTGCAGCGTGATGAACAGAAGGGACAACGCATATTATTAGAGCTAGTAGGTCATGTGACATGCATGTGACCATTGACCAATGAGAGCTTACTGCACTTATCAGTTATGCTAAGGCCTGAGTGTCTTGGACAACTAATCTGCAGTCATTTGTAGAAATGCTAACTGACAAGGAATTCTTCATCAGTCGTGAATTCACTGCTTTGGCCACCTGCAGTTCACTAAATGCTTGAGTGATCTTTTAATTGTCAGCCTGCATTTGTAAACAAGGTTACACAACACATTTCTACCCATCTCCCCTTCCACCCTTCCCCTCCTAACCCCTCTCCAACCCTACTCTCTCCTCCGCAACCCCTCCTCTCTCCCTGCCAACCCCTCCTTTTCCCACTCCACTCCTTCCTCTCCCTCTCCACACCCTCCTCTCTCCACCCTCCCCCTCTTCTCCCCTCTCGGCCATTCCTTCTCCGTCATCCCTGGCATTGCTGTGACCAGTTACTACAGAAAGACAATGAAGGTACGTACGTAAAGACCACTAACAGATGTTCCTTGGCTATCATCGCACCTCAGCCTCTCCCTCTTCTTGCAGCACACATTGTACATGATCCAGTGTTATTCAGGTTGTGCACTTGTGTCTCATACTTCCCTTCCCTCCCCTCTTCCTTCACCTTCCCCTTCCCTCCCCTCTTCCTTCACCTTCCCCTTCCCTCCCCTCTTCCTTCACCTTCCCCTTCCCTCCCCTCTTCCTTCACCTTCCCCTTCCCTCCCCTCTTCCTTCCCCTTCCCCTTCCCTCCCCTCTTCCTTCCCCTTCCC
>OX465050.1:465672-550458 GCA_949841015.1 Aplysina aerophoba
GATGTGTTCATGTTTCCATGAATCCTTGCAAGTGAATTTTCCTAGCCACTCAGGCCTTTATTGTGTCATGTGATGTCATGTGATGTCATGTGATGTCACTGCTTCTGTGTCTACCTTCTAGCGCACCATCCAAGGACGGTCTGGTTACGCTCCCACTCTACTCAGGCTAAAAGAGGGGGCCTCCCCTCAAACAGCAGTGCTGTCCTCCCAGTGGACCAGTGAGTGCAGCAGAATAGAGAGTACGGTACGTGGCAGAAAAAAGTTAGCGTACTACGCCCATACGTAGGCACGTGAATATTTATCGCTACGCCCGTAGGCTTAAATTTGTACGCCCGTATCCGTACTACGCCCGTACATACTCTCAATCGACCGAGGCACGAAGCACCGAGGTACATTTGCCACAGAAGTAGATACATATAGAGGCTCCCTACTGAACTATATATGATATATCGTATGGTGAGTGCGAGATTATCCCTCGTTCTTCGTATCACTTGATGAATTTGTAGACCCCGACTTTCGTTGTTGAGTACCCTTCTTCGGACAAGCAGCGAGAAATCTGGACGTAACTCTTTCCCAGACGCCGGTAGAAGAGAATTCTCTGCTTCACGTAATCAGAGTACATCATCTTCAACTGCTGAGCCACTCTCTAAAGGAGGGGAAATACGTACGATAACGTCAAGGAAGATGATGATACACGATCCTGACACTTCGACCTTCAACGGCGTCGATATATGCGACGAATTAAGGCGCGCGCGGCATTCTTCGTAGGCACGACGACAAAGGGCTTGGACTCGCACCATGCCCTTCGAATTCGTAGATCGAAATATCTGCGGGCGTACTCGAGAGTACGTACGTATCCGTATCTGTAATTGACTACGCACGTAGCCGTGATCAAGTACGCCCGTACCCGTACCCATACCTCACCCGTAGTACGCTAACTTTTTTCTGCCACGTACTGTAGGTTTGGTGTCAGCTGATGAAGACTCACCACTCCTCTCTAGACTCCCATACCCACACACCATGTCACCCTCTCCTCTCAGGTCTCGGTCGGTGGGAGGTGTGGGGGTTCGGTCTGTTCAGCTTGTACAAGTCAGACTGGTCGGCTGTGGGCAACATGAACCTCGAGTACGGGGAGAAGTGGGGAGGGGAGGACTATGACCTTGTTGACAGGTGGGTGCTCTCCTCTTCAGTTGAAGGTGCAGAATAACTCCTCCTGCCCAGCTCGTGTGGCACATGGTATATATGAACGATGAATGTTTTGCGTGTCACCCTCTCTTCCCTGCCTGTCCTCATCAGAGTGCTGCGATGTGGCTACGAGGTGAACCGCTTGTTCCACATGAAGCTCTTCCACCACCACCACGACCACAAGGGAATGTGGACAGAGTGATCTCCAATTAGTTCATATTACAATTCACAAACAACTCCCTTGTTGTGTGTGTGATGTCACAAGGGGATGATGGCACTGTGGTGCATGTGTTCAGTACACATGTATACATATATGCCGCTGGTCTCTGAGTATGTAACAATACAGCACATTCTTGCATGCACTAGAGCACATCAAATGGCAGTTCCAGGTTTTCATATTGTTTGCATTGTATGTGCATGTGCATGATTAGATGTATCAGACAGTGCGGTAGTACACAGTTCGTACTTCACCATCCCTACATCTGGCAACATTTGATTCGTCTACTTGGGCTACTATTTTAGACAATGCTACTCTGACCTTCATTACTGAAGCTACTGCACAGCAGTCTGAAGTCCAGTGCACCCACTTTCGTCCCTCAACTTTATCCTAATGTGTGTTGGATAGCACAATTTTACATTAATGCACCAAGTCATGCAAGGGACGTGCATTCAATCGCCATGCAAGAGCAGTCTATGACCATGCAATCATCATTCAATGTGTGTATGTCAGTAATTACTTACCTGCATAACATACTATCATAAAACACAACTGTATATAATATCTTGAGACAGTGGCTCAACTCTCGAAGTGGTTTATTGTTCATTAGGAATACTTAGTCAGTTGTGAGTTAGTAGCCATTGCTACTGCAACTATGAGCAATCCAACTGCAAGTGTGATGTGTCATGCAGGAATGTTGATGTCACCAGCGAATGCTGTGAAGTTCATGTCTGTTCCATGCTCTGATAATATTGTTACCTGTATACAGAAGCTGCAAATACTTGCCTAATCCTAACCTTAACATTTCTCAGTACATACTGACTTAGCTAAAATGCTGCCAGATGTAGGGATGGTGAAGTACCTATCCCAACATGCCTTGAGCTGGCAAATGTTGACCTGGGTTGTTCGCCGAATGTCATGGCATCCCCCTCCTTGCTCCTACCCTTTTTCCGCCAGTTGGTTTTTCCATGCAGCTACTTGATCGGGGGCACCATCCCTACATCTCTACTGGTTTTGGTGGGAATATATATATGAACACGTATGAATAGGTGTCTGTCTATGAATACGGGTGTCTTATGGTTGTCATGACGACTAGAGAATTCAAAATGGCGGAGGACAGCCAGCGGCTGGATCAACAGCCAGGCTTTTTGCCGTGGGAAGACGATTTGGAAATGATCTCAAAGTACTTGGACAAGAAGGCGAGTGTGTGATTAATATTTTAATATTAATGATATAATTATAAAACTAATTTGAAGCTACCGCAGGACGCTGTGGAGGCTCCGTCTTCATCGGAGGTCTCTACCTCGTACAGTTTTCATTTCCGACGGGTTTATGTATTCTAGTTGCAACGCAAATAATGCTATCTAGCCCCCAGTTCAGTGTTATTGCAGTTCAACCTACGTACGTATGTTTACTGATACAACCCCACTCATGTCGGCTGTTGCCGTAGATGGCACCATGTACAGGATGTATTCATGAAATAGAGTCACTTTAACCCCTCACTCCAGTAGCGTCACACAGTTCACTCTGTGCAATTGTTATTAGTTGTATATACTATATATGCGTGGCCGCATTTACAGCCAGTGGTGTACTTCAATTCATATACCATGATAGCAGTGTTGCTAACAGCCCTGGATATCACACCGGACAGAAAACTGGAATGGGATTCCAGATCTTTTGGTCCAATTAAGGCCTTCCGCGATCAGTGGAATTGACACTCACAGAACTGAGTTGGCAAACTTTATTGACATACACAGCGGGAGTATTGCTTAGTTGTGGTAGCTACTTCGCAGAACTAACAGTATCGCTGTGTCCATCTAACTGTGGCGTGTGTGCTTGTGTCTGACAGGGAGAGGTTGAAGTTGAGTGCAAGGACTACATCGGGAGGCATCCCGAGTTGCGAGCTCTCCTGGCCGACTTTCTGCAGGCCTTGCTCGTGCACAGACCAGACAATGTGCTTCAGTTCGCACAGAGCCACTTCCTCACATACAAGAGACTGCATCGGACACAATAGCTAGCTATTGGACCTGGTACCAGGCACACGCATGAACACATCCATGTTACCACACAACCTATGTATGTATGTATTGGTTATATTTGTATGTATTGGTTATATTTGTATGTATTGGTTATGTTGTACTATAACATTAAATTACTATTAGGTAATTGCAACACTTTTACGAATGCTTTCTGAACAGGTTATAAGTAAGATTGTGTGGCTACATACTGTGGGTTTCTTCACTGGCATACAAATTCTATGGAACTCGCTGGCCAAAGGTCTTTTTATTTAAGCAAGCATTGGGCAATAATGTACTGTTGCTGCGTAGGAACTGTACAAATGTCACTCATCATCACTGCATGTGGTGGAATAGACGTCAGTCCATTTACACTCACTGGACTGTTGAAGGACAGCTGAAGGCAGCATTCATGTATGCAACAGCTGCATGGAAGTGGGGCTAGTGGAACTAGGCTGTAGTTTCGCACCTAATTATGCATGCATGTATGGACAGATTCTGAGGAAGGTCAGACTCCATCAACAAACAAAACATCTGTAATTAGAAGAATGTTTACTATGAAAAGCAAGCTTGAACCTAAAAGAGTATTTGATTATTCACTCTGTCCACATTCCCTTGTGGTCGTGGTAGTGGTGAAAGAGCTTCATGTGGAACAAGCGGTTCACCTCGTAGCCGCATCGCAGGACTCTGATGAGGACAGGCAGGGAAGAGAGGGTGACACGCAAAACATTCATCGTTCATACCATGTGCCACATGAGCTGGGCAGGAGGAGTTATTTTGCACCTTCAACTGAAGAGGAGAGCACCCACCTGTCAACAAGGTCATAGTCCTCCCCTCCCCACTTCTCCCCATACTCGAGGTTCATGTTGCCCACAGCCGACCAGTCTGACTTGTACAAGCTGAACAGACCATACCCCCACACCTCCCACCGACCGAGACCTGAGAGGAGAGGGTGACATGGTGTGTGGGTATGGGAGTTTAGAGAGGAGTGGTGAGTCTTCATCAGCTGACACCAAACCTCCTCTCTATTCTGCTGCACTCACTGGTCCACTGGGAGGACAGCACTGCTGTGTGAGGGGAGGCCCCCTCTTTTAGCCTGAGTAGAGTGGGGGCGTAACCAGACCGTCCTTGGATGGTGCGCTAGAAGGTAGAAACAGGAACAGTGACATCACATGACATCAAATGACACTCAGATTCAGTACAGTCGTTGACACTGATGGCAATGCTTGTGTGGGCTGGATCTTGCTCCCCCCCTCCCTCCCTCCCTAACCCACCTTTCTCACGCTCTCTATGATGTTGGGGGGCAGGTCCAGGTGCAGGTCCACTGTGAACACGATGCTGTTGTTGTCTTTAACGGACAGGATACCCGTGTTGTGTGCCAGGGTCTTGTGAAAACCCGGGTTCTGTAGTACAATAGCACGGTGACTGCAGCAGGAGTGGGAAGAGGACCAGGAGGGGTGTGGGGGAGTGTGCTGGTGAGAGGGGAGGTGACCGTGTGCTGGGCATACTGTGTGAGTGTGCTGGTGAGTGCGGAGGTGACCGTGTGCTGGGCATACTGTGTGAGCTTGCTCCGAGCCAGTTCTGCTTTAACGTCAATGTCAGAACTGTTGAAGTCAACAATGACCACACCAAAGTTGGTGTCCCCAGTCATCTCCTGGATCTGCGAAGGAAACAGGTCCACATGAGTAGTGTGTGTGTGTGTGTGTGTGTGTGTTCTTCAGGTATTCATTCACTCACCTCTTCCAAGTTCTGAATGAAATGCTTTACCCACTTCCCAAGGTTCTTGGCTGTGGAAAGGAGACAGTAATGAATCGCCCTCGCCCCCGCCCTCACACACCACAGACACTCCCACACATGTGCATGCTCACACATCACATGCACACATGTACACATACACAGAAGCAGACCCTCCCTCACTTATAACAAGGAAGTGCACAAAAGTGTCTCTCCTCCACTGATGGTCACTGAGGTCACACATCTCCTCAGAGTCCCACGGCAGGAAGTAGTAATGAGATATGCGGTAGGTCTCTTCTAAGAGGGGAGGGAAGGGGAAAGAAGAAGAGAGGAAATAGGAACGAAGAGGAGAAGGAAGGGGAAGGGGAAGGGGAAGGGAGGGGCACTCGTAAAAATAGCAGTAGATGAACACCGTGTCAATGAGAACCACAAGTCTACACAAGTTCCGTGTACCAGACTCACTCTCCTTGTCTTTCTTTAAGAGCTGTGCACATGGTCGGGAGTGCCCAAGCAAAGAAAGAAAATCAAAGACAAAGAAAGCTCAAGTCATTCCAGAGCCAGCACAAAGCAATAGAGAACAGCAGCAAGTCACATGACTGGTCACATGCATGTCAAATGACTCACAAGTTCCAACAGAATGCGCTTTCCCTTCAGAAAGTCATAGCGCACTTCGATATTCACCACCTTCAGAAGTTTAAACCGTCTATGGACATAGGCCAAAAGGACACAACAGAAGGCCAGTATGATGCAACACAAAGCTAGTATGATGCAACACAAGGCCAGCTGATCCAACATGCCAGTATGATGCAACACAAGGCCAGTATGATGCAACACAAGGCCAGACTGATGCAACACAAAGCCAGTATGATGTAGCAGAATGCTGAAGGCCAGCATGATCCTACACAACACCAGTATGACGTAGTACAAGGCTACCATAAAACAACACAGGGCCCATTATGCAACACAAGGGTATAGAGATGCAACACAAGGGTATAGTGATGCAATACAAGGGGGGCACAACAACAGCATGACAACCAACCGACTGACCCATATACGGTTATAATTCTTTGGTACACACTAGCACCCGTTTCACAGTAATTAAATGAATTACTGTGAAACGTGGACTAGTTTGTAGGACCAAAGGATCATGACCAATACAACCTACTCACTGAGGAAACGTCGCATTCAGGTTTTCCATAAATAGTCTCTCTATTAAGCCTGCTTCCTGCACATGAGGATGAGGTAGTGAGTACGCATGTGACTATTGTCCGTGACGTATACATATAAGTGAGTGTGTGTGACACATGTGACTGAAGTGTGAGAGGGATGTACTGAAGGATGCACTGAAGGATGTGTGGGCATTTACGTCTATACTGAAGATGTGCAGATAATTCCACACCACTGCAACTTCTACCAACTTCTTAGTGCCCTGTTCACTTCTACCCATCTCCCTCCTCACCTCCCTCACCTCACCCCCACCTCCAACTCCCTCCTCACCTCACTAATCCCACCTCCCTATTCACCTCACCCATCCCACCTCCCTCCTCGCCTCAACCACCCCACCTCCCTCCTCACCTCACTCACCCCGCCCACCACCTCGCTCCTCACCTCACTCACCCCCACCCCCTCCCTCCTCACCTCACTCACCTCACCCCCACCCACCTCCCTCATCGCTGCACTCACCCACACCCCAACCTCCCTCCCTCCTTACCTCACCCCTCCCTCGCTCACCTCCCTCCCTCCTCACCTCACCCACCCCACCTCCCTCCTCACCTCAACCACCCCACCTCCCTCCTCACCTCAACCACCCCACCTCCCTCCTCACCTCACTCACCCCACCTCACTCCTCACCTCACTCACCCCACCTCCCTCCTCGCCTCAACCACCCCACCTCCCTCCTCACCTCACTCACCCCCGCCCAACACCTCCCTCCTCACCTCACTCACCCCCACCCCCTCCCTCATCGCCGCACTCACCCCCACCCCCACCCCTCCCTCCTCACCTCACCCCCTCCCTCACCCACCTCATCACCCAGGCACAGGTTCTGGCTAAAGGAGTCCACTAAATGGGTCCTCTCTTGCCAGCTGCAGTCACATGGATACACCTGTAGTAGGGGTACCTCCAGCACTCCATGGTAGTGAGGAACGTCGTGCGGCAGCCCGTACGAAGGACTGTACTGGCAGTAGGGGAAGAGGCCTTGAAGAAAGGAGTCATCCAGGAAGGGGACATCAAATAGCTCTTCTCGGTTGTCATAGGGTTCAAAGAGGTATTTCTGCACAAAAACAACATCAGTGAAGTGGGAGCTACCCAGCTGGCAGTTGCAGGAACAGTGAATGGTTCTTCTATACCATCTTTGCCCAGAAGAAGACCAGAGTATTCTGGTCAAAACGTCGGCAAGATTTTCAGCCAGTTTTCTAGCTGGTATAGGAGAACCCTTTACCCTTAACAACATAATAGATAGGTAGGTACAAACCACATGACTACATCACTTTGTCTGCAACGTGTGGGGGCAGGTGTCTGTGTGTGTGTGCATGTGTGTGTGTGTGTGTGTGTGTGCATGTGTGTGTGTTTGCGTGTGTGCGCGCATGCGTGTATGTGTGTACGCGCGTGTGTGCGTGTGTGTGTGTGCGTGTGTGTGTGCGTGTGTGTTGTCCATCATTCATGAGAGTGGAATGTGATAGTTTTCATACACCCCTGTATGCTGCATGAAAAGGAGACTGAGTGTCCTCTTTAACGATTGAAGTGAAGAGCAATTGACTTCTAGACACACGTAGGTACTACCGGGAAGGTGATCACCTATACGAACGTACATGTTGGGAGAGCTAAATCTGATTCTGCATGTTACAAATGTGGCAGAAGTATGCTTAATCACAGAAAGGAGTCCTGAATTAATGTTGTTTCTTGTCACAAACATGAGATAATTATTGGTTGAACAATTATGTATGTAGCAACATTTTGACTATGAAAGTATTCAGCCAATCAGGTTCAATTTAGCTGACAACAGTTGAATGGTCCTATTGTAACTGTTTTCTGCATGCTGACATTTCAATTAGCTTATCTCTGCTGCATTGATTAGTCCTCACCATCTCCCATTCACACTAACCACCATCACTTATACCTGTTGTGCATGGCCCTTCTGACACGGGCACACACACACACATACACTGTTAGCTTAATACTTAGCAGGCATCTGTATAATTGCATTGTGCCTGCATACATAGCAAGCAATGTTGGCACCAACTGACCTCTCGCAAAGTGCCAGACTGAGATGATAATGTGGCAGTGGATACCGGAACACGACTGTCGCTCTTGTCAATGCGTGCGACAGTCCCCCTGCAGCATGAACTCAGACGTACCTACGTAGCATGAGGAAGACTACAAATGAAGACAACTATCACCACTACCACTAGCGCATGGTGGGAGGGGCACAATGACGGATCATACATGGCCCCACCCCCTGCCCACCCAGTCCCAACTCACCTCTCCATCTGAATGGTTGATAGGGATGAGATAACTGTATGTAAAGTCTGTGTAGAGGAAAGAAGAGCTCATTGTTGTGCCATGCCACACATCACTCTCAGCAGTGCTGTGGATTCTAAACCAGCTCTGTCTATCCCACTCACCACTGGGATTGGGTAATACACACACACATGCACGCACGCACGCACACACACACACACACACACACACACACTCCACTCTCTGGGTATCAGAGTCCAACCCTAATGCAACACTCAATTAACTCAGTACTGAAAATGGGAACATACACACAACTCATAAGACAATGGCAGGTGGGCATGCAGTTCACTCTAAACATTATGCATGCAAGATCTCAGTGTTAAAGAGGTCCAACAGTGCACAGGTCAGTCAGGTTTGACTGGGCCATAGTGGGAGGGCTAGATGCCCTTAAGACAGCCGCCGCTGAAGACGTTCGGACCACTGTGCAACCTCATGTGTTTAGACATCTTTGCTACGTGCATGTGTTTTGTGTGTGCTATATATTATATCACATATAACAGAATTTACCAAATGCCATTTTGGAAAAATACAGACGGATTAGCTTACTGATAGACGTACGTATATACGTAGCTACACAAAAGCAGCATAGACAACATGGACACGTGAAACGCGTACAAGTGGTACCTTTGCTCTCAGGTAACATAGCTACGAACAAGATGAATGGCCTGGCCTCGTCCGAGGCGAGGAGGAGGACAAGGGCGCACAGGCCCAACAGGTAGGCGACCGCGAAGGAAACTCGCATTGGGGAGGCTTTCAAACATATGCACGACACACTCTTTCCGCAGACGGTACATTCCCTAGGGAATACTGAACGTCAAGTATGGTCCACAGTCACACGATCTTTGCTACATGGACCAAAAACAATTTAGAGTCTTCCTTCCCACTCCTCGGCGGACATTTGTCCGCTATACTGCCAAGTGCGTGAACGTTCACTGGCGCTTATTCTGGCCAGCTAGACCGTTCCTAGTAAACGCCGGAGGCGCGAGGGGAAGGAACGCCCTAGTTAGTCTCGTCCCCAGTCCACTTCCGGCCGCCATTTTTAATGGGGCTCGAAAGGTGGTCTGGCACATTTAGTCGAAAAGCTTGGCATTCGTAAGGTACGTCAGAGACATCACGTGACTAGACGACTAGTGACGTTGCCGCTTCGAACCCGGTACCGTCCCGTCCGGCTGCCAGTACAGACTGTGAGATGGTGTTTAAGGAAGTCAAACACAGCTAGTGTGGCGAAGCACAGGGATTTGCCTTCGCCTGTTGGTAAGGAAACGAAAACATCCTTGCCCTCTAGGAACTCCCGAACCGCCTTATCTTGGTCGCTCGTAGCTGCAGCGTATCCAAGAGTAAGGAAAGCATGCTTGATGGCATCGTTCACAAGCTCTACTGCTACTCCCTTAACGTCAAACCTCGGTATATTCAGGATTGATGCTCGTAGAACGCCGCTCGTTATTACGCGGAGTGACGCGTCATTTTCTGGCAATCTGATTGGGCAGAACGATATCGTTCTGCAGTGCCAAGCTTTTCGACTAAATGTGCCAGACCACCTTTCGAGCCCCATTAAAAATGGCGGCCGGAAGTGGGCTGGGGACGAGACTACGCCCTAGTCTCGTCCCCAGTCCACTTCCGGCCGCCATTTTTAATGGGGCTCGAAAGGTGGTCTGGCACACAGTCGAAAATTGGCATTCGTAAGGTACGTCAGAGACATCACGTGACTAGACGACTAGTGGTTATCCTGAGCAGTCCAACTTTGCTGCCTTGCAACTGGCTATGCCAGTGAAATAAGGTTACTGGAGCGTTCATATTCATTCATTCATTCATTCATCCACATGGATGTTTCTCCAAATACTGGAGGTCATCCCTACTCCCTACATACATATATATGTAATAGGAGCCAAAAGGAAGTTCTGTAGTGACCACATAAAGTTACTGATAATGAGTACTATGCACATATGATTATTTAAAATTGTCAGTCCATCTCAATCTCGGTCTTCCTCTGGGCCTTTTCCCTCCAATCTCTCCTTCAAAAATCTTCCTAGTTGTCCTCTCCCCACTCATCTCCTCCATTCTGACCCTCCACCTCTCCTGTCTGCTCTTCACCACATCTAACACGCCTTCCTGCCGTAGCTTCTCCCTAATGTCCACATTCCTTACCCTATCTAATCTGCTCAACCCTTCAATCCGCCTCAGAACATTAATTTGTGTTGCCTGTATTCTTGATTGCTGCTTCTTTGACAGGCTCCACGTCTCACATCCATACAATAATCTGGGCATCGTTGTGGCATTCATTACCTTTAGTTTGGTGTTCCTGCTCAGTTCCTTCCTCCTCAGTACTATTTCACTCAAACCTCCGATCACTTGTGTTGCACTACCAATCCTTGCCTCCACTTCCTTCTCCATACTCCCATCACTACTAATCATCACCCCCAAATACTTCATTGCATCTACCTGTTCTATTGTCTCCTCTCCGATTTTAACTTCACATTCCTCACTCTTCCTTGCCACCCTCATCATCTTAGTCTTCCTCCAATTCACTTTCAGCTCCCACCTGCTCAACACATCACTCAACACCTGCAAATTACTCTGAAGCCCCTCTACCGATTCTGCCATTACTACCATGTCATCCGCAAAGAGAAGTACGCCTACATCACCAGTTGACAGCTTCACTTCACTCCTAAAGTGTCTTCTTGCCTCCCTTGTCACCCTATCAATAAACACATTGAAAAGCCATGGAGATAAGGTACATCCCTGTCTCACTCCTCTGTGCACACCAAACAGTTCTGATTCCAACCCTCCAACTTTCACCCTTGCCTTACCATCCTCGTACAGCGCCTGAATTGCCCTTAGCAGCTTCCCTTTCACCCCATACTCATCCAACACTTTCCATAACTTCTCCCTACTCACATTGTCATACGCCTTCTCTAGATCCACAAATGCCATGTACACCTTCTTGTCCTTCTCGATGGTCTTCTCCACAATTTGCTTGACTGCAAAAATTTGATCAATGCATCCCCTTCCTGATCTGAAACCTCCTTGCTCATCCATCACTTTGTCACCTGTCAATACCTTCACCCTCTCATCCTTGCAAACACCTTACCAACAATACTCATTAAGCTGATTCCCCTGTAGTTTGTGCAATCAAGCCTGCTGCCCTTCTTGTATACCGGTACTATCACTGCATTTCTCCAGTCGCCAGGAGCCACCCCCTCTCTCCATACCATATTGAACACCTTTGTCATCCATACTACTACCACTTCACCCCCTGCTTTTAACATCTCTGGCACAATCCCACATATTCCGGGTGCCTTTCCTGTCTTCAGCCTCCTCACATCTCTTCTCACCTCCTCCTTCGTTATCTCCAGATCATCAACTACTGCTACCCCTCTCCCTGGCATAATCTGGTAAGGCGCATCTGTTTCCTGGAACAATCCTTCAAAGTGTTCTTTCCACCTCCCAATGACCTCTGTCTCCTCCGACAGTACCTCACCATTCTTATCATGAATATGTGCCATTCTCTCCTTTGGTCTCCTACTTTCATTTATCCTCGCCCAAACTTTTCTATGGTTTCCCCGAGCATCCTTCTCCAGTTCCTTACCCAACTGCGTCCACTCTTCATTCTTAGCATTTCTGACCACTTTCTTTGCCTCCAGCTTCGCATCTTTGTACAATTGCTTAGCCTCTTCTGTGCCAGTCTCCAGTAGTCTTCTATACATCATTTTCTTCTTTCTCACTGCACACTTTACCTCCTCATTCCACCACCTCGTTCTTTTTGCCTCTCCTCTTCTTCTAGTAGTCCCACACACCTTCATCGCTGCCCCCACAATACCTTCTTTCAACTCCTTCCACGCCAATTCCACATCCTTTCCTAATGTACACTCCCTAGCACAAGCTTCCTCGAACAACTCAGTGATCGCTGCTTGGTATTCCCTTCTCACCTTCTCATCTTTCAAGTTGTGTATTTTGATCTGCTGCCTCACCCCCTCTTGTCTGCTCTTCTTCACTTTCCTAACCTTCAGCTTTATCTTCATAAGCACTAGGTAATGATCACTTCCTATCTCTGCCCCCCTCACTGCCTTGACATCTATTACCTGCTTCCTAGCTTCCTTTCCCACCAAGAAGTAGTCGATGAGGGTCCTGAGCTGTCTGCCCCTACATTCCCACGTGAACTTGTGGATTCCCTTAATTACGAATATAATGAACCAGTGCAATAGCATTTGGTGACGGTCTATTAAATTGTAATCACTTTTCAGCTGTATTACTCTGTCACCACACATTCAGCAGGCGCCCTGACGTGTAGTCTGTCAGGCTAGACCTTCGTGTACCGGGATACGTTCACTATTACTATAATATGTACGTAGCCAGACCGCCATTTTGTTCATTAATGCATTTGTGTGGCTAAGTGTTTACGGTCTGAAGATTTACAGGAAGCCACAGCCAGAATCATCTGTGCAACCCGAACTCCACGAGCCTGAATCTCCATCCCTGGAGCAACCCCACGAGCCTGAATCTCCATCCCCGGAGCAGCCTCACGAGCCTGAATCTCCATCCCCAGAGCAACCCCACAAGCCTGAATCTCCATCCCCGGAGCAACCCCACAAGCCTGAATCTCCATCCCCGGAGCAACTCCACGAGCCTGAATCTCCATCCCCGGAGCAACTCCACGAGCCTGAATCTCCATCCCTGGAGCAACCCCACGAGCCTGAATCTCCATCCCCGGAGCAACCCCACAAGCCTGAATCTCCATCCCCAGAGCAGCCTCACGAGCCTGAATCTCCATCCCCGGAGCAACCGCCACCACAGAAGATGCCTTATTGCACAAGCAACATCATGTTGACAGAGAATGAAAAATCTGCAATAATTGAGGGAGAGTGGCTGGACGATGGCATCATTCATGCGGTACAGTTGCTTCTAGAATGACAAGCATGGGGTAAGATCACTGGTTTCAAAAACCCCTTGCTTCTCCATCGGAGGAATGGTGTCCAGAAATCCAATTTTGAGCAGCCATTTGTCCCAATTTTCAATCCCAATGGTTGCCACTGGGTTGTGGCAACCAACATTGGATGCGATGCCACAACTGTCAGGCTGTATGACAGCTGCTACTCCAAAGACTCTTCAGTGGACAGGATTCTGTCATCCCTCCTGCAGACGCCAGATGATCTAATGACAGTTGATGTCATGAATGTCCAGCAGCAAAAGGGTGGTAGTGATTGCAAAGTGTTTGCGGTCGCATTTGCGACATTCCTTGTGTTTGGCCAGTGTCCCACTCACCGTCAATACATGCAAAAGCAGATGTGATGTCACCTGGTACAGTGCCTGGAAAACAAAGAAATGATCAGTTTCCCTTCAGAAAGTCAACCTTAAATACGTAGATTCGTAATTCCTATTCATTGCTGGTCATCTGCACTTGTCGCAAAGTTGAAAGGGATACACAGATTCACTGTGACCGCTGCCAAATGTGGTGTCACATTGACTGCATTAACTTGCCACCTGACAGCCTGTGTTTAAATGACTCATTTGCATGGCTTTGTGCATCTTGTAAATAGCAACTTGTATTGACTCTTTTATTTACCTTGTATTGTATTGACTGTCTATTGATTATACTGTTGACTATATACGTATCTCGTCTAAGGTGCATGATAATGTTTTACATAGTAAAATCCTGTTCCCTAAAAGCATGTACTTTTCTAAGCGTGTCCACAGCTTATCGCTGTATTATTTGCATTCGCCCTCGATCGATAGGATTGCTTTTGCTGCTGACCCTTGTAAGCGTATCGTAGTTCGTCTATAACTTCATAAGCCTATTTCGTTCAGGTGGGAAGGCATTCCATCGACAGCGATGCCGTAGCCCAGCGCTATCGCTATATTCTAGGCCTTTCGTCGGTGGGAGATCGAGGGGGACCAAATATTTCCGAGGCGGACCGAATATTTCAGAAATATGTGATCCGGGGGACTGAATATTTCCGACATATTCGGTCCGGCCGGACTGGAAATACGGGGGGACTGATAATGCCGTGACAGTGCTAGGTTAGGCCGTGACAGTGCTATATAGGTTAGGCCGTGACAGTGCTAGGTTAGGCCGTGACAGTGCTAGGTTAGGTTAGGGGGTTGGGATTGGTGCGTGAAGACCTATATAGTAATGATACTGTAAAGGCTCATTGCTGCGTAGGGGTATTGGTCATGGAAGTTCTTGAGCAAAATTCGCAGCTGCTGGATTGACAATCAATAATTCTATGTCCAGGACGTTTCGATCCGAAGATCTTTCTCAACTGGTACAACAAACTAAACTGACATGACTGAGAAAAACTAGCAGGGGTGGGTTGGTTATGGTGGGCAGAGGAGAGGCTGCCATACTAGGCTTAGGGAGCGGCCATAGTCCAGGTTGGAGGTGACTTTCTGCTTCTTGATGTGGATTGCTTCAATGACCTTCCGCCGTGTGTGGTTCACTTCAACCTGCTTGACTGTGGCAGCTTCCCAGTCCACCCTGTGCTG
The DNA here is from genome assembly GCA_949841015.1 of Aplysina aerophoba. Classification (NCBI taxonomy): domain Eukaryota; kingdom Metazoa; phylum Porifera; class Demospongiae; order Verongiida; family Aplysinidae; genus Aplysina; species Aplysina aerophoba. The sequence continues at coordinate 480,823 of OX465050.1, forward strand.
TGTCTTCCATGCGTGTACTGCAATGCCATTCTTCAGGTCATTTCTCTGCTCACCATAACCAACCCTCCCCTGCTAGCACAGCATTAATTTATTTATTTATTTATTTATTTATTTTTTTGAGAACCTGCATTACATCATAAATACCTCACTCATCATCCCCTGTCACACTGCCCATATTTAGGAATGGTTTTTCTCAGTCATGTCAGTTTAGTTTGTTGTACCAGTTGAGAAAGATCTTCGGATCGAAACGTCCTGGACATAGAATTATTGATTGTCAATCCAGCAGCTGCGAATTTTGCTCAAGAACTTCCATGACCAATACCTATATAGTAGCCTGACAGGGGGCAGGGGAGTTTGTACAGAGGACTGACCTGTGTCTTCTCACACATCAACTTATCACTCTGCAATGACTTCTAGTACCCCTGTCTCCTGGCAACTGTAGCCCTAGCTAGGATACAGAAGATTGAAGTTTGTAAACAACACCCAATGAACTAGAACCATTGTCCTAAGTAATGTCTGCCTTACAGCAGGCTGTGCATTGGTCAATAAGCTATGTGTGGTTGGTTGTGAGACAGCAACAGAGACTAGCAGGATTACTCTATCAACAATTTTTCCGATTATTTGTTCCATCATCATCAGCACTGACTCAGACACTCACAAATGTATAGCTGGGCGCGAAGCAAGTATTGTGCAATCATCAATTTTTAATCAATGAATCCAAAACTTAAAAGGATTTAGAAATGTCATCATTCACAAAAAATCTATTAAAGCAAAAATGAAATGATGCCATTTTTAGATTGTCAGTTCTCCTCGCTGTAAGTGTACAGCGGTGGCACTTCGGGAGTAAAGACCAAGGGCAGTGTGGGTACGGGGAAGTACCCTGGGGAGGAGGGGTAAGGCAGGGGAGGGCCAAGGAGCGGTGGGCGTATCCGTTGCTGCAGTGTCGCATCCAAAGCCTGGAGGAAGGGAGGGGAGGAGAGAGGAGTGGAGGGGAGTGAAGTGGAGGGGAGGGGAGGGGAGGGTGGTAAAGGGGAGGGGAGTGAAGTGGAGGGGAGGGGAGGGTGCTGAAGGGGAGGGGAGGGGAGGGGAGGGGAGGGGAGGGGAGGGGAGTGGAGTGAAGTGGAGTGGAGGGGAGTGGAGTGAAGTGGAGTGGAGGGGAGATGGTAGTGTAGGAGACAGAATTAAAGCAACGAGAGAACTTTGGAGGGAGCGTGCACAACATGCAGTGTGTGTGTTCAGTTATAGAGAATAAAACTTGTAATCAAGACAGTGAACTGACAGTGTGTGGCATGTTGGTGAACTACACACTAACACCACAGGGGGTTGATCCTGCCAGCATAGCTGCTGCTCTAGCAACCAAGGTAATTTCACTTACTGGAGAGTATTCTCTGTTGGTTGGTTCACTGGAGAAGGGTGGAGTTGAACCTGGAGAGTGGGAATAACTGCTGACTCCGTGCAGGGGAACATTCATGAAGATAGGGACTGGCTGTGGAGGAATCTGTGAGTGGAGCAGGAGAGGAGGGGAAGGGAGGGAAAGAGAAGGAGAAGGGAGGGGAAGGAAAGGGGAGGAAAGGGAGGGGGAGGGAGGGAAAGGGAGGGGAGGGGAGGGGAGGGAAAGGGAGGGGAGGGAGGGAAAGGGAGGGGAGGGGAGGGGAGGAAAAGGGAGGGGAGGGAGGGAAAGGGAGGGGAGGGAGGGGAGGGAAAGGGAGGGGAGGGAGGGAAAGGGAGGGGAGGGGAGGGGAGGGAAAGGGAGGGGGAGGGAGGGGAGGGAGGGGAGGGAAAGGGAGGGAAAGGGAGGGGGAGGGGAGGGAAAGGGAGGGAAAGGGATCGAGGGGAGGAGAGGGGAGGGAAGAGAGGGAAAGAGAGGGGAAGGTGGGGTGAGGTGAGGCAAGGTGAGGTGGAGGGAAGGAGAGGGGTAGAGAGGAGAGGGCAGGTGGAGGGGAGTGGCCCATCTGCCACAAGAATCCAATCCAGTGTAGGCTATTAATATAATTTTGCACTGGCATGCATACTGGTTGTTAACCATATCTGGCAACAGCCCTAGTGTCCCCCTGCAGGGAGCACTCACCTGCTGTGGGTAAAGGACTGGAGGCATCACAGACATGATGGGCTGCAGTTGAGGTTTGCACATGACCATCATGTGACCATCATGTGACTACCATGTGACCATGACTATTACACAGCCATCCACATGACTATGATGTGACTAGCATGTAACATACTATATGATATGTTATACATACTATATGATCATGTGACTATCACATGACCATACATGACTATTGCGTGCTTATTACAACATCAGGCAACTGTCACATGCTAATCACATGAACACTACCCAATCAGCATCCTAATTAGGCAGCAGCCTAACGAAACACACGCTTCACACATTACTGAACTAGAATAACTTCAGCCACACTCTCCTCAGATCTCTATACAGTCAATTTTTCAGATTTGATTGGTCAGTTTGCTTCCTAGTTATTACGCAATGGGATAAGCAATCTGAAATCAATTGTACCACACAAATGGTCACAACGAGCAAGCCTGTTTGGTGCTGCTTGCCCCGGCCGTGCCCCTCCAGTACCGTGCTCACCTTTGTTGGCTCGGTGTGTGAGTTTGGGTCCACATACACCACTTGCCCCTCTGGACGGAATACTCCATTGGCAAACTCCTGGTTCACTCGAGAAGAGTACTGCCCACCCTGCAAAGGGAGGGGTAGGGGGAGGGGAGGGGGAGGGGGAGGGGAAGGGGAGAGCGGAGGTCAGTAGAGCTCACTGGGGACACTGCCATTAGATGTTGCAGGGCAACTTCAAATATAGTTCTAATCACACGCACATGCGTCAAGAAACATAATGATATACAAACACACATACACACACATACACAGACACACATACACCATCCATCCATCCATCCATCCATCCATCCATCCATCCATCCATCCATCCATTCATCCATTCATCCATCCTCTGCTTTCCCTCGTCCAGAGCAGTCCAGGCCACACATACACACACACACACAAATACGGACACACACAGACACACACAACACATGCATGCACACACACAGACAAACACAGACACACACACAGAGACACACACAACACACAAGCATGCACACACACAAACACAAACACAGACACACACACACACGCACACAAAAGCAAACATGCATGTACGAATGCACACAAAAGATGTGCATCAGTTACTTAGCAGGCAAAGTGACACTTGTATGTATTCTGCAGCACTCCTACACACTCAGCCACGGCACACATATGTAGGGCTAACATTTCCCAGATCTGCTTCCAATCCAGCGTCCAAACTGGGTTTCAGACTTAGATTTAGATGCAGCCACACTGTAACACCATGTCAACCTATTTTACTGCAGCTCTGTACTGCATGACACTACACACAATGTGGTGTAGTGCACCGTAAACACACAGGCACACTGAATGCACAGGCAGACACGCGAGGAGCTAACCTGCTTCCTAATGGCTTTAGAGACATTGATCTTCTTCTGGTTGAGATACAGACTACCCTGCACACAATGGGTGGAGCAGGGGAGGTGGAGGGGTGAGGGTGAGGGAGGGAGTGCCATGAGTAGGAGTGGGGGAGGTGGAGGGGTGAGGGTGAGGGAGGGAGTGCCATGAGTAGGAGTGGGGGCGGTGGAGGGGTGAGGGTGAGGGTGGGAGTGCCATGGGTTGGAGTGGGGGCAGTGGAGGGATGAGGGTGAGGGTGGAAGTGCCATGGGTTGGAGTGGGGGGGTGGAGGGGTGAGGGTGAGGGTGGGAGTGCCATGAGTTGGAGCGGGGAGGTGGAGGGATGAGGGTGAGGGTGGGAGTGCCATGGGTTGGAGCGGGGGAGGTGGAGGGGTGAGGGTGAGGGATGGAGTGCCATGAGTTGGAGCGGAGGAGGTGGAGGGGTGAGGGTGAGGGAGAGAGTGCCACGGGATGGAGCAGGGGAGATTGAGGGGGTGTGGGTGAGGGAGGGAGTGCCATAGGCTCACCCACACAGTAAGATGTGGACAGCTGCTATTCATTGTCGTACCTTATCTTTGACTTTGTCTGCTTCCTCTTCTGTTTCAAAAGTGACAAAGCCATATCTGTTGTAGGAAGACATTGAACGAGTTAAGTGCAAGTCTCTATGTAAACTTTGATTGGTGCATGTGACCATAGTCCCAAATGTTTGATTAATGAGCATACAAGATGGCCACCAGTGTGAACCCTCAGGCCTCACCCTTTGGAAAGACCCTTCCGATCTGTCACCACTTTGGTATCTTTGACCCTCCCAAAAGACTGAAAGAACTCCTTTAGTTGCAACTCAGTGGTCTGCAGTCGTCAGAGAGACAAGAAGGATCTGACAGAGTGTGGAACACAGCTGTGCTCATAGTGTGTGTGTGTGTGTGTGTGTGTGTGTGTGTGTGTGTGTGTGTGTGTGTGTGTGTGTGTGTGTGTGTGTGTGTGTGTGTGTGTGTGTGTGTGTGTGTGTGTGAGATCCTTGTACAACTACTGATCTCTGCAGTTGCTATAATGAACAAACACACACTCAGATGGCCAGGTGCTGGTGAGATGCTTTAAACGTGGGGAGCCTTTGTCATGCAGCCATGCACAACATGCTGTTCTTTTGTAAATGTTTGTTCTACAACAACCTTAACTTGTTCATCACGGCAGCATGAGCTTCCTCTGCATGCAAAATTGTACTTAACCATCTCTTCATCTTCTTCAGGGAAGCATGTCCTTGGTCACAGTAGGAGGGGAGGAGGCCAGTGGGGCGTGTCTTTGGGGTGTGTCCTGTCTCCATGGCCAAATACGGGCCTTTGATGTCACCTTGCTTACATCAATTAACATTGTGGCTCTTCACATAGCAGTCTCCAGACGCCAAGCTGCCATTTATACATATAACCATTTATGCAGCACACACGTATGTATATAAAATTGTATAATTATATATTCTATTATATATAACCTAACCAAGGCATACCTTAACTGCATGTGTGCCATTGTACCAACAAGCCATTCGGTTAGTTACACGCCATCCTTAGGTAACATGACATATGTGCACTGTTAATTGATATACTAGTTGAAAGTGTGATCTACCCAATCAATTTGCTGAATAATCAATAGTGACATATATGGAATACCATTAATGCACTGGATGTGAACACAGTGACAAGACAGGAGTAGTCTAGCCAAAGCCTTTCAATTGTCACTTGAACCTGGAGGCACTTCACACAACCACTGCATGTAGACACACTGCACACAGTGCTATGCAAGGGTCATTCCAGCCAAACTTACACCCAAGTACACCCTACCAAGCATACACCCAAGTACACCCTACCAGACATACACCCAAGTACACCCAAGTACACCCTACCAAACCTACACCCAAGTACACCCTACCAGACATACACCCAAGTACACCCTACTAGACATACACCCAAGTACACCCTACCAGACATACACCCAAGTACACCCTACCAGACATACACCCAAGTACACCCTACCAGACATACACCCAAGTACACCCTACCAGACATACACCCAAGTACACCCTACCAGACATACACCCAAGTACACCCTACCAGACATACACCCAAGTACACCCTACTAGACATACACCCAAGTACACCCTACCAGACATACACCCAAGTACACCCAAGTACACCCTACCAGACATACACCCAAGTACACCCTACCAGACATACACCCAAGTACACCCTACCAGACATACACCCAAGTACACCCTACCAGACATACACCCAAGTACACCCTACCAGACATACACCCAAGTACACCCTACCAGACATACACCCAAGTACACCCTACCAGACATACACCCAAGTACACCCTACCAGACATACACCCAAGTACACCCTACCAGACATATATACACCTGACTTTCTCTTATTACAGTAGCGGTAGCTGAACAATGAAGTCAGGAAGCCAAAAGTCAATACAACAAAGTTGAGGGTGGGTCACCAGCCAACCATGAAGGGGGTGTTCTGAGGGAAACCACCGGGGTGTGACATTATTCAAACTAGATTTATACAGCTGAGATATAGAAGCAAGAGATTGCACAACCATTAGCATGAACTTGGTATGAATCGGTCACCGTGGCAACAAGATAAAAAAGCAGTTACGTTCCAACAGCTGTTGCATGAACATAGTGGTTGGTTTGGACTGGTTGAGTTCTCCCCCACACAGCACTTTAGTCCACAAGCAGCAACAACCATCTAGTACCAGGCTTTTGCTTACACGGATGATGATACCGAATGCATTGATGTGCTATCAAGTGTTGCATATATGCTACTAGACTCCCATTCTATACTAGACTCCCATTCTATATCAGACTCCCATTCTATACCAGACTCCCATTCTATACCAGACTCCTATTCTATACCAGGCTCCCATTACAAACCAGACTCCCATTCTACACCAGGCTCCCATTCTATACCAGACTCCCATTCCATACCAGACTCCCATTCCATACCAGACTCCCATTCCAAATCAGATTCCCATTCTATACTAGACTCCCATTCTATACTAGACTCCCATTCTCTACCAGACTCCCATTCTATACCAGACTCCCATTCCAAATCAGGCTCCCATTCTATACCAGACTCCCATTCCGAACCAGACCCACATTCTATGCAAGATCCCATTTTATATATACCAGACTCCCATTCTGTACCAGATTCCCTTTCTATGTCAGACTCCCATTCTACACATTGCTAGCTAGCTTTACAAGATAGGAGATGTGATCCAGGACAGTCAATGCCAGGAGAATCCAGCTTGTCAATAATGTTGATCACATACAGTTTGGTACAACACGTACAGACTAGACATGCCATTAATTAAAAATGCAATCCACAATTTGCATATCAGCATTGTGGTAGTTGGTATACGCACTCCCACACACCTGACACAGCTTGCCTTGTTCTGTGTGCACTGTGCATCACACACTGTGTGCAAGAGCAATGTGCAACATGCAAGGATCTTGGTGCAAACTCACATTGTACGGGAGTCCCCCCACAAAGACCCTGTTCGGGATTTCCACTCCACACTGAACAATCGGGTAACACATTCCATATGGCACAGACATCTTAGTGGTAGCTAGTAGGTAGCTATGGTAACACAACTCAAGGATACCTGACATACATTGTGCACGAGAAGAAAGCATGACAATGACATGTCAGAAGAAAGCATGACAGTGACATGTCAGAAGATCGGTTATTGATTCTGCTACGTATTTGCTCACAATCAGTTCGCCCGATATCAACAAAGTAGCAATGGGTCTCTACGATATCGATATCATGTCAGAAGATGACTAGCTACTTGAAGCAAGCAGCACACACGTACGGTAGGAGGCAGCCACAGACACACTTGGCAGCTCTGTGCACGTGCACACACAGGCTGGCCCTTAGAACGCTTTGCATTCAAACGGACTGCGTCAGCCCCCGCTCGGCAAAGGAGAAGAATTGCAGAACAGCAGCGCTGCCCTTCAATAGACGCCCCTATGGCACTGCCTAACAAAGTTGCACGTTGCGGGGTACGCGCACGTGGAAAGGATAGTGGACCGACGTGTGTGGTTCGTGGCCCGCTAGCTGTGGAGCCGCGTACCGCCCCCCCCCCCCCCCCCACATGCGTTGTGCGCGCTGTACTGCAGGGCAAACACGAACACTCGCAAGTCCTACACAGCTAGCGCGTTGTGCGTTCTCACCGTGCGCAGCGGTAACTCCAACTCAACTGAAACGATCGCTCATCTGCCCGCGTTCTTGGTTAAACTCAGCTTCGCGTGGTGCGGATTGCAGTCTGGGCACTTCCTGAAGCGCCGCAATCAGCGTTGAGTAAGAGCCAATCAGCGCCGCGCGAGTGACGATTAGCCGCTAGCCAGGGTGATCGAAGAAGAATCTGCATTCACAGGACACTACGCACACGTTGCAGGAAGGGTACCACACAAGGGGTTGCCGAGGGTCGATTCTGCAATGCATTGGCAATGGATCTATACAGCTGATTGTGGCAGTCTTGTGACTAAGACACACCCACGGACGATTAAATATGATGGGTTCATACACGCACATTAAACACACCAAAGGAAGGAAGGAAGGAGAATACCATACCACATTTACTAGTCATTTAGTGAAGTGTTCAAATCAGCATTGATCTAGTGATGCTATGGTACAGCAGACATGGCAGGGCACACGCAATGCTAGTTCTGTCGCCGTCTGAGACCGTCAATCCTCTTCTGCAGTAGTTCGTTGTCGGTCTTGAGTTCATCAATCTCCTGCTGCAATCGACGGATCTAGTGAGGGGAGGGGTGAGGGGAGGGGAGTGGTGTGTGAGAGGGATGGGATGGGGGAGGGGTGGGTGTGAGAGGGATGGGATGGGAGGGAAGGGGTGGGGTGTGAGAGGAAGGGGAGGAGAGGGAAGAGGGGGAGAAGCATGAGAGGGATGCAGTGATGGTGAGAGGCTGCCTGTGAGGGTCACAGAGGAGGGGTCAGTGAGTCAGAGGGCATGGTGTGTTGAGTGTTAGGCCTCAATTCACTTCCTCCACAGATCTCCTTTGAACAGGAAGGTGCAAATGTGACACAGGACAATGACTGCATCCCTTGTAGGCTGAGGCACCTCCCACTGACAAGGAGGTGAGGTGAACTCACCTCTCTGTTCTGCTTCCTCTTCTCCTCAATCAGCTCGTCCTCCTGCTTCTCCTGCAACCAGAAAGGGGAAGATACACCACTGCCTGACACTTCTGTTGCCATGGCAACACGCCCACATTCTCCACCACAGCATACACACAGGGTGAGCCCAGGTCTTCTGGAAAGGGAAGCACCTGAGAAATGAATGTCTGACAAGCGACACTGGAACCATCCAGCTGACCAATTTGCCCTCTACCAATGGAAGAAGCTAGTCAAACTAGGTTGCATCCCTGGTACGTACATCTTGCAGAATTCACTAGCCAAAGAGGTTTTGTTCATCAAATGCTTTTGCAGCTGAGTGCTGCCTTCTTCAGTGGTGTTGTGGCTTACAGAGTGTATGTGGGTTTAAAGGTTTTAAGGTCTGCCTCTCTACTAATGCATGCACCAAGCTAAAAATTTGGACTGGCTGGTAGTCGTGACTTCACTATGGCACCAATCACTCACTGACAGTGCTGCAGGATCACTCCTCGCACATGCACTCCCCTCACACATGCACTCCTCCCCTCACACATGCACACCTCCCTCCCCTCACACATGCACACCTCCCTCCCCTCACACATGCACACCTCCCTCCCCTCACACATGCACACCTCCCTCCCCTCACACATGCACTCCTCCCCTCACACATGCACACCTCCCCTCACACATGCACACCTCCCTCCCCTCACACATGCACACCTCCCCTCACACATGCACACCTCCCTCCCCTCACACATGCACACCTCCCTCCCCTCACACATGCACTCCTCCCCTCACACATGCACACCTCCCTCCCCTCACACATGCACTCCTCCCCTCACACATGCACACCTCCCCTCACACATGCACACCTCCCTCCCCTCACACATGCACTCCTCCCCTCACACATGCACACCTCCCCTCACACATGCACTCCTCCCCTCACACATGCACTCCTCCCCTCACACATGCACACCTCCCCTCACACATGCACACCTCCCTCCCCTCACACATGCACACCTCCCTCCCCTCACACATGCACTCCTCCCCTCACACATGCACACCTCCCCTCACACATGCACACCTCCCTCCCCTCACACATGCACTCCTCCCCTCACACATGCACACCTCCCTCCCCTCACACATGCACTCCTCCCCTCACACATGCACACCTCCCTCCCCTCACACATGCACTCCTCCCCTCACACATGCACACCTCCCCTCACACATGTACACCTCCCTCCCCTCACACATGCACTCCTCCCCTCACACAGGCATACACCTCCCTCTCTTCCTCACCAGGTTCTCTATTTGTCCTTTGAGCCTCTTGATTTGGTGCTCCAAGCGCTGCACGGTGCCATCCAAACGCTGGTTCTCTGCCTCTGCTATCTGAAGTTTGGACTTGTACTCCACAACTAGCCGGGTGCTTTCTCCTATGAGAGCGAGGGGAGGGGAGGGGAGGGGAGGGGAGGGAGCGGAGGGGACAGAGGAGGGAGGGGAAGCATGGTGCTTAGCCACATGAAGTTCTCCTTACATCCAAGCATGTGTATACCGTGCTAATGGTGTGGTGGTGTGTGTGGAGTACATAGTGTGGGCTACACCAAGAGTGCACGAGAGATAAGAGTATGCAACCCAGCATCCACTCTAGTATAACAGCATTTTCTAAAATGATGCAGCAAATGTCACACGTAGGCATGGTAACACTATTAGTATTCCGATGTAATGCATGAATACTATTAATTCGCTCGCCACTTGGGAGCATTATAAGCTTCAAAGATTCGGCGCAATGTATGTATTGCGCAGCTCTTCGGTTTGCTAGTCGGGACTTATAGCGTTGCCTAGGACACCCCTGCAACGCCTGCGAAGAGAGAATAGTTTGCAACAATCTGCAAACCTTGATTTGGAGCATCCATGGCTCTACAACTCTCTACAACTCTCTCCTAGAATTCTCACGATGGCTATGCAGCAGATTCCAGCCTCAGACCCTTTTGGTAGTAGTCGCTCCGTCACCTTCAGTAGGTGTCATGTCACCACTCTATACAAAACTGTGCAGCCATCACCATTACGTCAGAATATTAATATATTGCCATGCCAACGCACGATTTTTTACTACGTCATTTTAGAAAAATGCTGCTACGGGTGAGTACACGCGGTTGCATACACCTCTCTCTTTGTACTCTTGACGCACTCATGGACTACATCCTCTCTCTTATGTACTCTTGATGCACTCATGGACTACATCCTCTCTCTTATGTACTCTTGATGCACTCACGGACTACATCCTCTCTCTTATGTACTCTTCATGCACTCACGGACTACATCCTCTCTCTTATGTACTCTTGATGCACTCATGGACTACATCCTCTCTCTTATGTACTCTTGACGCACTCATGGACTACATCCTCTCTCTTATGTACTCTTGATGCACTCATGGACTACATCCTCTCTCTTATGTACTCTTGATGCACTCATGGACTACATCCTCTCTCTTATGTACTCTTGATGCACTCACGGACTACATCCTCTCTCTTATGTACTCTTGATGCACTCACGGACTACATCCTTTTGGTCTCGTCCTGCAAGTGCCTCTGCAGTCTGCGTGGTGTTGCTCGCCTTCAGCTGGGACAACTCGGCCTTGAGCTTCTCAATCTGCGGGAGAGAAAGTGGGTAAACGAGCAGGGGATGGGAGGGCCACAGTCCACACAAGGACATATTGGGTGACAATTTCGCACTCAGTGAAGCGGTAGAGGCTCATGGTAACAGCTTTAAGTGGCAGTAGTGATGTTGAGCATTTCACATAGCACAGTAGATTGTAATTAATTGTACAACGTTTTCGACCACACAAGGGTCTTCGTCAGGTACAAAACTGTACTTGTTTTGCACCTGACGAAGGCCTTCGTGGTTGAAACATTGTACTATTGCAATCTACTGTGCTACGTGAAATGCTCGACGTCACTACTGACATTTACACGCCTGTCAATGTTTGTATGTACACATTCAAGCACACATGCAGGAACTCTGACCTCTTTCAAGAGCTCCTCCCTCTCTGCTGAATCCATCCTGCGCCCCTTGAGCTGCTCCTCCTCCTCTTCCTCCCCCGGGATGGGGAGACGGAGACCACAGGACTGGAGGCATGTAGTGTCAGTGGGAGGGGAGTGATGGGAGGGAAGGGAGGGGAGGGGAGGGGACGAGAGTGAAGGGAGGGGAGGAGAGGGGAGGAAGGGAAGGAGGGGAGGGGACGAGAGTGATGGGAGGCGAGAGGTGGGAGTGAAGGGAGGGGAGGGGAGGGGAGGGGAGGGGAGGGGAGGGGAGGTGCATGACTGACCTCGATGAACTCGTCTCTGTACTTGACCATGTCTTTGAGTGAGGTCATCTCCTCCTGGGCTGTCTCCAATTGTTGCTGCTGTTTGTGTACGTGCTGGGAGGGGAGGGGAGGGGAGGGGGCGGGGGCGGGGAGGAAGAGGAAGAAGGGGGTGGTGAGTAAGGTGAAAGGGGATTATTAGAGCAGGATAGGACACACTGTCAAGGTCAGACATGTGAGCGTCATACAAGCAGGCAGAACACACCCACCCACGGTGCTGTCTGCAGCATGCCCCCAGCAGCCCACCTCACCTCACCACACACAGGCACTGCACTCACCGACAACTCCCTCTGCACTTCGGCACGAAGCTCCTGGTTTGTCTGATGGAGGTCTTCTATCCTACATTGGCGGAGGAGAGAGGAGGAAGCTCTGGAGTCAGCAGACATGCTTGAGGATTGGCATCCTATGGAAAACACATACACAGCCACACACACATACATACATATGTATGTACATACATACTTTTATACATACATACTGTACGTACGTACGTACACACACACATGTACACACACACACACGTACACACACACACGTACACACACACACGTACACACACACACACACGTACACACACACACACACGTACCCACACACACACACACGTACCCACACACACACTCGTACACACACACACGTACACGTATACACACACACACACACACACACACACACGTACACGTACCCACACACACACTCGTACACACACACACGTACACGTATACACACACACACACACACACGTACACGTACCCACACACACACTCGTACACACACACACGTACACGTATACACACACACACACACACACACACACACACGTACACGTACCCACACACACACTCGTACACACACACACGTACACGTATACACACACACACACACACGTACACGTACCCACACACACACTCGTACACACACACACGTACACGTATACACACACACACACACACACACACACACACACACACACACACGTACACGTACCCACACACACACACGTACACACACACACGTACACGTATACACACACACACACACGCACACACGCACAAACACACACACACGCACAAACACACACACACACCTGTCTTTGAGATTGTCCACGGTGTAGTAGAGTGCATTCTTCTCATTGTAGAGCTGGGCGTTGGAGACCATGGCATCTTTGTACTTGCTGTCCACCTCATCGTACTTCTCCTGCCACAGCACGTGGTTCTCACGCTCATACCCATTGGAAACAGCATAGCCCTTACTTCGTACTGGGCTCCTACTTCGCAGGGGGCTCTTACTCCGTAGTGGGCTCTTACTTCGTAGTGGGCTCTTACTTCGCACTGGACTCTTGCTTCGTAGTGGGCTCTTGCTTCGCAGTGGGCTCTTGTTCCGCCTCTACATGGTTAGCAGTTATGCTATCTCAACACTTCCACTACTAGCACTCCCACTCCACTATCAGTCCTCACACTCCCACTCCCACTATCAGTCCTCACATCCACACTCCCACTATCAGTCCTCACACTCACACTCACACTATCAGTCCTCACATCCACACTCCCACTATCAGTCCTCACACTCACACTCTCACTATCAGTCCTCACATCCACACTCTCTATCAGTCCTCACATCCACACTCCCACTATCAGTCCTCACACCCACACTCCCACTATCAGTCCTCACACCCACACTCCCACTATCAGTCCTCACACCCACACTCCCACTATCAGTCCTCACATCCACACTCCCACTATCAGTCCTCACACCCACACTCTCACTATTAGCCCTCGCACACCCCTATATTGGTCCTCACACCCACGCTCACATTAGTTGGTGCACTCAAGTTGGGTGTTCCTGAGAGAGACCCTGCATTGCTGCCACTGGACTCCTCGTCAGAGAAGTTGGCCTCCTCCTCAATCTTCTGCTGCCTCAGTTTCAGTGCTTCCTCAGTCTTCTGACGACGGAGACCCTCCTCATAGTCTGCCTGAGGCATGGACGTGTGTGTGTGTGTGTGTGTGTGTGTGTGTGTGTGTGTGTGTGTGTGTGTGTGTGTGTGCAGAAGCAAAATCAGCCATTCACGAGCAACACTTGGGCATGTACGTACGTACATACATACAAACATACGTACACACACACACACAGAGAGAGAGGCTTTGCATGTGATGCCACCAACTGGAAAGGATCACTGAGCCCACAGCACACCTCCACCACCAACACACCCAAGCCCACAGCACACCTCCACCACCAACACACCCAAGCCCACAGCACACCTCCACCACCAACACACCCAAGCCCACAGCACACCTCCACCACCAACACACCCAAGCCCACAGCACACCTCCACCACCAACACACCCAAGCCCACAGCACACCTCCACCACCAACACACCCAAGCCCACAGCACACCTCCACCACCAACACACCCAAGCCCACAGCACACCTCCACCACCAACACACCCAAGCCCACAGCACACCTCCACCACCAACACACCCAAGCCCACAGCATACTAGCCTCGTACCCAGTCCCTATGTAGCATTTCCATTCCAACTTTCGTTTGGTGGGGTTGGAAATGGGTTTGAGGCTAACATCACACCAACACATCCAAGCCCACAGAGCAACACCTTCTACTAAACATACACCCACCCCAGGCACCTCCCACTACAGGACTACCAGACAGTGTAAGGACACACAGCAGCCCTCAGGTTTGTTCCTCTCAAATCAGCCATCAAAACAAAGGTGTGGCTGCATTGTGAGATCAGCCCAGGTACATGGGCACAACGTAGGGTAGGGTAGGGTACGAGCCCTGCAGCAAACAGTGCCAGGAACAGGGACACATGCCTAGGGTAGGGTCGAGCCCTGCAGCCAACAGTGCCAGGAACAGCGACACATGCCTAGGGTAGGGTACGAGCCCTGCAGCCAACAGTGCCAGGAACAGGGACACATGCCTAGGGTAGGGTACGAGCCCTGCAACCAACAGTGCCAGGAACAGGGACACATGCCTAGGGTAGGGTACGAGCCCTGCAGCCAACAGTGCCAGGAACAGGGACACATGCTGCAGGACAGAACGAGAGTGAAGTTTTACACATAGCAACAATTTCAATGCGAGTAAGATGCTCCAACCATGAAGGTCTTTGCCAGCTATGTACAGTTTCGGAAGTGACAAAGATCTTTGCGGTCAAAACGTCTTACTCGCACTGAAATCATTGCTACGTG
This sequence comes from Aplysina aerophoba, assembly GCA_949841015.1. NCBI lineage: Eukaryota > Metazoa > Porifera > Demospongiae > Verongiida > Aplysinidae > Aplysina > Aplysina aerophoba. The sequence goes on from OX465050.1 coordinate 496,037, forward strand.
TAAGTCAACATCACTCTAGTTCTATGTACTCCATAGTATATACATATGACATCAAGCTGGAGGATGTCAGAATCAACTGGCTTGGTGCACATATTGGAGGATGTCAGAATCAACTGGCTTGGTGCACGTATTGGAGGATGTCAGAATAAACTGGCTTGGTGCACATATTGGAGGATGTCAGAATCAACTGGCTTGGTGTGCATATTGGAGGATGTCAGAATAAACTGGCTTGGTGCACGTATTGGAGGATGTCAGAATCAACTGGCTTGGTGCACGTATTGGAGGATGTCAGAATAAACTGGCTTGGTGCACGTATTGGAGGATGTCAGAATAAACTGGCTTGGTGTGCATATTGGAGGATGTCAGAATAAACTGGCTTGGTGTGCATATTGGAGGATGTCAGAATAAACTGGCTTGGTGCACGTATTGGAGGATGTCAGAATAAACTGGCTTGGTGTGCATATTGGAGGATGTCAGAATAAACTGGCTTGGTGCACGTATTGGAGGATGTCAGAATAAACTGGCTTGGTGCACGTATTGGAGGATGTCAGAATAAACTGGCTTGGTGCACGTATTGGAGGATGTCAGAATAAACTGGCTTGGTGCACGTATTGGAGGATGTCAGAATAAACTGGCTTGGTGCACGTATTGGAGGATGTCAGAATAAACTGGCTTGGTGTGCATATTGGAGGATGTCAGAATAAACTGGCTTGGTGCACGTATTGGAGGATGTCAGAATAAACTGGCTTGGTGCACATATTGGAGGATGTCAGAATAAACTGGCTTGGTGCGCGTATTGGAGGATGTCAGAATAAACTGGCTTGGTGCACGTATTGGAGGATGTCAGAATAAACTGGCTTGGTGTGCATATTGGAGGATGTCAGAATAAACTGGCTTGGTGCACGTATTGGAGGATGTCAGAATAAACTGGCTTGGTGCACATATTGGAGGATGTCAGAATCAACTGGCTTGGTGCACGTATTGGAGGATGTCAGAATAAACTGGCTTGGTGTGCATATTGGAGGGTGTCAGATGCAGCAGATGAACAAAACTTGTTCCAGGACCACACATGCTGCCTGAACTGCCAAGGGTCAAAGGGCTGGGGACAGCAGAGAGAGCAGCCCACAAATTCTGAACTTCCACTTCAGAATCTCACAACAGGCCTCCTTCCAACACAGCAAACACTCCACTGGCAAGGTTCACAGGAAATCAAGCCCTTCCCTTCCCTCCCTGTTGCGCCCCCAAGGCGGAAGGCATTAAGACCCCTACTGTTCAGGCATGGGTACGAAGAGATGCATTCAATGAGCGTAACACGAGAGTGGAGAGAACTGAGTGAAGAGAAACAGAGCCGATGACATTCACGGATGCATCACCGTATCGCTCTTGGCAGAGGTACTGGGAACACAACCGAAGAAACCGACAGGCAATAGGCATGTATCCCCAGTGGACATGGTCAGCGTAGCATGGCAAAGCTAGTGCAATGCAATGAGGAGAACCAAACGTAGCATAGAATGAGGAGGAAGTGGAGAAACTGCCACCCCTTAGCAGTGGAGCGCTGGGTAATAGATCTTCAGCCCTCAATCACATGTGATACAACAGTTGTAGGATACAGGTGACTGTCATCACTTTGACAGGTGACTGTCATCACTTTGACAGGTGACTGTCATCACTTTGACAGGTGACTGTCATCACTTTGACAACTGACAGATATATGCACACATGTACACACACACACGCGCGCACGGACACGGACACACACACGGACACACACCGACAAACACACGGACACGGACACGTCAGTAGTGTGGTATTTGCTGTTGCAAGGAGAATCTTGTTACTGGCTCTGTGTGAGATGCAGGAGAGTCCATCAGCCATCCAGGACAGAATCTGACAATGGACGTAGGTGCATGACCCATCTCCTTCTTCCTCCCACTCCCTCCCTCACTTCCTTCCCTTCCTCCCACATCCCCTCACCTCACCTCACCTCACCTTCCCTCCTCTCCCCTACCCGCACAGTGTGTGTGACACAAGCCTATCTTACCAACTTGAGGGTATGCATTACGGATACTGCAAATGGCACACACGTACGTACGTAAGTGCTCTCGAGTGTCTAGTGGATTGTGTCTGCATGCACACAACACAACACAACACACGTGCCCACTCGGCCTGGATGCAAGAACATCTGTGGCGGGTCAGTGGCATGAAATACCTGTGTTCTGGGTCAACACCTCCCACCACCACCACCACCACCACCACCACCACCACCACGCTAGCCTTCTCACCGTACCTCACACGAGAGACAGAGTTGCGCCGCACAATTTAAGAACGGGTAGAGGGCACTGACTGGCACCTGACTGACTGATCTCACCACCCCACCGCGTAAGGCTCAAAGGAGAAGGCCTGTACGTGCGCTACACATTCGCTGCACGTACCTTCTTCGTCATTTCCGACAATGCGTCGTTCTCTGTTACGGGCGACTTCCCCGTGCTTCGCCTCCGTCCTATCGTGTTGCTGTCATAGGAGGCCGCGGGGGAACCCACCTCCGCGTTCGAACTCATAGCGTAGCGTTTCCCTTCACAGTCTATGAGCATGGGTTGGCAGGAGAGAGGGGAGAGGAAGGAATTGGCAGGGAGGAATATGAACACCACAGTACAGACGAACATAGGACAATTGTCTACGCGCAAAAGGCGACGAGGCGTCCGCTAGCGCTGGGAGTCCCTTCTACGCTATGGGACGAGGACCCCTAGGGTCATGGCGTCGTTGGTGGCCGCAGGGAAGGGGAGCAGGGTGAGAGTGGTACATGTGAGGGTTCGCCAAGTGCGTCCTCTATCGTAGGTGGTGGCAAGACTGTCCGTTCTACTTCTGTGAGACACTCGCTTACCTTCTGCTCGGAATGATCCCTTCAAGACAAGCGTGCATGTACTCGTCGCTCAAGTTAGTATAACTCCGCATCCATCTCCGTGTACTGAGTGGATCCCTCGGAAGACATTTTTGGTCGCCCACTGCAGTAAGTCGAAGCACAGACACTAAGCTGCTGCGCGCGAGCAACTCCATGCTCCCATCGTGCACGGAGAATGTTGTATGATGTGTGAATGACCTACCTCCTTGTTCTCTCTCTCTCTCTACCACGCACACACACACACACACACACACACACACACACACACACACACACACACACACACACACACACACACACACACACACACACACACACACACACACACACACACACACACACTGTACCCCACCAGCACTGTTTAGGCACACACAGATATGACCACTCTTCGCCCCTTCCGCTGCACTGATCTCTTCAAGCTCAATCAAATAAACATGGACCCCTTGACGGAGACGTACGGGCTGTCCTTTTACCTCAACTACCTTGCAGTGTGGCCAGAGTATTTCAAAGTGATCGAGTCCCCTTCTGGTCGGCTCATGGGATACATCATGGGGAAGAGCGAGGCAAGGTGCTCCCCAAAGTCGCACTCATACGTACTTGTAGTTTTCACACAGGGCCACCCAAGGCTTGCATACGTATACACACACTCACACGTACATGTATCCCCCCCCACACACTCATGCACACACACACCCCACACCCTCACCACCATGTACCGCCACACACACTCATGCACACACACACACCCTCACCACCATGTACCGCCACACACTCATGCACACACACACACCCTCACCACCATGTACCGCCACACACACTCATGCACACACACACACACCCTCACCACCATGTACCGCCACACACACTCATGCACACACACACACACCCTCACCACCATGTACCGCCACACACACTCATGCACACACACACACACCCTCACCACCATGTACCGCCACACACACTCATGCACACACACACACACACTCATCACCATGTACCCCACACACTCATGGTCATGTGATGGTCATGTGATGGTCATGTGATGTGAGGTAATACTTGCAAGCATAGTATGGTGTGCTTCAACAGTGGCTGTGAGGATCATCAGTGTCATGACTGCCTCTCCCAAACACACAGACAACACACTACCTCTATATAGGCATTTGAAGGTGCAGTGTCAGATGTACGTACTGTATATATAATATATGTAGTGTATGTTGTGCCAACATGCTCAAAACGGATGCAGGACACACACACACACACACACACACACACACACACACACACACACACACACACACACACACACACACACACACACACACACACACACTGCCGTGGTAACCCCTCCATTCACCCACTCCCTTGTGCAGACATAATGTGCCCACAGATTGGCACGGTCATGTGACCGCCCTAACGGTGCACCCCAACTTCAGACGACTCGGCCTGGCTGCCAAACTCATGGCCACCCTGGAGAACACCTCAGACCGACGCAAATGCTACTTTGTGGATCTCTTTGTTCGTGTCTCCAACACTGTAGCTGTCCAGATGTACAAGAATCTTGGTTACACCATCTACCGCCAGATCGTCGGCTACTACTCTGCCCCGCCGGGCTCCAACATGGAGAACGAGGATGCCTACGACATGAGGAGGGCACTCAGGATGGACAAGGAGGGAAAGTCAGTGATCCCCATCAAGGAGCCAGTGCCGGCAGATGAGGTGACTTGAAGGCTGCAGCTGGCACTGCGGATACCATAGCTAGTCGTAGCAGATAGTAACACGACCACTGTTTGCACTGCACTGCACTGGCTGTATGACTAGTAACTCCAATGAATCATGCATCTTCACAGTGTGCACCTTCCCTGCAGGCTAGCTAGCATTAGTCTCACATAGCCAGACCGCTTGCTTCCTCCCCTCCATTTTGACATAATGACGTCATCGGTTGTGGAGGAAGCAGCCGGCCTGCCCAAGACTAAGCTATATATATAGCAGCACTCAAATTAATCTAGCTCTCAGGAGGCTGACACATGTGAACGCGGGAGGCCACTGAACAGTAGGCCCTTCCTCGCACCTCTGACATGAGGTGGTCGGTCTAGCTAGCCAGACTAGCACTCACTCGTGTAGGAGCTACCTACTGTACCTTGCTCTGGTGAAAGGTCAATTCGAGCCAATTGATCAGTGTCCAATATACTTTAAGTTGCTTAAAGGTGATCAGCATAATTGGCGACAGTATCTATCCTGCACTGCTGCAAGCAGCTATCAAATGCACACTCTTGCAACAGTACGTAGCCGGCGTAATGGGATTGATTCCATGCCTTTGCCGAAATACATGATGCTTTATGGCTCAGTTTGACTGAGAGTGAAGTGAGTTGCAGTGCATGCACTAGCATCTACAGACACACATACAGACGGACACCATACACACATTGACACACAAACTGTATGCACATACGGGCAAATTGAACAATTATATAAATTAATTAGCATTGATGAAAAGTCATGTTACTAATTTGTGCTTCCATGCCAAATTGCTGAGACTGTCCCTACTACCAACTGGAGCTGTGCACCACCCTTGTACGGATTCCAAATTAGCTTCTGCTACTTTGGAATTGGGCCTGCACTGGGGATTTCCCTCATAGTCAATTCGGAGATGGGGTTCCAGTCCTCGTACCTTTGACAGCGATCCCTCAGCCACCAGTCTCTGCAGTACACTCTCCCCGGGACCAAGATGACCCAGAGCCTCGTAGTCTTGAATGTGCATAGCAACTACTTCAAAATTTTTTATGTCCCAGAATCCAGACTCCTGCGAGATCACTTGGGACGAATTTCTAGGCAGCAGTGATGCGTGGTAAAACTGAAAGGGCACTGGCAGGTAGACCTGCTGCCCACGCAGGGCGAGAGTCACTGCATGAGTTAAAAATTCCTCAAAGAATGTAATATGGATGCCCATGACGATCATCAGCCTGTCGACCTGCAGCAGCTGAGCACCATACCTGCAGGCTTCATTCAAGTCACTAATGTTGCCAATGTGCACCATCACACGGGAAGATGGATGCTCTGTCAAGATGGTGTCAACTTGTCTCTTCATCCTCGAGACGTGTGCTGCTTCCATGAGCCTGGACACAACCAAGTGGAGAACCACCGGTAGACCCTTCTCAATGGCCTCCCTCTTAAAGTTCTCCAGAAAGGCTAGGCACGCTGTTAGCTCCCTCGGAGCTATGGCAACAATCATGTCTACTTTCACAGTGTCCCATGGATCACCCCATGGATGCCAAATAAGTGCCCCAGGCTCTTCTAATGGTACAACAGCGTTCACATACACCTGCTCCTGCTCATCAAACGGTTTAGTCATAATCACCCGTAGAATGTATTCGTCCCCCATCAAGGGGTCGTGGTGCTGAAAACCATCATACACTGTGTGTTCTTGCAGGTAACGTGAGCTGTGATTACGTTCAAGGTTAATCTGAGAAATAACAAACTCCATCACCTTCTGAACTGCAGCTTTCTGGTGTGGTGCCATTAGGCGCATTGGCTGGTCAACTCCAACCGAGCAAAGGTGTGTGGCATTGAAGTAGTGCCACACTAAAAGGTCCTCCCTTGACTGAATGGTGCTCACCTTGAGCCAGGACCATTTAGGGCCCTCAAATCTGCTGCTATAGCGAAGGCGTTTGTCAGTGGCAACAAACTCTGCCTTCATGCGGTGTAGCAGCTGTTGTTGGTCCTCAATACTTTGCTTCAGCATGTAGCGGTGTAGACGATAGGTGTGAGCAACGGTCCTGACTGGAGCAACACTGATGGCAGTAGAGAGTGCCGGTGACAGACTCGCCTCCTTCTCATGGAGGATGCTATTGAAGTCAAGGTAAAACATATCCTGCACCTGTGAGTACGAGTGGGGAAGTAACAGAAATAATAGCTCATGGCAGGAGTGTTACAGGAAGAATACAAGGCAGCACACACGCATACACACACGTACATGTGCACACACCGAAAGACACACACTAAACGAGTCAGGTACGTAACTTGATGTTGCCATACATGCAGCATTGTCTTGTCACACCGCAAGATACAAGAGAGCACAGTGTAATTCCACACTCATTAGACCAAATTGCCTGCAATCCGACTCTATACTGTTGGATCACATGGCATACATACATACATACATACATACATACATACATACATACATACATGCATACATACATACATACATACATACATACATACATACATACATACATGGCATACATACTGTACAAACACACGAGTACAGTGTAATGTATTATACACTTCACTGAGGATGGAGAGAGTGAGTACCGCAATACACAGTAGAGAGCACATTATAGTTGACGTACACTATAAAAACAAGCATACACATGCTATTCTTCCACATGGAATGAACAGCAGCAAAATAATCACAAAGTGGGTTTCTCCGTTGGCACATTAACACTGTAGTGATTGTTGCTCCAACCTTTTCACACTAAATTATTTAAATTAATTATCTAAGTCATTTATATACTAACTGTGGTCTGTGTGTATAATCTGATGGAAGGCCGTAGCATTGTGGTCAAAACATCAGTAATAGTGTGAAATTAACTGTTGCATGGTTAACTGTATATATACTATACTATACTAACTATATATAGCATTCAAATAAAATGAAGTATAGGATGAATTGTCAATGCCCGTACCTGTGGTGGGTGCATGGGTGGGTGTAAATTCGACAGCATAAACCTGGAGGCCTTGGGCATGTGTTGGGGTCACAGTGCAGTAAAAACATGCAGAGATGATGATGGTGACACCAGGTCGACCCACCACTCTAGAAGCATGACAGTGATGGAAGGACCTGCCCCAAAGCTGTTGCTTCTGCCATACATTGATGGAGTTACAGAGAGGATTGAATGTGTCTGCCACCCCCTTGGGATCCGAGTGAGTTGTGGTTACAGGGGCAATATGAGAGTAGCTTCAGTGAAAGTGAAGCAGCCCACCCCTGAACTAGACAAGAAGGGAGTCGTTTACGAAGTACCCTGTGGAGAATGCAATCATGTGTACAATGGTGAAACAGGAAGGACTCTGAGGAAGAGACGCACCGAACACAAAGCAGCAGTGAAGAAGTATGACAACAAGAATGGCATCGCTGTACATGCCTGGAAGTCTGGACACCAAGTAGATTGGGAGTCTGCTAAAGTGAAAAACGTTGTACCAAACCTCGCCCATAGAAGGATCACAGAAGCTCTTCATACCCACCAGAAACCGAACACGACAAACCTGGACCTCGGCCGGCATGACCTTAGCCTCCCTCCTCACATGACCTCTCCTCCCCATTTATTTCCAAGTTTCGCACAACTGATGAAGGTCGATCTTCGGATTGAAATATCGTGTACTGAATAATTCCTAGGCTGTAATCTGCTCCAGTGTCAGCCTTCTCATCTACATGCAGAGATACTCACTGGCACAACACAGCCTGTAAGACAAGTCGCACCGGTGATACTCAGCATGGCTCCGGACTTTCTACTCCCAATTAAACATTGCAAACGACAACTTGATGACAGTCCTGTAACAGCTCCTGTAAAGGCTCTATTTCTAACACCGCAAGAAAGCAACTGATTACCATGTGCTGTGGGCAATTTTGGAACAACTGAACAGAATTGGGTGGCCAGGTGGCTGGGTGGTACATATACTGCCTTGCCAGAATGTCCTTACCATTTTCAACCCAGCTGAGCAGATACCTACACACCACTTCCACAATCGCTTATGTACTGTATATACAGTGGAAATGGCATTGAGCAATTCGATCTGCCCCTATTATAATTATGAGCACAGGCACTTAAATTAAAATATTGAACATTGCACCGAAAATAGATACATGCACTCGACAGAAGCAGGCAGCCTACCAACCTAAACCTAATGAGATTGCATTTCGCAGTGAACAAAGCCTCCTGCTTGGGCTCACCTCATCAGACCAGGTGCACTGCACCCCAACATACTCTGCCAAGCATTGTCCCAGTATCTCATCGCTTCGCAAACCAAGCAAGCTTTGATTCATCTCTGCCAGACACTCTGCCATGGAGCCGACAAGCTTGGCAAGTGCCGACCGACTGAGGACAATCCCCAACTCCAAAAAGCAGTACCGCACCACTTTGCCATTGATGGTGGTTAGCCTGGAATACCCCATATACAGAGGCTGCAGTGGATTGATGAGCTGCAGAACCTTCTTCAGTCGATCGATGCTAATGTATGCTGATTGGTCTTGGGCTACCAAGAAGAAGTCATGTTCAGTAAGAAAGTTCTCGGCCATGTACTGTAACATCTTGAAGAGCCTCTTCTCTCCCACGAAGTCTTTTAGGCCTATCACAGGTAGCTCAAGTTCTCCTTGAAAGTGCCTGTCCGCGCTCGAGGTCGCGAAGCAGTGCAAGTGGCCTTCCGTCGCATGACCCCACGTCTCCACTATGGTCCGACAGTGCTCGAAGAAGACCAGGTCGTACGCTATGATGCCAATGTACAGGAACTCCCGCGCAGACGCCTCGTGCGACAGCTTCCTGTAGCGCTTGTCCGGTCTGTTTGGTGGCGGCAGCGGTCGGAACGGACACACCCGGTGCACCATCCACACGGGATCGTCCTTCGCGTCTTCATCCGTGCTCTCCTCCACTTGCTCTAGTACTTCCCGATGCACCAAGTCGCCTACATTGTCTCTCGCTGTCTGTACAGCGCACGGTGCAAGTTTTACGTCCGAAGTGCCGTCGTTCTTGCTCCGAAAGGAGACTGTCGTCCGCGAATCCCGCTGTACAAGGAGCGTTAATGAGCAGCCGAGGAAGACACCGGTGAAGAAGATCACCGTGTGCACGGTTTTGAATCTCATGCTGTCTGCCCGCCGCGGCACGTATATACACGGCCGGCACTGCTAATTGCAGAACAAAGACTGTCCAAACACTATGAGGACATTCCCGTAATTTAAATAGGGCGGTGCTCGCGTCAGGTTTACGCCCAGCTCGTATATAGCGTGCGGCGCCTCGTCTGCACTAATAGACACAAAGGGAACATTTTGCATTCCATTCTACTGTACTGGCTTCTAGTCCTTCTCCAGTTATTACCATTGCCGACCTTCACAACCGTCAGCTTGCTCACAGCCAGCCTCGTCATGGCTACGATGGTCGACAGCGCAAACAGCACAGTGACCCCGCAACCGTCCGCGCATCTATCCCCTCTCTGCGGTGGTAATGGACGGATCGATTGTCTGTTCACTACTGAGCTGGGCGAATTCAGAGCGTGGCACCTCCTCCTTATCATTGCGTTTGTGGTGGTCGCTGCGCGTGAGTCCGCGGAGTCCGCGCCAAATGAGTGCATCTGCATGGCTTCACTAGCGATATTTGAGCTCTTGTACTGTAGTAGGATATGTGTACAGGAAACCAGAGTGGTAGTACGCCATAGCAGCAGGGGACATTTACGTAAGGTTCACTATACGTAGAAGCCTGCACTGAGTAGCACCCTTGGATTCAATCCTTGGACTGGTGAAACATGCCCTTGATTAAATCATCTATTATTTAATTAACTGTTGGTAGATACAACCAGGTGCTATCTGTGGAATTAGTTAAGTGTGTCTTTGTTCTTTTTATAGCACAAATTCTTGTGATCTGCATGTTGCTAGAGAAACTGCACACACTTATTTCTGCTTTCAACTTACGTAGTGGCTGTTATTTGCAAAGTAATTCGATGTCGAAGGTGGCCAGTTGCCAAGAAACAAGAGACACCCGCCTCAGATGACATAAGGCTGGAAGAGATTGAGAGCTGTGACCACAGACAGCAGCAGACACTTCTTGTGGACTCCACCCCCTTAGAACTCCTCCCACCCACCTCTGCTACTGAGCAGAGAGAGGCATCCCCTAGGGGCAGCCCCTATCCCCTCCCACAAGAAGGAGGCGTGGTCGCAATTGAAGGGGTACACGACCAATTAGGGGCAGCAGTGGGCTACACCCCCCGACCCCTGGAGGTACAGGTGGAGATGACGGAAGTGCTGCAACAAAAACCAGTCCAGCACTACCAACTCTCCCAGCCTTTGTACGAGTCCACAAGTAGGCGACACACATGCACACCACTGCTGTTACGTTTGGTTACTTAAATAAACCAAACAAATAGATATTGTTTCATGAGCAACAATGCAAATACGAGTGTTGTTCTCCCTTCTCCTTGTGTGTGTGTGTGTGTACCCCCCTTCCCCTCCCCCCAGTGGAAGGACCAATGTCCTTTGGTGGTGTTGAAGACGACAGGAACATTCTCTCCTTACCCACCACGGCTGTCTATCACTCCACCCTACCAGGGGACGGCGAGGGAGGCAATGAAGTGAATTACCCAAGGAAACGCAGATTTCGAGAAAACCATGTGCAGCGCCATTCATTTCACTTTGAGACACCTCACGTTTCCTTCAGACTTGACAAAGACAAGCTGGGCCGTCCACAGCCTGAAGCAGACGACACCACTGCTCTCCCCAATGCATCTCACCCTCTCTCCCTACAATACACAGCATCCCTCCCCGCCCCTGTCCCCGCCTACCAGCGGTTAGGCTCATATCAAGGCTTCCCCTATATTGGACCCACAGGGGGGCGTGACCAGGGAGGGGCAAGGAACGGTGGAGCTGGTGAGTTGGAGGAGGCTGCTGGATCAGTTTTTGTGCTCAGCGCAGAAGTCTAGCGTTGATCACCTCCAGTCAGTGGCCAGCATGCAGCGGATGCTTGGATTATGCACTGTCATATCAACCGCACACAGCAAATTGAATCACTTTGTGCAAGCGTAACTGATCCATTTGTGCAACAAATGAATAAAGTGCTGTCCGTTAGTTGTGTTTGTTATTTCTAGAACTTCACTCTCATTCCTCTTGTCTCTTGTACATCCCTTCCCGGTCACCCTCAGCCAAGTGTACTTTAAACCTTCACATGCTCATTCCTTTGGGACTTCATTCTCGCGTGCCCTCATGACTTGTTCTTACTCTCATTCACAGCCAAGTTTTACTGTACCTACTTTTGAGACCTTCATTGTCAGCCCTCCCTCTTGTTCCATCATCTCTAATAAATCACGGTCAACCGCCTTTATCCTCCTCACCCTCACTCCTCAGTTTTCACCCTCATCACGCATACATTTCTCCCTTTCTCTCACCTAACAATCTTTGCCCTTACCCACCTCCCCCTACACTCATCACCATCACACCTGCCTCCCCCTACACTCATCACCATCACACCTGCCTCCCCTACACTCATCACCATCACACCTGCTTCCCCTACACTCATCACCATCACACCTGCCTCCCCTACACTCATCACCATCACACCTGCCTCCCCTACACTCATCACCATCACACCTGCCTCCCCTACACTCATCACCATCACACCTGCCTCCCCCTACACTCTTCACCATCACACCTGCCTCCCCCTACACTCTTCACCATCACACCTGCCTCCCCCTACACTCTTCACCATCACACCTGCCTCCCCCTACACTCTTCACCATCACACCTGCCTCCCCCTACACTCTTCACCATCACACCTGCCTCCCCCTACACTCTTCACCATCACATGCTGGTGGTTGCACACAGACACTGCATTTGTTACATAGTAATAGCTTGCTGTTGAGTAAAATGTCTTTCTGCCGAAAGTAAAATCAAAGTCAGGGCTGGGTCACATGAAATAAATTAAATTGTCCATAATTAATAGACCAATGTGTCAATATAAGTGACTGTTTTCATCGAGTTAATTGAGAAGCTATCCACTCCAGACCTTGCTGCAAACTGTGGGAGAGAGAGAGAGAGCAGTAGTAAGCAGAGTCACAGTGTGGCGAGTTAGCAAGGACAGCTTTATGAGCCTGCACAGACAGACACACAGACACACACAGACAAACAGACACACACAAACCACAGACATACACATACCTCACATAGACAAGCAGACACACACACAAACCACAGACAGACCGACACACACACACACAACATGCATGCACGCACACAACTCACATGCAACACACACACACACACTTCCTGAGAGTCACAAGGAAAGGAAAAGCCATGTACGCTCAGATAAGCCACAATGCCAAATATGGATGAGAGGACCATGTAAGACAAGTGTGGTGATTCGTGTACGGATGCACAAGTGCTGGGATTGAAGAAACCAACATGTGGTACATAGATAGACAAAGGAAGCAGTTCTCTAAAGGCAACAATGTACAGGAAGGAACAAGTGCATGCGACTGCCAAGTCACATCGTGAAAGAGTCACATCTGTGGTAGACTATGGCATACAGGTGTGTGTCCACCCACACATATGCACATGTATCTGTACACACACATGCACACATCACACATTTGCGTGCACAACCACACACACACAACACACACACACTGCTCACCCCTCTCCTGTCAATGCGCAACACGACTGTATATGCCACCCATGGTCCTTAATCGACGTCAAGTTCAACTGCTGTGAGATCTCAGTCGCCGACATGGCCCCACGGACGTCCTGCTTGTTGGCAAACACCAACACACCAGCCTTCTTCAGCTCCTGCAGACACACAGGGAGATTGCCACTCAGCTGGCAAGCCTGGCATGGTCTGTGATTCCCACACACACCACCAGACAATCACTCAGACAGGGGGAGGAAGCGCTATCCACATGGTACTGTACAAGGCTCTTTGTGTTGACGACAAGACACTTCGGCCCCAATAGGGCCGTCTTCAGTTGCTAGCATAAAACAGATCACGACAACCATTCTTTCAGTCATGATTGTCAATGTGTGCATGCGTACATCGTGTGGTAGGCACGCACAGTGTAGACATGCACGGCAGCAGCCACGGGATCAGTGGAAGTAGTGGAAGTGGAAGTTTACGCCGTGAAGGCCTTCACCAGTGGTGGGACTGAATGCAGTAATGGATGGATGGATGTGGTACTGTACTGCACAAGCACAGGGTTGGTGGGAGGTGGTGAGTGACAAGATGACAAGATGACAAAGCTGTTGGGACACAGATTGCAAACCGATCAAGAGATAGAATGTTGAGCTGACCTTCCACCTACCTGCGTACATATATCCCGCCTCTCTCTTGTAGTACTCAGCTCTGCTATTGATGACGCCGCCTTCACAGCCAAACGCCACACAGTTCAAGTGATCTGCTGTCTGCTATACATACACGCCTTATTTCTAGCTAGAAGAGCCGTTCAGAACTGTCCTGAACATATGTCAACAATTCCACATCATTCACACAACTGACACCCCCCACACACTATCTCCATAAAATATGGATCGTGTCAGTTTTATACCAGCTGAGAAAGATCTACAGATCGAAATGTCCTGGATATAGATTGTTAATGAACTACAGTGGCTGCGCTATCGCTCAACAACCCTCCCTTCATGGGTCACATTGAATATACGTACGTAAGTATAAGATCCGTACCATACGTACAAATGTATGCGTGTAGAACTATTAACACAGTAAGCGGAAGAGTGAAGACAAGACCCTACCCAACATGGCGTGACAACCACATTACACAAGTGCACTCCATCACGCCATTAGTGGACAGATAACACATGTCCCGAATTATGTTACAGTTAATCTTGTACTGAGGAGTTTGAGCAGCCTCACACAGTGGGATGAGGTATACACTGTCTCCTCTCATAGGGTGAAACTGGCAGGTGAGCACCAAACCAGCAGAACACAAGTAGCATGGCACATGTGACAGGACCCACTCTACTCTGGTAGCCTAGGTGAATGTCTTCCAGTGGAGAGCAGACATGTACTGGTGCAGTTGTTTCAAGTCTTTTCTCCAAACTGCACAGGCGAGCACCAGGTGACTACAGTGACTACACCCCTCCCTCCCATCTCCCACCCCCACCCTTCACCACTGCTCCAATCTCCAACCCAACCCTCCCCCTCGCTGCAGCCTCTCACCCCACCCCTACCCCCACCCCACCCCACTCCTACCCCACCCTACCCCACCTCACCCCACCCCACTCCTACCCCACCCTACCCCACCTCACCCCACCCCACTCCTACCCCACCCTACCCTACCCCACCCCACCTCACTCCTATCCCACCCCCACCCCCACCCCACCTCATGTCCCAGCATGCTGTACAGTTCCTCCTTGTTCACTGTCAGCCTCTCCCGGTCAGTGCTGTCCACCACAAATATGAGCACCTTGGCGCTGGAGTAGTAGGTGGACCAGGCTTGACGTAAGGACTCCTGGCCGCCAATGTCCCACATTATGAACTTGAAGTTACGCCATGTAATCTCCTCCACGTTGCTTCCGATGGTGGGAGAGGTGTGGACCACCTCGTTCATCAGGCTGCAGACAGACATATGCAGGCATACACACAGACGTACGTATGTACATATGCAACATACTTGTACACGTATACACAGGCACACACACATGAACACACACATACAGTGCACACACACACATACAGTACACACACACACATACGTACAGCTGAATTGATGTATATAAACACACTCACATGCATGTACACAAACGTACACACACACGCACACACACACACACAACTCGGGCATGTGTGTTCTGGCACTACCACTAAAGTGTGCACAGGAAGACAAGGTGAGAGGAGAATGGGGGGAGGGGAGGGGAGGATGAGCGGGGAATGGGGGGAGGGGAGGAGAGGGTGGTTGAGACGAGAATGGGGGGAGGGGATGGGAGGGGAGGGGAGGATGAGCGGGGAATGGGGGGGGAGGATAGGGCGGTTGAGACGAGAATGAGGAGAGGGGCGGTTGAGATGAGAATGTGGGGAGGAGAGGGGAGGTGGAGAGGAGGGTTGGGCGATAGGGCACACCTGTATCACCTTGGCTCTCAAGCCCCAGTCCGTATCAATACCTAAGTGTGGCACACTAATTAATGCCAGACGGCCTGGGAGGAGGCTAGTTCCATCCCTTCTCCCAAGGGCAGACTTGTCTGGCGTGATAGACCTTTCCCACATCTGTCCAGCAGTGGTAGTCATTTCATCAATGCGTTAGTGGAGGGTGGTCTGGTCTAGCAAGTCAAACAACCTAGGTGCGCATCCCTCTGTGAACATCATCACACAGCGACAAGCATGTAAGGGGTACTGAAGGAGAGGAGGAGGCGAAGTGGAGACTGCCAACGCCCTCCCCGGCACCCCAAGGTCGCCACTAGTAGCCACTGCATCGCACGCAGTGGTACTGGCTGTAGGTCTGGCTTTAGGCTGCACACAGGAGGCTCGCCACAGCCGCACACAAGCATGCCACGGAAGGATAACGCGCGCGCACTCACAACTGATAGAGTATGGTCGTCTTTCCAGCGTTGTCGAGACCAACAATGATCACTTTGTGCTCTGCGGGTGTGCCCAAAGAATGGCCCCGTCAATACTTACATATAAGGAACAGGAAAGACACTGAACAAACAGTAGCGGAGCACTCTACCTTCCTTCCCGAAAAGACTCCATAATTTAGCCCACAGTAGCCCCATCCTCCAGCAATTTGAAGCTCTGTTCGAAATGTATGTACGTGCGGCCTTTTTACCGACGGGACGCGCCCCTGATTGGTTACGTCATTGTGCCCAAACGGAAGCAATGATGTCATGTGTGATTTGTACAAGACACTATTTAATTAAGATACTCAACACACTCTTACATATAAAAGTCTGCGCATCACAAATACTCAAATAGCTCTTACAACATAACTTGGAGCAGTGCTCTGTACAAAAGGGGGTGTATGTATAGAGATATGACAGTACAAGTCTATGAAAGGTTCATCTATAGGTACATGTCAGTGAGAAACAAGCTTCTGGCGTCGTTTGAGGAAGACAGCCTTTAGCTCACTGTTAGCGCCCTCCAATGTGTGGTCCACGGGTGGGTGGCTTGACTTGTGTGCATTAATCTGGTTAATCCCACTACCTTCATTGTCCTGCATTGAAGGGAACAGAACTGACATATTCAGTGGTCCTGTGGCGGTCACTATGCAAATACACTCATTGTATTGCATGCTTACTGTGTATTGTGTGTATTATCGTGTTTTTACGTGTTGCATCATTTTGTGTTGCAATTTTGTATCCGGCATGCTACCTCACATGCACACTGATACGCACTTCTTGTTTTGAGTTCAGAGTACATACAGTGCAGTGAGCCATTTATTGAATTAGTGTTTGACTTGCTGCCTGTGTGTTGTCCACATCACTGACGACCACAGTCCTCCACCACAGTGTTGACTGAATTAAGGAGAATGTGAATGAGCAACACTGTGGCTTCTCAAAAAGGGGAGAAGTTGCAGTCCTTGAAGGTGCAATTTTAAAGTATTTTGGAAAGGATAAAAGTCTTCGACTCTTCTTCCTCTCCAAAGCTGCAAAAGGCATCACTAATTAACTTCCTACCTATGAGCAAGCTCATGCGTCAGTGTCTGTGGTCCGCTGCTACCAACGTGTGCATTGATATTAAAGATTTGAAGTGTTGAATCTTGTACTTAACACTGAACTCAAATATTTACTCCATGATCTTTAACATAATGTCCAATAAATTCACAAAAGAGGTTTCATCTGCACACCAGCACCACAGCAATCGACTAGACTAGGGAGCACTCACCAGAAACCTGTTTTTGTACCCTTCGTCCGGCTCTGGAGCTGTGAGGACAGTGGGAAGGGAGGTGGGGAGGGGGGTGGGGAGGGGGGTGGTGGGGAGGATTGAAGCAGATGATGTGCAGGAGAATTTATACAAAGACGTTTGAACAAGGATGGTGCAAGACGATGAGAAGACAAAGGAACTACTCAGACATTGTGCTAAAGGGCTATACTGACAATTAAATGATAGAGCACGGTCTAGCAACTTCTCCTCCCCCCCCCACACACACACAACTTTCCTGTGGAGCATCGCTCACCAGTTACTGGTTCCCTCTCTGCCGGTTTGCGTGGAGGGAGAATCTCAAAGTCCTCAAAGGGTTTCTCCTCCACGCGCGCTCTGACCTTCCTGACCTGGGCGGTCTGCTGAGTTGCTCTGGCCGCTTGGCGAGTGGCGGCAGCGCTGCTTGCAGAGACCGCACTGCGCTCTGCCACCTTCTCATCCTTGCGGTGAGCAGTGTGGAGTAAGTCTGCAAAGAGAGAGAGAGTGAGAGAGAGAGAGAGAGAGAGAGAGAGAGAGAGATAGGGGTGGGGGTGGGGGAAAGGACAAGGTGCGCAACATGTACCAATGATGTTGTAGAGGCTCATAGTGGCATTGACTGATACCGATAGCAAATTGATGAGCAACAACACAACTGTTGCTAATACACACTAGCAGGACGATTCGACTTGGAGGTCTTTGTCAACTGCTTACAACTGCTTACGGTCGAAACGTCCTGCTAGTGAGTACCTATTACTAACACTTGTGTTGTTGCTCATCAATTCACAATCAGTGACATGCACCAAACCAAGACCTGTGAGCATTCAATACCAGTGAAAGCACTCATTGATGGAGGTCATCCACCACCCAAATGTGACGAGAGCAACTTGTGACAGAGCAAAGCCCCTTGTATGTTCAGGTGCCTCAGGAGTGGTGTGTGCACGCACCTGTACCCCCAGCTTGCTTCAGGGACGCCTTCTTGGTCTCCCCTTTCTGCAGACTTGGATTGACAAACTGGTCCTCTCCATCGCTGAGTGTGGGGTCCCCATGCTCAAAGCGGTTCAAGGCATGGTACAGCTCTGTGACCTTGTATGTCGTGTCCTTCCTACAGGGGGAGGGGAGGGAAAGGGAGGGGCAAGGGTGAGGGGAGGGGAGGGGTGGGGTGAGGGAAGGGGAGGGGAAGTGTGAGGGAAGGGGAGGGGAGGGGAGCGGCAAGGGTGAGGGGAGGGGTGAGGGAAGGGAGGGGAAGGGTGAGGGAAGGGGAGGGGAGGGGAGGGGCAGGTGTGAGGGGAGGGGAGGGAAGGGGAGGGGCAAGGGTGAGTGGAGGGGTTAGGGAAGGGAGGGGAAGGGTGAGGGAAGGGGAGGGGCTGTACATTGGTGATGGAAGAGGAAGGGAATGAGAGATAGGCTGACTTTTGTTGAAGTAGACTTCTCAATGCTACATGCATTCCACACAGATCACATCTCAGTATTCATGTTAGAGACGAGATAGGGTCTTACTACAATGCCATGAGAAACATGGCTGATTTCATAGTCACTTATATTTTACTTCACAACTAACAAGTGTGTGTCTACACAAAACTCATTGATATTGTAGAGGCTCATTGCTGCGTTGTGGCAACTCGTGAATAGAACTCATTTCAAGACTATTGCTTGCCGCCGCAGCAGATACAGTAAGAACGTTAATATAACTCAATTTCTCTGCTGTATGGCTATTGTGTTTGTACAATGTGTGATTAGTGGCAGCAACATATGTGGTAGAATGTCAACTGCAGTCTGCAGGGCTTCAATGTATACATAATATGCATGCATACGGACTTAGGACTTTCGTTACAAACCTTTGAAGATGCTTGAGTAGGTAGGACTGCGGCGGGAGGGGAGGAGGAGCGGGGATCTTGGCTTCACGGTACTCCTTCACTGACTGTTCCGTGAGCATCTCCGAGTGGTGTATCTGTGCCTGATGCTCCTTCGCTTCCTTGTGTTGGAGTATCTGCTGCTTGAGAGAGGGTATCGCTGGGACTAGCTCGTCATCACTTGACTCACTGACACCAGCACCAGCAATGGCTACCGCTTTCTTCTTCTTTTTTGAGTCCTTTGTCTTCTTCTGTCGGTTGGCCTCTCCTCGTCGGGCAAATTTCTCCATCAATTCCTCCATTTTCTTCTCATAGTAGCTCTGGAACTGCTTGTGGTAGACTTCTTGTTGCTGCAGAGTACAGTGACACAGAACCATCATGCACACACACACGCACACACACACGCACACACACACATACACACACACTCATGCATACACACACACACACACACACACACACACACACATGCATACACACACATACGTACATACACACACACACACGTGCATACACACACACACACACACACACACACACACACACACACACACACACACACACACACACACACATGCACATGCATACACACATACACACACACACGTGCACACACACACACACTCACGCACACACACACATGCACACACACGCACACACGCACACACACACACACACACACACACACACACACACACACACACACACACACACATACACACCTGTTTCATATCCTCGTACATCTTGACCTTCAGCTCTAGCTCCTGCAGTTTGCGCTCCTTCTCAATGTCTGCAGCCGACTTCTCCTGGGAGACGAGGTGCTCCATCAACCGGTGCTCAGTCTGGCGAAGCCGGGACTCCTGCTCATTCATCTGCACAGGCCAATGCATGGAGAACACAAGAGAGAGGGGCATATAAGTAAGTAGTATGTGCGTGTGCTGCATCGGTGGTGAACGTTAGCTACACAGGAGGGTGTAGGCTGCAGGCTTCATAAGCTGCAATTAAAGTGTATGTACAGTACAATGTACAGTACATCCACTAGCCATTAATTGGCTGAGGCCTTTGTACACATGCACTCTCTTCACAATACAAGACCACACGGTGTTCTCAAGTGATGAGCTGATAGCTTGCTGCATTAAATGTACTGAAACACAGGGTAGATACATACATATGTACGTATTAACATACATGTATTATAGCACAGACAATGCAACTGTATCACAGCTACATAGTCCGACCATTCATTATTCTTCCTCACATCACTCCCCTCTCCCCTTTCCTCTCCCCTTCCCCTCTCCACCCCTCCCCCACCTCTCGCTGCCTGTCGGCCATCTGCTGGAACTGCAAGGCCTGCATCTCGGTGAACACCTTAGATTGGCTCTGCATCTGGTGGTACACCCGCATCTGTTCCTCCATCTGCCGCTTCATTGCCTCCTGGAATTCCTCCTGGCTCTGCAGTTGGGAGGGAGGGGCAGAAGGGAACACTGTAGCTCTCTACTAATCATCAGCTTTAGCCAAAGCAGAATTAACAAATGACTTGGCAGAATAGAGGGAATTTGTGAGCAATTTGCATAGTAGAAGAAGTCAAATAGACATAACGTTTTGTCCCCATAAGCCTTCTTCAGCTGTTGTCTTCTACTAGGCAACTTGCTCACAAATCCCCCACTCTGTTCAACAAAGCGTGGTAATTAGACTCTAACATATTGTATCAAGTGACTTGGTGCTGAGAAACTACAAACACAACTGCACAGACAATACTGGACAGACAGACTCACCACGAGAGGTACCTATGTACACTTCAGCACAGATAAAGAGCCTCACTTTGAATGGCAAAAATGCCGACACATTTGACATCATCCTCTCTAACGAACATTTAGATTCCTTTCAAATTACATATGTCTTATGGAGCACAACGCGATAGAGCCTAGCACAGCTTGCATGGGTTGTGTTCATGTGCCGGCCACCACTGTCAAATGCCACATCCACAGCACACCTTAAAATGCTTCTGCTGTTCTTTGAGTTGCTCCTCTTGGAAGCGTCGCATGGCCGCCTCAATCTCCGAGGTCAGGCTGATTGAAGAGTCCGAGTGGTCTAGGCCTGACTGGTGCATGTCCATCAGTGAGTTGTTGGTCATCTCTGCAGGGAGTGGTGTAGAGGAAAGGGAGGGAGAGGGGTGAGGAGGGAGAGGGAGATGGAAGGGGGAGGAGGGGGGAGGAGGGGGGAGGGAGATGGAAGGGGAGGAGGGGGAGGAGGGGGGAGGGAGATGGAAGGGGAGGAGGGGGGAGGAGGGGGGAGGGAGATGGAAGGGGGAGGAGGGGGGAGGAAGGAGGGATATAAGCAGGGATGTGGGTGGTTTGCACGAGGAAGAGTGATTGTTACAAAGTGATGGCAATTGTGCGGACAGAAGAATTGGCACCGTCCACTAGCTATGTCGAAGTCATATGCATCTTAAACGTTTGAGCGAGTATGCAGTATATTCAATGCATATGCATTGGTAAGATAGATGTGTATGCGTGTACGTATATATGTGTGTACATCTGCAGGCGGTTTGCGCTTGTGTTTATTGCATGGTGGTAGTGATTGGTGTCTGAGGTGAGATATGTACGTGCTCCACTTACTGCCTTGGTTGATTCCAGCCATGATCTGTGAAATGGTGAAGTGATCCAGTTGGTGCAGGGCCGTCGCGATGCCTTGTGCCAGTGCTTGGGTGTCCAGGCCGGTCTCCTTTGCCGAGAGTGCCTGTTTGATGACCATCTGCACCAACTGGTTGTGCTCCTGCTGAAGCTGCACCAAGTCCCATGTGGGAAGGCTCTCCCCTCCCTCAGTCAGTGTGCGGTTCACCTCCACCAGTTTCTGCACCAGGTAGTCTTCGATGATGGACTGCATCTGCTGCTGTGGCTTTGTGTCTTGCTGCACCATCCTCCTCCTTGAGGCTGCGGCCTGCTGGGGCTGCACTGCTGACAGTGGAGCAGTGCCGAAGGAACCGGATTCAGATTCGCCCAACTTCTCCAGTTCTCGTGCAAGGTCCTGAATTGTGTCCTCGAAGGACGGCCTCTTGTCTTGGCCATAGGCAACCGGCTGAGGGGAGTCCACTGCCTGAGGCGTGGGAGGCTGCACCATAATGGGAGAGTCAGTGAGCCCAGTCTCCATCTCCTTTATCTGGTCCTCGATATCTCTCAGGATATCACCAACTGACGAGCTCTTGGCTAGCTCATCAAATATGTCCGCACTGAGCGAACTTTCCTCAGCGGGCTTGTCCAACGAGGGTGGAATTGCCACATCCATCTGCATGTCGAACATTGGGAGTGAGAGCCCGGACGCCCATGGTGGTGCCGCAGCACTCGCAGCTTCAGCAGTGGCCTGATGCGCTGTATCTTCAGATTTCTTGCTGGATGACTTTCTCTTCTCCTCACCATCAGCTGTCTTCTTCTTCTTGCCCTTTGTCTTTGTGGGTTCCCCTTCAACTTGTTCTGAATTCTTCTTTTTCTTCTTCTTCTTTTCCTTCTCCTTGCTCCCTTCCGTGCCTTCACTACCCTTCCCAGGAATCTCCTGCTGCACTGGACTAGCCTCAGGTTTAGCAGCCTCCTGTGGGAGGGCCTGATTAAGTTTCTGTTTCCTGAATTCCTCTGCTGCTGGATCACGTAGCTGTTGGGCGTGTTCTGTCCCCTGCCCGTCTCCTTCTTCATCACTGTCCATGAAGGAGAATTGCTGTACCCTCTCCTCAACTTCAGCATCCTTAGGCATCACCACTTCAGCCACGTAGGATGGCTGCGGCTGACTACCGTCAGTGACAAGCTCCCCAGTCTGCTTCCTCAACTCCTTGCTTGGCTGAGATGCATCCTCCATGACAACGTTCATTGCGTGCACAGGCTGGTCAACAATAACCTGCTCCTCCATTCGGACCTGCTGCTCCGCTGACACCCTTGCCATGCTCACCTTGGCTGAGACGCTGGCAGCCTCCCTGCTTCCCTTGTCCTCCTCCTCCTCCTCATCCAGGTGACGAAGCTCCTGCAGTTGCTTGATGCTGAGGACAGGGGAGCCATCCTGGTGCAGGCTGTCCTGGTGCACCTGGTGCATTTGTCTCTTCACATCAGGGGATTTCTTCTTGGACATGCCTGAAGAGCTGGGTGGGGCTGATGTCAGCTGTTCTCTGTCCTTGGCTTCCTTCACGCCTCGGGTGGGGGGACCGTGAAACTCCCGCCTGTGAGTGTGTGTATCCTTCTGTGATTGCTCTACTCCAAAACTAAACTGAAGTGTTTCTTCCCCAACCTCCAATGCTGCCCGAGTGCCATTCTGTATCTCAGCCTCACCATTTACCAGACTGTGGTCTGTCATTGTCTCTGTAGTGGTTGTCATGGTAGTTGTTGTCATGGTGGCTGTTTCCATGGTGGAATTCTCCACTTCTGTACTGCTAGAGTGAGTCTTGCCTTTCTTTTTCTTATGAGGCTGTGTCTTGCTCTCTTCTCCTTCCTTGGTGGTCTTCTTAGGCTTTTTCTCCTTCTTCTTCTTCCCCTCTCCTTTAGCTGCATGCGTCTTCTTTGCTTCCCCTTCCCTCTCAGCTGAAGGCGTCCCCTCTGCCTCTCCTTCCTGTTCAGCCACTACTTCCTTCTCCCTCACCTTTGCCTCCTTCTTCTTCGTTTCTGGTTCCATCACTGTCAATATTGACTCTTCAAAGTCATCATCATCATCATCATCTGTGTTGTACCGAGAACTTCCATAGTGACTGCCGGAGGCCAAATTCAGGAGTGAAGAATGTCGACCCTCCAGACTCAGACCAATATTGGTGTCTGAATTGGGAATGAAAAGAATGCATCGTTAGGAAATAGCAGGAGATTGCACACACAGCCTTGCTCTTACCACACCCATCTCCCATCGCCCACCCACCTCCTGCAGCGACTAGACTGCTCCGGGAATACTGCTTCTGCAGAGTCTGGACCATGTCCGTCACAAACTCCTCCTTTTTCTCCTCCATGCTACGCCTCTGCCTCTCTGTCCCCATGCTGAGGCGCATCTCCCTCAATGTCTCATTCTCCTCCTGACCCCATCCAGGCTTAGCTGTGTCAGAAAGGTAGTCGTAGACGTAGGGGTTGTGGGAGTGAATGGACTCGGTCTCTGCCTGTAGCTCATCCTCCCAGAGGTCCGACACTGAACTGGCTTTCTTCACCTGTTGCTTCTTGCCTGCAGAAAGGGGAGGTCATGTAAACACCACACGCACATCGCTTGTGCAATACATGTCAGTCATATGCTAGTCATGTGATAATCAGATGTTAGTCACACGCTAGTCACATGTCACGTTATTCACACACCAATCACACGTTAGTCACATGTCAGTTACTTGCTATTAATGTGATAGTCACAGACTAGTCGCACGTTACTCACATGCTAGTCACATGTTAGTCACATGCTAGTCACATGTTAGTCACAGACTAGTCACACGTTAGTCACGTGCTAGTCACAGACTAGTCACATGCTAGTCACATGTTAGTCACACGTTAGTCGCACATTTGTCACATGCAGGTGTGCCCTAGACCTCACCTTTCCGTCCAGTATCTGCAGGAGGTTTCCCTGTCCCTTTTGACTTGCTCTTCCTCTGCACGGTGCTCATACTCCTCCGCAGATCCTTAATGCCAGCAATGGGACCTTGAGGGCCACACAAAAGGAGGTCACATGCAAGTCACACGTCACATGCTTGTGACATGCTTGTTACAGGGGTGGGTGTATTGAATTTTGACAGTGGATTTGTGCAGGGTTGCTGAGCAGGGGACCTGTAGGCAGGGGGCCACATAGTCCGGCCTGCTAGACCTAACTTCTCATCGCAACTCTGTAAATGGGAAGTTGGGTCGAGCGGCCAGACTAGGAACTACATGGATGCAGTGCAGGTCACACACACCCAGTGCAGCATGAAATGGTCCTCTGCACCAACTCTTTGCAATGCTAATGTACGTCCCAGTTGTACAGCTTTCCTTCTCCACTGATCACAACCCCACCCTCACCTACACACCCACTCTCACCCACCACTACTCACAACCCCACCCTCACCTACACACCCACTCTCACCCACCACTGATCACAACCCCACCCTCACCTACACACCCACTCTCACCCACCACTGATCACAATCCCAGCCTCACCTACACACCCACTCTCACCCACCACTGATCACAACCCCACCCTCACCTACACACCCACTCTCACCCACCACTGATCACAACCCCACCCTCACCTACACACCCACTCTCACCCACCACTGATCACAACCCCACCCTCACCTACACACCCACTCTCACCCACCACTGATCACAACCCCACCCTCACCTACACACCCACTCTCACCCACCACTGATCACAACCCCACCCTCACCTACACACCCACTCTCACCCACCACTGATCACAATCCCAGCCTCACCTACACACCCACTCTCACCCACCACTGATCACAACCCCACCCTCACCTACACACCCACTCTCACCCACCACTGATCACAACCCCACCCTCACCTACACACCCACTCTCACCCACCACTGATCACAACCCCACCCTCACCTACACACCCACTCTCACCCACCACTGATCACAATCCCACCCTCACCTACACACCCACTCTCACCCACCACTACTCACACACACAGACTCACCAATCATCACCACCGTAACAGCTTCCACCAGCACCCCAATGTTGAAGTGAGGGTCCACCTCCTCGTCATAAGGGTCAGTCTCGATGTACCGGTCGTAGCGGCCGTCATACTCCTTTGCCTGCTTGACGGCATGCAGCTGGATGCCTTGGTGCACCTTCGGACTGAGGGCGTCTGTGCCTGGCTTGCCGAGGATGAAGTTGTGGCCATGCTCAACAAACTCTTCACTTTCCTGGCCCCCTTTTAATGAACAGGGGCATACTCATTATAACTATAGCAACAATGCATACAACAAAATGGTATGTCTAATCTATGGTATTATGTAGTACGTAGGTGGAGAATTAATATGACTGTGCAAGTGGAATAATAATATTCAATGGCTGTCGGTATGTACAGATGCATGTAGCTGACTGCTATTGGCAGAAGTACAGAGACCTAGGTGACAGTTCAGAAGTACGTATCTGTCGCCTTACTTTTGAGGCACTGAACACTGAAACTTAGGTGTTAATGTCAGAATAATACCAGTATACCCAACGGATCTCAGGCACAGTCGATTTCAGAATGGTTGTCCAAAGTGTCAAATGGAATAAGGCGTTACGTAATGGCAAATGGCTTGACGCCATACACACAGGCAACAGACATGCTGTCAGTTGTGATCTGCTTACACCGTAGACAATGCTATGCTTGCACGTGTTGGGGCAGCTTTAGAGTCTCTGTTTGCTATGAAGTCACGCATTTTGCCATTATGTTACGTCTTCTGCCATTTTAAACAACGGTTCAGATATCGACGGTAGCCACCCCTGTCGACGGTAGCCACCCCTGTCAATGTTAGCCACCCCTGTCGACAGTAGCCACCCCTGTCGACGGTAGCCACCCCTGTCGACGGTAGCCACCCCTGTCTGCTTACTTTTGGTGATGGGTGGAGGGGGAGGGTGGAAGCCATCGGGCACTTCAACGTGGAGCTTTCCCTTTGCACTTTGAGGCCTCCCCGTTGCACTTGTTGGACCGTCTGTGGATGTGATGGGACCGTATCCAATGTCTGAGGGGAGAACGATTCAGTATAGTACAGTTAGTTCACTGCCCTCACACTCTGGGTCCACACCATAACCTTCACTCTTCACCTTCACCCTATTCTGACCTTTCTTAATACACCCACCTCACACGGCCTGCAGTGACACACCCACCCTCACATCTGCAGTGACACCCACCCACCCTCACATCTGCAGTGACCTACCCACCCTCACACCTGCAATGACACACTCACACTCACACCTGCAATGACACACCCACTCTCACACTGCACTCACCGTGGTCAGTCTGCGAATGCTTCATACCCGAGGTGGCCTCCATTGCAGTACCCAAGCCGTCCTTAGATGCCTTCTTCTTCTTCCCAAATTTGGGAATGGGAAAGTTGACCTTGCTACTTGGGGCACTGCTGGTCGGCTTGCCCTTAGGTGCAGGTGCGTACCCTGCCACACCGGGGTAGGGGGGGTAGTATCCTGCATAACCTGGGTACATGTATGGGTATCCCGTGTAGGGATATCCCCTACCCTTCGTTGGCATTGGTGGGCGGAAACTCATGTATGGGTAGGGGGCCGGTGGATGGTAAGGGTGGCGCCCCTGCATGGCTTCTTTTCTCATCCGTTCCTCCATGGAGCGAGGAGGGGCTTGTCCAGGGGGCGGGGGGTACATTGGCATGTACATGGGAGGGTAGCCGGGGTACCCGACAGGCATGTAGGGGTTTTGCATTGCAGAGGAGTAGCCGGATAGGTTGGTGCGGGTGCTGCTCTGTGGGCGGGGATCCCTCACGCCCCCTCCATTCCCCATGGGGCGGGCGCTCACACTGGTCCACTGGGAATAGAGAGACCGTCCTTCATCGTCGGCCAATCGGCTGTCATCTGCCACTGGATTGGACATCCTGCTCGTCCTCCCGTGCGGGGACAGCTGGTCTGAGAGTTGAGAGCTCAGGTCACTGAAATCGCTCACACCGCCTGAGGTGTTTCGGGAGAGCTTCTTTGGGGAGGGCCCCACTACATCGGAGAACCTGCCCTTGGACGTCTTCTTCACCATGGCATACACCGCTCCGTCATCTGCCTGGTAGCGGTCCACGCCATCTTGGGAGAGGCTGGGGTTTCTCTTTTGACCTGTTTCGGAGGACAAGAGCTTTCCTTTGACCTCTTCATCGCTGTCCTCACCGACACTCTGAAGGCCCTGTCAAAGGGAAGGGGAAGGGAATATGGACACCGGACATCAAAGTAAGCATAGTAGTAACTTCAACACAGAAGGGAAGGAAGGCCAATCCCTCAGGAATATGTAGCTAGGTGACTTAGTCGGGGGAGTGTGTCGGTGTTAGGTGAAATCTTGTGTGTAAATTGCATAAATGTCCTACTTGTGTTGCACCATCAAGCTCTCTGATTGCACAATACTCCTGGGACGTCACGCCCAACAATGCAAATCTAGCATCCCACCTCTGTCCACTACGCACTGGTTATGCTGAATTCACTACACAGTTCCACTACAGTTCCACTACAGGTCAACACTGGCTGTAAACTCCACTGTGTCCACCTCACGCTCGAGTCTCCTCCCCCTAGCCCTGCCCTCTAGTCCCACCCTCACACCTGCAGGGATTCCTGCCTGCGCAAGCTCTTCTCCAACACTTCTGAGGCTTCCTTCCGTGCAGCTCCAATTTCCATCTTCTCCTCCAGACGCGTGTGTACAGCAGTGCGGATCTGAGAAGGGAAGGGAACAGAAAAAGACAAGGGACAATGCATTCTTGAAAACTGGCAGTCACTGTTTGATCACCTTTAACACTCACTTCACCGTCACTATGTGTTGTAGTGCATCTTACTGTCCACACACTGGCACATCATCACACTCCCACCTCACACATGCACTACACTGTATGCACACACCGCCAACATCTCCCAGCACATACCTTAGCAGCAGACTGCGAACCCCTCCGCTCTGAGGGGTAGGACCTGATGGACACGCCCTCTGTGGTCCGCACCACCTGCTTGTACTTGGGAAACACAGCTGAACCTTTCTCTTGGTACTCTTGGATGAAGTTGATCATGGTGTTGGACTGTGCGCAATCCAAGGGTGTTTTCCCTTCTGCGTTCTTCAAGGACAGGATGGCCCCATGCTCCAGCAGCACAAGGAGGGCGTCCAGATGGCTGGGAGGGAGAGGGGAGAAGAGCAAGGAGGTGAAAGCACAGAGGACTTCGACCATTCCTTCACTGCCAATGGTTCAGCACACGTACATGGACAAGCAACATCCAACGGCATTTATCCATTGCTGGGAAAATGTGTCATACGAGTAGGGTTGGCATTGGGTGTGTTCGGCCGAGCTAAACTATAAGCATTAATAGTCAATAGCCAATTTCCACTCATTCAGATCCTGGATTGGACAAAATGTCGCTTCTTGGCTAATGTGTGGTTTCCCTGGACATTTCAGCAAGTAAGTGCCTTTATAACCACTCGGAATTTATTCAACTGAAGTACCTGTCTTAATGTTCTATATTGTTGTTTCCTGTGGCATGTAGACCATTGATGGCTCAATATCGCCTGCTGCCCCCAATCAGTGCCCACCTCCACCACTCACTCAGACTCCACTGCATCATGCGCTGGCGTGTATCCTCCAATGTCCTGAACGTTTGCGAGGTCCTCGCACCCAGGCTGCTTCAGGAGCCAGGCAAGAATGTCGGCCGAGCCAATGTCTAAGAGCAGTTGGGAGACAGTAGAGGGGAGATATGTGTGATGCTGTGAAGGTGGATTGGTGGTAGGTCAGTGTGTTCTTTAGTCTAGTGACACTAACTGTGTATGGAAGGACAGCTGGACATGTGTGACTAGTGACACTAACTGTGTATGGAAAGACAGCTGGACGTGTGTGACTACTAGCGATTTTCCTGTGTACCACAGTACAGGGTGAAGACAACGACATGGCTGATCTAGCATGACACACGGATCAAGGCTGGCAAGTAATGAGTACACAAGCTATGACAAGGGATGAGAGTATGACGATGACAGGACACTATGGCATGACATGAGCGCATGAATGCGTTATGA
Source organism: Aplysina aerophoba (assembly GCA_949841015.1). Classification (NCBI taxonomy): domain Eukaryota; kingdom Metazoa; phylum Porifera; class Demospongiae; order Verongiida; family Aplysinidae; genus Aplysina; species Aplysina aerophoba. The sequence goes on from OX465050.1 coordinate 526,076, forward strand.
CTGAGCAGTGTCTGCGTCTTCATTGAGGTACTGAGGTCACGGTCTACTCAGCTGTTACACATGTCTGTGTCTCACCCCACCAGGTCCCTACTCTTGATTTGTAGTCAAAGCGACAGATCCTATTCGCCAGTACCAGCAACTTTGCCACACACAAAATACTATACCCGCACAGTTCAACAAAGATTAGACAGCTTGTCTGTTAGTTCTTGTCGCATTTAGCTGATTCACAGCAGCCACTGCCCAAGTCACTTAACATGTGGGTAGGTGTGAGCACACACCCCACCACACCCCACCCCACTCTCATACACTATACTACACTCACACACACCACACATACGTAGATGCACACACACACACACACACACACACACACACACACACACACACACACACACACACACACACACACACACACACACACACACACACACACACACACACACACACACACACACACACACACACACACACACACACACACACACACACACCTGCTGCAGTGTGGATGACTGTGGCTCCATCCCGTGTGGTAGCTCTGATGCCCTGCTTGCCGAGTTTAGGCACCAGGTACTGCAGAGCAATAAAACCACACCCAGTGAACATATAGTAGATTAGTCCAGCCAGCTTGGGAGCCATGTACAACAAAGCGCCGGGGGCGGGAAGGAAAAACGTGGGTCCAGCAACAGTCGTTTCAATTGCGCAAAATCAACAAATGTTGGTCAACAGTATTCATGACTTTTGTTGCGTAATAGTACGTGTGAACCTTTTGTTCCATATTATATAGGAATATGGCATTTGACAGCGACCACGACCGCGACAACGACAACCTCTCTTCTACAATCTGGCTCTCTCTGCAACACATCGGCAAGGCGGACATCAACATACTTCCACAGCAGCAGCAAGCGCTTTCATTCGTTCTGTCTGGCAGAGATACAGTGGTAAATCTACCGACTGGTTTCGGGAAGAGCCTTGTTTACGAGCTGACACCACTGTGCTTCGATTTAAAGAGACGCCAACCGTTGTGGAGCTCCAGAGTAGTCATTGTGTCGCCACTGATTTCGCTCATGGAGTTGCAAGTAAAGGACATGCAGCTTCGTCGCCGTTCGCCATCCGCACGTACTATTACGCAACACAAGCTATGAATACCGTTGACCAACATTTGGGTCAAGACGATCTCATTGGTTGAATCTTGCGCAATCGAAACGACTGTTGCTGGACCCACGTTTTTCCTTCCCACCCCCGGCACTTCGTTGTACATGGGTCCCAAGCTGGCTGGACTAATAGTAGATAGGAACCTAATTATAACAATATTCATAGCTAATACAAGCATTGAATTTTAAGTCCAAAGGTCAATGATGCTAAAAATAGACAGTACTGTTGACATAACACACAGCAATGGACTAAACCATGCATATGCACATGTACTTAGTAGAGTCTCTGTCACAGCAGCTGCAGCTCACCTTGACCATGTCCAAGTGTTCCCCTTGTGTCGCTGCATGCAGAAGGGTGAGACCTTCGTTGTCCTTACAGGCTGCGTCTGCGTGGAGCACGTCCAGGAAGTACTTGAGGCAGTCCAGCTTCCCTTCTTGGGCAGCAAAGTACACTGCATTTGTGCCTGTGAGAGGAGAGGGAAGGGGAGGAGAGGGAAGGGGAGGGGAGGGAAGGGAGGGGAGGGATGGGGAGGGGAGGGAAGGGGAGGGGAGGGAAGGGGAGGGGAGGGAAGGGAAGGAGAGGGGAAGGGAGGGGGAGGGGAAGGGAGGGGAGGGGAAGGGAGGGAGAGGAGTGCCATGTACATTATAAATATGTACTCCTGCATGTGCCCTGTATAGGAAGGTAATGGAGCAGGGCATGAATGCATACACTTCCATTTACATCAGGGGAAGAAAATGCCAACCACCTGCAAACAAACTACCCACACGAGTATGAATGTCATTATATATATTCATCATTCATCACATAAACAACTCAGGAATCTATATAAATAGTACATTATACACTACATATACAACTACATATTACTACATACATGAGTATATTTTATATATACACTATAATGGAAAGTAGATACATATACACAGTACCCACCGTTGCTGTCCTTTTCATTGACAACCTGAGCTCCACAGGTCTCCACCAGAGTTTGAATCACCTCCAGGTTGCCTGTAGCAAGCAGACCAGTATGAGGGGAAGGTGAGGTGAGGGTGTGTGTAGAGGAAGAGGAAGGTGTCAGTGTGAGGGGGAGGGGAAGTGAGGGTGTGTGTGGTGAGGGAGGGTGTGTGGTGAGGGAGGGTGTGTACACCAATGAAGGGAGATCTGTATCAATGCAAGGGGAGTTTGATATACAAGTGTGAGGGGGTGGGGTGACAGAACTCATGTGTGACAGTGGGAGGGTGTGCAGGATGTGCTGTGGAGAGGTGTGTGTGTGTGTGTGTGTGTGTGTGTGTGTGTGTGTGTGTGTGTGTGTGTGTGTGTGTGTGTGTGTGTGTGCAAGTGTGTGTGTGCGCGCATGATGGAGTACTAGTACACTGTGTCTGTGTCTGTTGGTGTGACTGACAAAAAGAGTGGAGATGTGATGAGTGAGATCATGTGCATGCCTGGTTCTATGTGATGAGGGTACAGTGTGGTGACTAGTTGGCAATGAGGGAGTGCTGGACAGATACACTCTATCCAAAACAAAATTCTAATACTCATTCCTTTGTGGTTCATTGCCTCCAAGTCCACCCTATACTGCCTCTGCTAGGGCAGCTCTGCAGTGCATTACTAGCGTCTATACACAACACGCTGCATCTATTGCCCACCCATGCACATTTCCAGCATGTGTGCACTGTTGTCATCCTCTGCAAACTGCCACCAGCCCACACCACAGCCCTGCCGGTCAACTCCCAGCAGCCCCACCTTTCTTTCCCCTACCTCCATCTCCATTTTCAAAGATTCGGTGATCTACTTGGTCTTAACTGACCTGACCTGATCAATTAGTCTCGGGCTTTTAATAGCTGTGATTCGCTTACGACTCTCCTTCATCAACAAACTGCCACCAGTTTGTTTGGTGCATGTGTGCATATGCCCAAATGCATGCAGTCTCACCTTGAGCCGCTGCGAAGTGCACCGGGAGGTCGCCGTTCTCGTTGGAGGTGAAGGAGAGGTGCGGGAAGTTGTTGAGGATGTAGCGCAACATCTCATCGTCTCCTTGCAGCACCGCCAGGTGGAGGATGGTGAGCCCGTTTCGGTCCTGGTCCGCGGCAATCAACCCTCCCTGCTTCTTGTTGTACTCCAGGATGGCTCGCAGAGCGCCCATGTGGCCGTATACGGCAGCGACATGCGCAGGTGTGTGGCCGTTGATGGCCTTGTCCCGTGGCGTCACTGCAGTCACGTTCTGCAACAGCCAACGAATCACGTCGATGCTTCCGCCGCGCGCTGCAGCGTGGAAGGGGCTCTCTCCCGTGGATTCATCCACCAGCTGCTCCCCCTGCTTTAAGAGCTGTTCTACATCCTGGACACGATTCTGGAGCGCTGCTACGTGTGTCGGCAGGGTGGGGTCGTGGGAAGACTCGTTCTTGTAACCAGGACTTGACATGGTGTGTAGTGTTCCGTTACAGACAGCTGAGTACGTCGGTCCGTACGTTGTGCGGCACACTACCTAGAGCCAGATATGAAGCTCACTCCATGCTAGAGATGTGCCAAAAGTACGCGTCGCGGTCTTGCGAGTTACTCCAAAATTGGGCGGATACGCTAGCAGGGCGGGGGCGAGTATCACGTGACTTTCGATGATGTGTATATAATTCTCTCGCCGCATATATGCACCACATTCAGCCGGCTGGCCTGATTTTATACTAGACCACGACGTAGTATCCATACTTTGAACGTACATAAAAGAAGACTGTCATTGTAAACATGGAAGGGTGAATAAATTAATGAAATGATAAGGCAGTAATTACTAATTACATGATCATAGCCTGTGGAGTTGGCTATTGATGCATTGCAGGGGAGTCGTCAGAGAGAGGGGGGACAAAATGAGGGTCCTTTGACCTTGCCTCCTTCTCCAGCTCCTTGATGTAGCGAGACAGCTCCTGTCGATCAGCATAGTTCTCTGCCTTGGAGTACATGCAATCTGAATACTGTGTCTCATCGAGATCTGGATGGCAGACCTTCGGGTGCCACCGATGGATGAGTCCTGGATCTGGGACACGAAGTACCTCGAATCCAGCTTTAATGACCTTCTCGTACAAGTCCACATCCTCCCCGCCCCACCCAACGATGTCAGTGTCAAAACCGCCTGAGGCTATGTAATCCGACTGGTATATGCACAGCATCCCATAGGAATAGCTCGCCCAATGCCCTTGTTCACGAACCATTTCTATTACTGAGGGGGATGTGTTGCCGTACATGTACTTCTGGTTGTAAAGCTTGAAGAACATTGGATAGTAGACCCTCTGCCCCTGCACAGTATTGCGGGCACAGCGCTTAAAAAAGTCGGGGTGGATGTCCAGATCTACGTCGCAGATAAAAATCAAGTCGCTCGAATTGAGGGCCTTGACTCCTTGATCGATGGCCACGCCACGAGCAAACGACCCCTTTCCCTCAGTGACGCTCATCCGAGCGGTGGGGTACTTTTGCTGATACGTGTCAAGACTCTCTCTAACAATCTGCACATCTTCATGTCCAAACACAACTAGCCACAAGTGAACGCTCTCCAAATTGTCCTGATTTTCTAGGACTGTTTTCTCATACTTACGCATGAACTCATCGAATCGACCCTTGACGTTGTACAAGGGTATCACCAGGTACACTCGAGAGTCACCAGACAATTCTGTAATCGTGGTTACATAGTTGGTGGTCAGCGGTTGGATGATGGAGATCCTCTTGGTCAGCATTCGGGTGGAGTTGAAGCTACTGAACTGAATGTCGAGGATGTATTCGCGCCGACGAAGACCATCGTAGTGGACAAATCCATTGACAATCTTTTCAAAGTGCAGATCAAAGCCCTGCGCTGTCAGAACATGGATGGCTTGGCGAGTAACAGATTCCACGTCTTCCGCAAACTCGCCTCCCAATAACAGTCGAGGATTGTTAACGTCAGGTTGGTGGATATAGCGGTAGTCAAAATGGGCCCACACTGGGATTTCGTCCAGAGTGCGGGGATGGTAGGGACGAGGGAGGAGTGTGCGGGGGATCTGAGTGCATACTGGGCTCGGGAGGGACTCACAGCTTGCAGGGGGTGGTTTGCAGGTCGGGTTCTTGTATCTCAGCTCCTCGGACAGCTGTTGGCAAGTCTGTACTGCCATGGACTGCGCCAACCTCACCTGGTGCCTCAGGACCTGCATGTCGAGAGTCTTGTAAAAATGATGCACGGCTTGCATGTTGTCTGGGTTCTTCACAGGATGGATTGTGATGGCCTGTCGCAGCTTTTGACTGGTCCAGAGGGTCTTTGGGTTGAGAGCGAGGTAATCGTAGTCATAGACTAAGAGATTCCTCACCTATACACAAATACAGAGAGAAGAAAGAGAGAGACAGAGTGAGAGTGAGAAAAGAAAGTGGAAGGACACTACTCACTGGCAGGCGTGAGGCAGTCTACACAGCCAACCACACACACCTGGCACCAGTCTGGCCCGCTAGACCCAACTGTGATGAGAAGCTGGGTCAAGCAGGCCTATCTCACTTGGTACCCCACTACACCCAGCGGGTCATGGCACATATTAGGGGGATCCAAATTGCGCAAGTATGGACTGCGTGGATTTAGTATTAGTTTTAGGGTTAGGGTTAGGGTTGATCTTATATTGTAAAATTTGGCACCCCCTGGCTCTCCCTTATATGTGCCCACTGCCCATCCAGCCATCCTTACTAGTGACCACACACAATCTACACACAGCACACACAATAGGCAAGGAAGCCCTTTAGCTTAAGAATCTCAGCTGCCAATCAAGCAAGCCCTACAGTCTAGACCACAGCAGAGGATCTGTGGTAAAGACTTGTCCTGGTAATACTGAGAGGTAGTCTTCACATAACCCCCATCCTCAGTGTGTGTCACACATTAGAACCATTAGGACATCATATCATCCATGCTTGCATATTAGTGGTGACGCTGACAAGAGGACAGGGGCTGGATGCAACATTAGAGAACCAGTCTCTTCCTTCTGGTGTGTGGCACTGGGAATGACACATCAGTGTCAGCATCACATATCTGTCAGGGATGCCTCCCACCCACCACACAGGAATAGGGACCTCCTCCTCCATCACAGAGACCCTTCCTACTCTATCGAGTCCTTGCAATCACACATGGACTCACTCCCCACACGTGCAGAGACTCCGCCCACTACACAGAGACCCCTGCAATCACACACGACTCCGCCCACCCCGCAGGCAATCCTCCAACCCTCACCTCCTGTGACCCCGAGCACTGAATGCCAATCTTCCTGCTCACGCACCTCCCCAGCTCCACATCCTCGTTGTACCATGGGGACTCAGTGAACTTGTTGTAGTACTCAATGGCCTCCAGACAGTCCTCAAGATGTGGCACCAACGCCCTCAAGGCCGCATTGCTGAATATAACGCCTGGACCACCCATGCAATAGCGCTCGTGAGGTAAAAGCTTCAACCGTTTAATATCTGCTGGCTTCCCTGAGCCGGATCGTCCGAGGTAAATCTTCTCGGCTGGGTTCAGCTTGCCCACCAGGTCCATTAGCATCTTGCCACGGGCGTACACATCGTCATCAGCTCGCATGAACCAATCAAACTCATCGATGTAGTGGTCGTGCATGTGTTTTAGCATCATGAACACCTTGCGCTGTGGAGGGTAGACCTGGTCGGGGACGCCTGTCAGCTTCATAGTGGGCAGCATGGACAGGTACTGTGGAACCACGCAGTCGTCTCCCACGTAGAACAGTATCTTGTCCACATCAATTCCCCACGTACCGTACACCGCTACTGCACGCGTTGCGAGGTAATCTTGCGCGGTAATTACCCCCACCAGAAGCATCTTCCTTGAGCGGAACTCCTTTTTCAGGCCGATGGTGCCCGCCTCAACGACATCTGTCTTACCGAGCGGGTTGGTGGGGTTCAGGTACTCCTCGAGCGAGTCGCGCGAGGAAGGACGACTGGGGTCGGCGGGTGGAGGCAGCTGGGCGGCTCCTCTGCCCACCAACTGTCTTAGTCCTCTAAGCCGCGTTCGGATATGGTCACATTCAACCTCGTCTAGGTCGTCTCCCTCCTCCTCCCCAGTCTCCGCCACCCCTCCCGCCTTCTCTGCTACCAGTTCCCCCGTCTGTCTGATGGTGAACTCCTTGAATGCTTCCTCTGCACAGTACACGCACCTCACTGTGATGTAGTGAATGCCGTGGGAGAGGAGAGAGCCCAGAAGGGCGCCAGCCAACATGAAGGCAAGTGATGACAGTAGCCAAGAGGAGCTGCGCTGCGCCATTCTCACAGTCGCGACAGGCCGCGCAGCGGAGGTCCGAGGATTGTTGATTAATCTGGGACACGCCCACACGGACTCGCGGATGCGAATAGCATTCGACAGCCGTACAAGTACAAGCTGTGACAGATAACATGATGCTTGTACGTATGTTGTGCGAGCTAATTTTGATGGCGTCAAAACAGATTAAATAAGCGGCTTGGAAAGTTGTCTGTGCTGTTCGTGCATGCGTGGATGTCACACAGATGCCAGAATCAGACAGTGCCGAAATAAGCTAGGTTGTCAATGGTTCGTTCAATTTTCCTTGGTCTATAATTGCTGCTGGTTTTCTCTTCAATCAGGCCATGGTCGGTAAGGACTTGAGTGACAACGTCGGAAAATGCCACAGCAGCCTCCGCTGTAGATAAGGACCTTTTGTTGAGACCACGTGATATAGCTAGTAACTTAAGTTCTAAATCCTCGTTTATAGGAGACCACAATCGACCTTTCTGGCTGAGCATTCAGTCGCTGAGGGGACCTCAGTGGTAGACTTACAGAAAGGATTTCTTCACCAGGTATCCGGAGCAGTGGACCACATCTCCACTATCAATATGGCATTCTAGAGCAAGCCAGAGAGATGAAGCTCCCTGTGAGCATCGCATTATAGACCTACAGAACGCATTTGGTTCTATCTCTCACAGCCTAATCCTTGATATGCTCAGCCTTGCAAAGGTTCCCCACGTAGTCATCAACTACACACAAGATTGCTACTCCCAGTTACATGGCTACGTGCACACTAAGGACTGGATCACCCCCTTCTCCCCAATCCTGCAGGGAGTGTTCCAAGGTGACACCATGTCGCCTATTATCTTTCTCCTAACAATTAGCCCAATCCTATACCTGGCGACCAACTGGGCCCACCAAGGCTTCAAGCCCCTGATTCCCATTCCAGATTCTGATTGTCTCCCCCCTAAGGATGCTACTGTATACATCCTATGGGATGACCCAGAATCATCTGAACCCCCTGGCTGGTACCGCGCTACCATCACCGACTATCTACCTGATGGGACAACCCTGATCAGATACCCGGACGACAAGTCCGAGTGCCTTGATCTACGGTCAGTACATTTGGCCCTGGCCAGGAAGAACGGGAAACACTACGTGGAGTCCAAGGAGAATCTGTCCAATCCACCAAAAGCAAAGCTACCCGTAACAAAGTATGCATCAGGAGTCAGGAGCACAAGGGCAAGGCATTCGCTGACGACATGACAGTCATCACAAAATCCCAGGCAGACCATCAAAATGCCCTTCAGGCATCGACTCATGCAGCCTGCAGTGACCTGGGCCTGAAACTGAAGCCTTCCAAATGTGTCACAATAGTGCTTGACAAAGGCTAGATTGTGCCTAAATCCACATTCCACCTGGCAGAAGGTGACACAAAATGCATCGCAGAAACCCCAACTAAGTTCCTGGGTCAAATCGTAACGAAGAACCATACCCTTACAAAGAGGACAGCCAGCGCTAAACTGAAAGACACCATCTCTGCAGGCCTGAACAAAATAGACAGCCGCCCCATCCGTGGCAAGCTGAAGCTATGGATCCTACGTCACTATCTGATCCCATCGGTCTGCTTCCAAATGATGGTTGACCAGATCCAACCGACAACCATTGCACCCTTGGAGAACCTCATTGCCAAATTTGTAAAGAAATGGCTCAAGCTTCCAAGGAATGCCACCCAGGCTATCATCTACCAACCATCGGTAGTGAAGACACCCTCACTAACATCTATGAAGATAAGAGCAAAGCTATTGCTCCTGGTTAGCCTCAACCACTCAATGGATCCCTCCTTGACAGAGTTGAACACCATTCTGAACGACCCTGCCTTCCTTAGAAGGAATGACATCAGTGACGAAACCAGTGGGCTATTTGAGATGGTGGATCAGGGACAGCCCGATAAAGCATTGAAAGCTGCCATCAAGAAGACCGTGATGGAGAAGGAGTAGCAGAAGTGGGCACGGAACTGCAGAGCCTTCAGGTACAGAACAAATTTTCTGAGATAGTGAGACTGGAAGAAGACACCAAAGTGTGGGCCCGGATCATGGATGGCCTGCCCAAGGGGCAGCTTCCCTTCCTCCTAAAGCTGGCTCTGACACTTTACCCACCCCCATGAATCTTCACCGCTGGTGGCTCAGAATATCCTCATCTTGCCCTCTATGTGTTCAGCATCAATGTACCACCGCCCACATTCTATCGGGTTGCCCCAAAGCTCCGGAAGATGGACGTTTTACATGGAGACATGGCTCCGTCCTACTAGACATCTGGCATAGCCTCCGAATCCAATTGGATGGAACACACCAGACCTATGCCGATCTTCCTGGTCTGAGGGCCTCAGAAAACCCACTAGCCACCATCCCTTTTGAGGTGACCTTGACCACCTCAAGGCCAGACATTGCAATAGTCAAGAGAAGGGAATTACACATGCTAGAACTAACAGTTTGTGGAAACACATGTGATGCTCTGGCTGCAGCTCATGCCAGAAAATCCGGGAAGCAGGACTATCACCACCTGCTAGCTGATCCTAGGAGGAATGAGTATACAACAAGTATACCACAATCAAGATTGGAGCACTGGGGCACCACCACCCAGTAGCCCCCAGTCTCAAGGGCAGGAAGAGTTGCCATCAATTGCTCACGGGCAATCTTCTTAGCAAAATCTAACCACGCTCCAGGAGACCACAAAAAACGCGAACGTTTAGTCTGCCAATAATTTGAGCACATACGGTAATCATTCAAGAACCAGTCTCATCTATATAGTCTGGGACTTTGGAAAAGCTGCACTACAATACCCCTTCCACCCACATCAGGCACAGTAACCCTTCGTGCAATACTACAATCACATATTCACTCCGCCCACCATGCAGGGACTCCGCCCACCATGCAGGGACTCCACCCACCATGCACACAGAGACCCCTCCAATCACACACTGACTCCGCCCACCCTACAGGCAATCCTCCAGCATGTTGCACTCCTCACCTCCTCTGACCCCGAGCACTGGATGCCAATCTTCCTGCTCACGCACCTCCCCAGCTCCACATCCTCGTCGTACCACAGAGAGTTAGTGAACTTGTTGTAGTACTCAATGGCCTCCAGACAGTCCTCAAGATGCGGCACCAGCTCCCTCAAGGCCGCATTGCTGAATATAACGCCTGGACCACCCATGCAATAGCGCTCGTGAGGTAGAAGCTTCAACCGTTCAATGTCGTCAAGCTTCCCAGCCCCGGGCCTACCAAGGTATACTTCTTCAGCTGGGTTCAGCTTGCCCACCAAGTCTATCAGCATCTTGCCACGGGCGTACACATCATCGTCTGCTCGCATGAACCAATCAAATTCATCGATGTAGTGGTCGTGCATATGTTTCATCATCATGAACACTTTGCGCTGTGGAGGGTACACGTGGTCTGGGACCCCAGGCAGCTGTATGATGGGCAGCATGGACAAGTACTGTGGAACCACGCAGTCGTCTCCCACGTAGAACAGTATCTTGTCCACATCAATTCCCCACGTACCGTACACCGCTACTGCACGCGTCGGCAGGTAATCCTGCGCTGTCATTACTCCCACGAAGAGCATCTTCCTCGAGCGGTACTCCTCTTTCAGGTCGATGGTGCCCGCCTCAACGACGTCTGTCTTACCGAGCGGGTTGGTGGGGTTCAGGTACTCCTCGAGCGAGTCGCGCGAGGAAGGACGACTGGGGTCGGCGGGTGGAGGGAGCTGGGCGGCTCCTCTGCCCACCAACTGTCTTAGTCCTCTAAGCCGCGTTCGGATGTGGTCACATTCAACCTCGTCTAGGTCGTCTCCCTCCTCCTCCCCAGTCTCCGCCACCCCTCCCGCCTTCTCTGCTACCAGTTCCCCCGCACGTCTGATAGTGAACTCCTTAAAGGTCTCCTCTCCGCAGTACACGCACCTCACTGTGATGTAGTGAATGCCGTGGGAGAGTAGAGAGCCCAGAAGGGCGCCAACCAACATGAAGGTAACTGATGACGACGACCAATAATTGCAAGAGGAGCTGCGCTGCGCCATATTTAAAGGTCGGTGTGCAGCGGAGGTCGGAGGCAGTCGGGCATAGCTGCATGAGCTTCACCTAGGGGAAGGTCGGCTATGCTTGAGTGCCCATGCACCCTAGGGGAAGTTCATCTATTCTTTGGCTGCTATATACAGCTGTGCACAATGGTTGTCGCGAATTCATGCGACTCGCCAGTCACCTTTAAACTTCGACCTTACTTATTATGCTACAGCTTGTATTGTGTCGCAGAAATTAATTGAAAGAGATGCTGGGTGGATGCTCTGCAGATCGGGGTTAAAAGTTCAGATAGAGTTGAGAGTCGGTCAAATGCATGACGTTCGCGACAATCATTTTGCAAAACCCTGTAGTCACAGGGGTTACAGTATAACAAGTATTTCGAGTTAAAAAACTCGTGGGGCTGCCGCCCCAACTCGAACTACTTGCTCAAGCTCTCAATTGCTGGTCAGAGTAGTAGTGCACCAGGACCACGTCATGTCAGTTTATTAGTGCATGCAGTTAAGCATGCATACAAACACACAATACCAGCATTCACACATGCAGGTTTGCACAGCATTGGTACACTGTGCAAACATGTCTGTTTGAACGTTAACAATTTAAAAGCTTCACCAACAGAAAGTGCAAACACACATGAGAAAAACACGGGTCACAGAAGCATAAATGTACAGTACCATTTTACCGCTTTTGTCCTGTCAGAAGGCCATTCGTTCGAGTGCAACGCAGCGCGCCAGTGCTGAAGACGATTCCAGTGTGTGCCACGTATTCCAGCGCTAGAGACAGCCGGATAACCTTAGCGTAGACGATTCACGGTCTTCGCAAAACTTGTCGTTGCTCCTGTCAATCATCCTCGGCAGCGTGGTGAAGACCACTAGTCTACAAGTCACAGCGAAGACGATGACAACAATATTGTGCGCTCACCGAGTTCAGCGTCGCTCTTGTCCTTCGCCTAAGGCAGTAATTCGCGTAACATTGAGCTTTTACGCCGTAGAACACAATTCCGTAGGCAAGAACACAACCAACGGCGACCTGGGCGACGTTCGAAGTCCTTTCCGTGTCGTCTCCCCTGTACGAACGCTAAGAAAATGGCCGCCTATATAAATGTTTTCCCCGCAATACTTCGCCTGTACTTTCTATATAAATTTCAGTGTAACAATACAACCGTAGCTTCACGTATTATATATATACCGACATACATATATATATATATATAATTTTATATATATCTTACCGTAACATGAAGCCATACAACAAAATCGCAAAATGAAAACAATATAGGGGCTGCCTGTGGCAGCCCCTAAAAATAGAAGACATTTTGTGCGAATAAATTTTTTTCCCGCTATATGGTATACACTAGGATTACATTGCAAATTATGCGAACATGTCCACATGGACGTGAGTTGCAGCTGCAATGTGCTTAATACCACAAATGCCAGGACTGACTTTCCTTCATACGAGCAAACAACAATGTACAGACGCGTATGCTTAGAGTCACATTTGCCACAGAGCTTTGTCAGAAAAAACATGGTTTAATCTGATGACATCAGAACAAATTAGCAATAAGTGCCCCAAGAAAGGGTATGGAAAGTGTCACATCTGCCTGTGCATGTTGTTCATGCATGTGTGGATGTCACACATTAAATCATGATCAATATACAGAAATAGACCTGTACCCACATACACATGGTTAAAATAAATACTTCAACTCCTCATGAAGCTCCTCATTCCTGCCCCCAGCTTCCAATATGAAGTTAGCAAGCTCAATGCGGTCAGCGATGTTCTCTCCGCGGGACCTCTTGCAGTGGTAGAGAACTTCCTTGTCCTTAATCTTATCCTCATCGCACACCTTCCGGTGCCAGCGGTGAACTAGGCCAGGGTCGGGACTCCGAAAGACCTCTAAATTGCTCTGAATCACAGCTTTGAAGAGCTCAACATCTTCCTCTCCCCAGCCCCTGTTCTGTGTGTCATAGCCACTTGTTCTGTGGTAGTCCCCTGCATAAACACACAGCATACCAAAGGAGTAGTGTGCCCAGTGGCCATTGTGTCGCTTGATGATAGATCCCGGTTTTTCCAGTGTGTTCTCATGGATGAATTTCGGGTTGTACAACTTGAAGAAAATGGGAAAGTAGACCTGCTCTCCTCGAATGGTGTTCTGTCTGCAACGCATGGGAAATGCTTTACCCACCATAATGTCCACATCCACTATGAAGACCAAATCATTGTCTTGAAACAGTTCAAGCCCTTCTGCCAGACCTCGTCCACGTGCAAACGGGCCGGATATGGGTACAATACGAATCAACTTTTCAGTGACTGACTTGGCTACGCGGAAGTTGTCTACCAGTGTCTTAACCTCTTGCGCATCAGGACCGTCGAACAACACGATTGTCAGTGAAACATCCTCACCTGTGGCCAGTAGATTCTGGTGGAATGTATCCAAAAAGTCAGGTAAACGACTTGTGACACCAGAGATGGTGGTGAGGAAATGAACAGGGACAGAGGAGCTTCCCTGTTTCCCACCGAGAGCAAGGGGACGATCACTCAGTGGGAGGCTGAAGGCTGTGCGCTTTTGCAGTTCCACGTTGTGCTTGTTCTTGACAACAAAGTCCATTATGTATTCGAGGCCATGGGAAGGGTTGACTCGTCTAAAGCCATTTTCTAAGCGCACAAAAGTGACTGATTCCTTCAGTGATCGCTTCACATTCGCCAGTCCATGTGTGAGGGCCCATTTTATCTCATTCCTTGTGGTCCCAAAGAGCCCAGTTGCTGGATACTCATGCCCAGCAGTCATTATCCGTGATTGATTGAAGTATTCCCACGTTAGAGTGTCAAAGGTGTACCTTGGCTTGCTGTAGGCAATGGGGGAATTGTGCTGTACCGTGTCATCCTCCAGACGATCAACTGGAGGTGGACGCAACCTGCTAGGAACAAAGGGCAATAATTCGTTAATCTTCTTTCGTAGTTGAGACGCTTGCGTTTCACTCTCCCTAAGACTAGCAATAGAGAAGTATATGTAAAGACGGTAGATATACTTTGGGTAGATGAGTGATGGGAAGAAGACGTGTGCTGTGAGGTCCTCCTTGTCAAACAGCTCAGCTCCCACCGTGAGGCCATCGACGTCGGTGTAGAAGAGTGACTTTTCCTGCGGGATGGGAATGTGGAAAACGGTAAGCTTGACACATCTGCGATGCGATATATGTCTGTCAATTGAAACACACACATGCACACACACACACGGTTCGCATGGGTGGCAGAGTCTTGCATGGAATTCGGTGGCATTTATATATGTAGCACATGTTAATCTGCTGGTTTAACACTATCAGTGGGCAGACTAGGGTGTGCAATGTGCATACAGGCTAAAAACCTGAAATGATTGCAGCTTGGAGCTGCAACTATGACACAATCTGCCACTGTGCATGCAAAGACACACATGCACACATCCCAAGACACACCGTTGCTCCATCGTAGCACTTCACTCCATATGCTGACACACACTGTGCAAGAATGGAGTCTCCTTCATAGTCGCCCGGAGTCGCAGAGTACTTGCTGCTACACACGTCCAAGTCTCGGTACAACTTGGTGAATAGGGTGCGCGACAGAACTATCCCAGACTGGAAGGAGCAGTTCCCTGGTCCGTGGCTAAGGCAGACGTCCTCTTTCGGATCCATTCCCTGCAGCACCTCCTGGAGCCGAGGACGATGCACATACACTGTGTCGGGTACCAGCACCAACCACTGCACACCCTCCTGTAGTGAAGGCACCGCGCTCGCCAGTAAACCTAGCACTCGTGCGTTGGAGTGCGAGGCAATCAGCCCCACTGTAACGTCACTTGGGAGGTGCATGGGTTCAATAGGCATTGTGCTAAACATGGAGACGGGCTCTCCTTTGCCCCAAGTGGCGTGGAGGCAGTAGGACATCGCCAGTGTGTGCTCCTCCCCAACAACTACGGCCACCTGGTATGGTACGCTGGCTGGCTTAACTGGTGACGGCTTGTTGTGACTGGTTGGAACCGGTGACGGTCGGTGCACAGTGGTCGCAATCGTGCGTTGCAAGTTTGCATGTGTGTTGACGTTGTCCCCTCCATCAGGCCCCTCCCCCTCTTCCTCGTTCACCAGGATCTCCTTATCTAAGTTAGCAAAGCCCTCATCTTCCACATTCCGCAAGTCTCTCTCAAAGACAGTGTCATCCTGTCCATGTGGAGAAGGAAGGGACTTATGAGACTGTGTGTCGAGTTCAGAGTAGATTTGTCGGACAGCTGCATGAGCTTGCACATGATCGTCATCGTTGTACCTGAAGACAGGGGGAGGAGTTAGTAAAAGGGGTCAGTGACAGGAGGAGTCAATGATAGAGGGAGGGGTAGGTGACAGGGGGAGGGGTCGGTGACAGGGGAGGGGTCAGTGACAGAGGGAGGGGTCGGTGACGGGGGGCCAGTGACAGAGGGAGGGGTCGGTGACAGGGGAGGGGTTGGTGACGGGGGGAGGCTGGCATCCCCTGATATAATAGTTTCCCGGGATCTCACCAGTGTACCAAAGGCAGCTAGGGCACACACACAACACACAAGGGGCAACAGGAGGAGACATTGACAACCATCACACTGCTCTGTAGCCACTTGCTGACCAACGCATGTATGTACATAGTCTAGAACGCAAGACTACTGCTGACTCATGCCTGTGTGTACACGTTGAAGCCCTAGCAACACTCAGAACAACCTACATATACATTACAACAGTATGTAGGTACGTACATATATAGTCATATGCAACATCCACTAGTCATAACGACTTAACGTGATTGAAATTTGCAAAACCCATTTTGGTGTGACAAATATAAGCTCAATTATGCTCAATTATGAGTTCACGGTCAGAGAAGGAATAGAGTCCCCATTAGCTTGTGAACAATGCAATGCAGATTGAGCCAAGACAAGGAGTGTTTGATGCGGCCCTTACTCAATGCAGCCCGTGGTTGAGCTGCAGCTGCCATCCTCATAGCCCATGGACCCCATTGCGAGCAGTCTGGCCCTTTCCTGGGCGTTTGGATACGTACACCCATGAAAGACAAGTATGACCGAGGTACAAGTATGACCGAGGCACAAGTATGACCGAGGCACAAGTATGACTGAGGCACAAGTATGACCGAGGTACAAGTATGACCGAGGCACAAGTATGACCGAGGCACAAGTATGACTGAGGTACAAGTATGACCGAGGTACAAGTATGACCGAGGCACAAGTATGACCGAGGCACAAGTATGACCGAGGTACAAGTATGACCGAGGCACAAGTATGACCGAGGCACAAGTATGACCGAGGTACAAGTATGACCGAGGTACAAGTATGACCGAGGCACAAGTATGACCGAGGCACAAGTATGACCGAGGCACAAGTATGACCGAGGCACAAGTATGACCGAGGCACAAGTATGACCGAGGCACAAGTATGACCGAGGCACAAGTATGACCGAGGCACAAGTATGACCGAGGCACAAGTATGACCGAGGCACAAGTATGACCGAGGCACAAGTATGACCGAGGCACAAGTATGACCGAGGCACAAGTATGACCGAGGCACAAGTATGACCGAGGCACAAGTATGACCGAGGTACAAGTATGACCGAGGCACAAGTATGACCGAGGCACAAGTATGACCGAGGCACAAGTATGACCGAGGCACAAGTATGACCGAGGCACAAGTATGACCGAGGCACAAGTATGACCGAGGCACAAGTATGACCGAGGCACAAGTATGACCGAGGCACAAGTATGACCGAGGCACAAGTATGACCGAGGCACAAGTATGACCGAGGCACAAGTATGACCGAGGCACAAGTATGACCGAGGCACAAGTATGACCGAGGCACAAGTATGACCGAGGCACAAGTATGACCGAGGTACAAGTATGACCGAGGCACAAGTATGACTGAGGTACAAGTATGACCGAGGTACAAGTATGACCGAGGCACAAGTATGACCGAGGCACAAGTATGACTGAGGTACAAGTATGACCGAGGTACAAGTATGACCGAGGCACAAGTATGACCGAGGCACAAGTATGACTGAGGTACAAGTATGACCGAGGTACAAGTATGACCGAGGCACAAGTATGACCGAGGCACAAGTATGACCGAGGCACAAGTATGACCGAGGCACAAGTATGACCGAGGCACAAGTATGACCGAGGCACAAGTATGACCGAGGCACAAGTATGACCGAGGCACAAGTATGACCGAGGTACAAGTATGACCGAGGTACAAGTATGACCGAGGCACAAGTATGACCGAGGCACAAGTATGACCTAGGCACAAGTATGACCGAGGCACAAGTATGACAGAGGCACAAGTATGACCGAGGCACAAGTATGACCGAGGCACAAGTATGACCGAGGCACAAGTATGACCGAGGCACAAGTATGACCGAGGCACAAGTATGACCGAGGCACAAGTATGACCGAGGCACAAGTATGACCGAGGCACAAGTATGACCGAGGCACAAGTATGACCGAGGCACAAGTATGACCGAGGCACAAGTATGACCGAGGCACAAGTATGACCGAGGCACAAGTATGACCGAGGTACAAGTATGACCAGAAACAAAAGTACATTAACTCTGTTGGCTCCAAACTGTTGCTTAAGTGAAGGAATGGGAGGAAGGAATGGGCTTGTCTACCAGAATAGTGGTACGATCAAATTTAGACAATGCATCAAAATGTGCTATAATGTGGATGAACGAATATGATAAACACATTTGGACTATACTACAGCACTAATGCTCCTTGCACACGTACATCAATTCTAGCCAAAACTTGACTGGTCCTTCCGTATGTTGAAAAGCTGACTCGGCGGGACTAAGACTCCAGTGTATTTGCAGACTAAACTGAGCAACCCTGGACACGCCCACTAGACTTGAAGTGGCCAACCCTGGACACGCCCACTAGATTAGAAGTGGCCAACCCTGGACACGCCCACTAGACTTGAAGTGGCCAACCCTGGACACGCCCACTAGATTAGAAGTGGCCAACCCTGGACACACCCACTAGACTTGAAGTGGCCAACCCTGGACACGCCCACTAGACTTGAAGTGGCCAACCCTGGACACGCCCACTAGACTTGAAGTGGCCAACCCTGGACACGCCCACTAGACTAGAAGTGGCCAACCCTGGACACGCCCACTAGACTTGAAGTGGCCAACCCTGGACACGCCCACTAGACTAGAAGTGGCCAACCCTGGACACGCCCACTAGATTAGAAGTGGCCAACCCTGGACACACCCACTAGACTTGAAGTGGCCAACCCTGGACACACCCACTAGACTTGAAGTGGCCAACCCTGGACACGCCCACTAGACTTGAAGTGGCCAACCCTGGACACGCCCACTAGATTAGAAGTGGCCAACCCTGGACACACCCACTAGACTTGAAGTGGCCAACCCTGGACACGCCCACTAGATTAGAAGTGGCCAACCCTGGACACACCCACTAACTTGAAGTGGCCAACCCTGGACACGCCCACTAGATTAGAAGTGGCCAACCCTGGACACGCCCACTAGATTAGAAGTGGCCAACCCTGGACACGCCCACTAACTTGAAGTGGCCAACCCTGGACACGCCCACTAGATTAGAAGTGGCCAACCCTGGACACGCCCACTAGATTAGAAGTGGCCAACCCTGGATGGCACAGTCTAAAAGTGGCCACCTCGGACTTGCTACTTCCTGTACTCTGTCAACAGCATGTGTGGGCGTGACCACTAAGTCATGCACGTCTCCATGACTACATGTCACCTCTTATCAGTCAAGTGAACATGATCCTTATCCCTGCTACAGTACCACATCTCACTCATTCAACTCATACTCTGAAGAATCGCCTGCCAATACCTGGTTGTGTGGATGTGGCCTCAATTGAGACAGACCAGAGGCAAGGAGGGATATCCTCCACTCTTTGCATAGTCTCAAGTGTCAGCCTCGATGGCGAGCACCCTACCTCTATGTTACTATATATAACTCCACAATAATAGCAATGTGGAAGGAGGGGCTAGCACGAGAGACTGTTCTTTGCTGCCCCTCCCCCAAACAGTAGGAGGGGCTAGCACGAGAGACTGTTCTTTGCTGCCCCTCCCCCAAACAGTAGGAGGGGCTAGCACGAGAGACTGTTCTTTGCTGCCCCTCCCCCAAACAGTAGGAGGGGCTAGCACGAGAGACTGTTCTTTGCTGCCCCTCCCCCAAACAGTAGGAGGGGCTAGCATGCGAGACTGTTCTTTGCTGCCCCTCCCCCAAACAGTAGGAGGGGCTAGCACGAGAGACTGTTCTTTGCTGCCCCTCCCCCAAACAGTAGGAGGGGTTAGCATGAGAGACTGTTCTTTGCTGCCCCTCCCCCAAACAGTAGGAGGGGCTAGCACGAGAGACTGTTCTTTGCTGCCCCTCCCCCAAACAGTAGGAGGGGCTAGCACGAGAGACTGTTCTTTGCTGCCCCTCCCCCAAACAGTAGGAGGGGCTAGCATGAGAGATTGTTCTTTGCTGCCCCTCCCCCAAACAGTAGGAGGGGCTAGCATGAGAGACTGTTCTTTGCTGCCCCTCCCCCAAACAGTAGGAGGGGCTAGCATGAGAGACTGTTCTTTGCTGCCCCTCCCCCAAACAGTAGGAGGGGCTAGCATGAGAGACTGTTCTTTGCTGCCCCTCCCCCAAACAGTAGGAGGGGCTAGCACGAGAGACTGTTCTTTGCTGCCCCTCCCCCAAACAGTAGGAGGGGCTAGCACGAGAGACTGTTCTTTGCTGCCCCTCCCCCAAACAGTATGTGGCCTACTTGCTAATGTGACCACAAACATTGTCACATAGGATGTATGTGTTCCCTGAAGCCTTGGACATCCTGTCAGGTTATGCCAACCCAATCAGTGAGTTGCCTGATTATCACTTCCTTTCCTTAGTGTGTGAGGCAGTGCAAGGGGACAAGCAAAGGCTAGGAGACTAGAAGATTAGTACATATCAAGTGGTTTAGTTCATTTCACACCTTCTAAGTGCAAACGAGAATCAAAGGGAAAGAAGGGAACAGAGGAGACCTTGTCACACCATCTTGTCATGCTCATCTTTACAATATAGACTTTCGTAACAGGGCTTAACCTGGCAGAACTGGGTCTGACCTTTCTTGCAATATACATTTGAATTCTCAACAAATTTACCATGGAGGTTTTGTGCGAAGATTCCTTACATGTCACTGGATGCAGTTAGTTACAGTTACATTGGACAGTTCTTCCTACTACTACCACGGAGTGACGCTGAGAACCCTGAGTCATGCTGAACGGGTAGTCATTAGTGGACGGCGACTCCCACAGCCACACCACACTGTGTACCCATTCAGACTTCACTGCCCAGTTTGTCTCAGGTAACATGGCAGGTGACAAAATATGCTGGGGAGTCAATTCAAAGAGGTTGCCTGCCATTTCTCACCCTGCTTCATATGTACTATGCCTGTTTGCACCATGGATTAACACTGTGCGCACACTATACCCTTCTGCTCATTCACCACACACACACACACACACACACAGACACACACACACACACACACACACACACACACACACACACACACACACACACACACACGAACACACACACACACACACACACACACACAGGAACACACACACACACACACACACGAACACACACACACACACACACACACACACACACACACACACACACACACACACACACACACACACACACACACACACACACACACACACACAGGAACACACACACACACAGACACACAGACACACACACATGAACACACACACGCACACACACACGCACACACACACACACAGAAACACACACAGAAACACACACACACGCACACACGTACGCATACACAAACACGTACGCATACACACACACGAACACACACACACGTACGCATACACACACACGTACGCATACACACACACACACACACGTACACATACACACACACGTACGCATACACACACACGAACACACACACAAACACGTACGCATACACACACACGTACGCATACACACACACGTACGCATACACACACACGAACACACACACACACACGCGTACGCACGCACACACACGCACACGCACTCACTGTCCAAGCGGTCGTTCCTGCTGCACTGGGGTCCATCTGCCAAGACCGTCTGAAGGCAACTCCAAGGTGACTCGCACCGTCCACGACAGTCCGTATCCAATGACGATCCCCAACAAGAAAATCATGTACACCTTCAGTCTCATCGGCTCCCTGATGTAGAAGGGTCCGAAGGAGTTGAACAGGTAGTTACCGCCACGTCTGCCGCTGACCCGAGGTCTCATTCTATGAGCTGGAGTGTTCCGTACGTATGGCCGACGACGGGATCACTTTACCATACCGTGGTTATCATGACCTGGGCACACGTAATAGGCGCAACGCTTGGGCGAGTGTGCAACTTGTTATCGTGCTCATGCAACCCCGTGTCATCCGCGGAAGCCATTGTTCTGTGCGGTATGAATATCATTATCACGTGTGGTCAGCGAAGCAAAAGGGTTAACTGCACGCACGCACCTCAGCTCCTCTCAGTGTGTTGCTAATGGTGACGATATAATGATAAAAAGATCTGGAGAGAAGGGATTTGTGAAAAAAGGAAAGGGGTGATGTGCTGTACGAAGAGGAAATAGAGAATTGCAACCACAGAATATGAAGTAGATGGTGATGAAGAGAAGCAGAGACGAGAGCAATATTGCAGCTAGTGATGTACGCTCTGTGGCTACTACAAACTTCATTTAGAGAACAGATGTGCACCCTTTGCATTCCAATTAAATTCACAGCCCTTGGCACTCTACTTTCTGGAACCATCAACAAAAACAACGTAACTCATAGATCTTGTGTTTAAGCAGACCTACACGCGCACGCTTTAATTCTTGTGTGTGACACATGCACCCTCAACGTTTCTCCCAAAAACTGCAGCATATAGTACCCTTCTTATAATTATATAGCAGCAGTATAATGTACACGCACCGGTACCTACACAGTTGATCAATTAATGCATTATTCAAATGCCCAGCTGTGATCGATTGACAGAACATGGCTGCAGCCCACACATATGCATGTGGATGCTCACTTCATGTACATGTGCAGGAATGTTCCAAGCCTATATACTGCACATTTATATACGTATGTATGTGTATACATCATATACACAACTTGTAGTACATACATGATTATTATTCCATTCATGCTGATTCTACACAATTGACTGCATTGTCACATCCATCTGGCATTAATACACACACATAGTGTATATATATATATATATATGTACAATTATAATGGAACACTGGACAATAAAAAACTACAGAATGAATGGTTTAAGTAAGGGGTGCACCGTGTGCAATGATCAGCAAGTTACCACCAAAATCTGAGTACACAATACAGGAGGGGAGGAGCGGGCCAAGAGTGATAAAGAGAAAGTTTGCAATTAAGGTGTGAGCAATTCACAAAGGGTCTCAGTTACACATTTGCACGGACGGTGTCATCGTAGCCCTCCAATACAGAAAGGCTGTATCTCTGGTGGGCCATGCCTTTGGCTGCAGATTTCTGTCTCAGTTGAACTTTACCGGTGTGCTGGGTGACTGCTAGCTCACCGGTACTAACCTTCTCGTCATCCACTGATCGCACAGGAGCGTCTTTCTTGTTCTTCCTGCAAGATGGGTGAGGTAGGAGGGTGAGGGTGAGTGAGGGGAGGGGAGGGGAGGGGAGGGGAGGGTAAGGTTGGGTGAGGTGAGGGTGAATGAGGTGAGATTAGGGTGGGGAGATGTGAAGGTGGGGTGAGATGAGAAGGGGGCAAGGAATTGGGTGTGTGATAGAGAGGGTTGAAGTGAGGTGGTGTGCTAAAGTGTGAGGAGTGTTGGATGTGATGTGCAGTGAGATTAGGGTGGGGAGATGTGAGGCCTGGCAGCAGCATGTTTTGACTGGAAACACAGACTGAAATATGTCAGATGATGTGGCTTACTTGAAGAAAAAGAGGCCCTTCTTCTTTTTGTCTTTCTTCTTTTTCTCATCAACAGCAGCGAGAGGCACTGAATCAGTGGGAAAGACGGAGGGAGAGAGAGAGAGAGAGGGAGGGGGTACAGGTAATACGTACGTACGTACAAAATATATTAATTGTAAATTTTGACAACTGTGTTGTAAGCCTTCTTACACAACTGCACGCACAGGCAACTCGTGTTTAGTTCACACTGATCCTTTGACAGTAACCAGTACACCTAACCAGTACACTGCCTGCTTGTCACTACTAGTGTACAAATGCAGAGGACACAATCCTATCCTGCACAACTCTCCACACAGCAAGAACGGCAACGGCAGGAGTGTCATTCACGAACAGCTGGCTCCCTCCCCACCTGTGTTGCTTGCTTGCTAGCCAGTGTTGTCCCACTCACCAGCCATGCAGGTGGGGTCACCCACGCGGTTGTCCTGGACCACGTCATAGCCACTGCTGCTGGGTTCACTGAACGATGACCGGTCTACTGCTCGCTGGAGACTGTTGCGACCTTCCTGGTTTCTGCAGCAATCGGAAGGGAAGGTATCAGTGTGTGTGTGCGCATTGTGTGTGTGTGGTGTGGTGTGTGTGTGTGTGCGTGCGTGCATTGTGTGTGTGTGTGGTGTGTGTGTGTGTGTGTGCATGCATGCATTGTGTGTGTGTGGTGTGTGTGTGGTGGTGTGTGTGTGTGTGCGTGTGTGTGTGTGTGTGCATGCATTGTGTGTGTGTGTGTGTGTGTGTGTGTGTGTGTGTGTGTGCGCGCGCACGTGTGTGTGTGTGTGTGTGTGTGTGTGTGGTGAGTGAGAAGAGTATAGTGTACGCACAGTGTGAAGCCGTGGACCAAGGCATGGTGATCCTTGGAGTAGTTCAGTGGTGAGCCAGGATAGAAGTTC
>OX465050.1:550658-583158 GCA_949841015.1 Aplysina aerophoba
CTTGTGTCGACATATCATCATGAGAAAAGTCTGATGAGAAGTGAACAGACAGAACACATAAAATTATGTAAGTACATAAGAACGCTGGGACCATGGGCAGCAGGAGGTGGAGTGCACCACACACCAATCATAGCCTCACCGTAGTCGGGGGTGCTGCGTCCGTCTTCCTCCATCTTTGGCTCCGCATTCTGCACCTCCACATTCGGCAATGACTTGGGTGCACCTTTCCCTGGGGAGGGGAGAGGCAGTGAAGGTAACAGACGCACGCCACTGCCTTGAGAAGTGCATGAGAACGGTTCACAGGGACCACTGTGGGCTGGCAGGTACCTTTCTTAATGGAGACCCGTCCCGGACCGTCTCTCTGGAACGCGTTCGGAGCCTCAGTGTCTGAGCACACCTCTAAGGCTTCCTCACTACTGCACTGTGCTAATGTGCTACCATCCTGTATGTTCATACATACACATGGGGGGAGGGGAGGGGAGGGGAGGGAAGGGAAGGGAAGGGAAGGGAAGGGGAGGAGAGGGGAGGGAAGGGGAGGGGAGGGGAGGGGAGGGGAGGGGAGGGGAGGGGAGGGGAGGGGAGGGAAATTGTCGTGTCATCATCCTCTGGCTTACTTACACCGGACACACACACACACAGTGAAGCACCACACTACGTCCTCTCGTCTCGTGTGTATTACTCACTGGTAACCACACACTCCTTCATCCACACTCGTATATTGGTCCCCGGTATCCACCTTCAATTGCCCTACTCCCCCCCCCCACTCCCCCCCTGCTCACCCTCCCCCCCCCCCCCCTTACCATTCTTGACTCTGCAACTGTCTTGGGCTTTGTAGGTTTGCTCATGCGTGGGATGGTGGCACTATGGTAACCTTCACTGTCATCGTGATTGGCCAAGGATGCACCGCCATTGGACGCTGTGCCCGTCTGGGGAGGGGGGAGGAGGGGGAAGGGCGGGCCCCTTCGGCCATACTTAGTATGTGGAGAGGGAATGTCAGGAGGGGTGGGGCTTCGGGTATGGCCACCGTTGGGCTCTTGCGAAGCTGCAGGGAGAAACAGTGTTTGAACAATCCTGAGTGGCTAGGTAAGGTGACATGATTGAGGTTCGATCATACGTACTGGCAAAAAGGTTCACAATTTGTTTCGGTAGTCTTCGGCTACCTTCATTCACTGATGAAGGTAGCCAAGGGCTACCGAAATGTCTGCAAATTTTGAATCTTTTGGCTAGTGTGAACGAACCTCAGTCACGAAAACAGGGTCCTAAGTTGGAGTGCACACGTATACGTACACAAGACAACACCACAGAAGTTGCCTACCTTTCCTCCTGCCGACGGGCTGTCCTGGAGAGCTGGCAATACCACCCTCACCAGCCAAGGGAGACATTACGGCTGGCCGACTGCCGTCCGCGTGAGTAGGAGACATCACACTGCTGAGGGGTTTACCTCCTCTGTCGCTACCCTGACTCAGTGAACTAGAAGTGGGTGACACCGGCGTATGCAAGTGGGCATAGGCCACACCTTCAGGAATAACACTTTGTTTCTGGTTAAGCCCACTCCTGGTTGCAGGGATCTCCCCTCTGTGATGCCCCTCCGCTACTGGGTGGTGATGGTGGTCGCTAAGTGGGTCACTAAGGTGGAGGTCCTGGTCGCTACGCAGTGAATCTTGTGACAGCTTCAAGTCTCTTCGCGACACAGAGGGTGTAGTGTTGCTGACGAAGCTGTCCTGACTTGGACCAGAGCTGGCGGTCCTCTGCAAGGAGGGACCAACGTCAATGCCAATCTCTCGTGTGGGTTGGGGCTCCTCCTCATCATTGGTGCACAGCGACTCTGTTCGCCTCAGTGCTGTCTTGGCAGCGGGGCTCTTACGTGCGATCACCTGGTAGGAGTGGTGAGGAGGGGCAGAGCCAAGGCTGAAGCACACATGCACAGGGGCTAGCAACACTTCATATGTCATATAGTGAGTACAGGCAAAACTTCTTGCTGAAATTTTTCAAGTGCTGTTGTCAGCGAATGAAGTTTGAGAATGGAAGATGTTAGCATAATGCCTTACAGTTACTGCGGTCAACGAATGCCGAAACCAACCCTCCTCAGTGCACTGATGAAGAAGGAGGACTCTAACCAACCTCCTCAGTGCACTGATGAAGGAGGAGGACTCTAACCAACCTCCTCAGTGCACTGATGAAGAAGGAGGACTCTAACCAACCTCCTCAGTGCACTGATGAAGAAGAAGGACTCTAACCAACCTCCTCAGTGCACTGATGAAGAAGGAGGACTCTAACCAACCTCCTCAGTGCACTGATGAAGAAGGAGGACTCTAACCAACCTCCTCAGTGCACTGATGAAGAAGGAGGACTCTAACCAACCTCCTCAGTGCACTGATGAAGAAGGAGGACTCTAACCAACCTCCTCAGTGCACTGATGAAGAAGAAGGACTCTAACCAACCTCCTCAGTGCACTGATGAAGAAGGAGGACTCTAACCAACCTCCTCAGTGCACTGATGAAGAAGGAGGACTCTAACCAACCTCCTCAGTGCACTGATGAAGAAGGAGGACTCTAACCAACCTCCTCAGTGAACTGATGAAGAAGGAGGACTCTAACCAACCTCCTCAGTGCACTGATGAAGAAGGAGGACTCTAACCAACCTCCTCAGTGAACTGATGAAGAAGGAGGACTCTAACCAACCTCCTCAGTGCACTGATGAAGAAGGAGGACTCTAACCAACCTCCTCAGTGAACTGATGAAGAAGGAGGACTCTAACCAACCTCCTCAGTGCACTGATGAAGAAGGAGGACTCTAACCAACCTCCTCAGTGCACTGATGAAGAAGGAGGACTCTAACCAACCTCCTCAGTGCACTGATGAAGAAGGAGGACTCTAACCAACCTCCTCAGTGCACTGATGAAGAAGGAGGACTCTAACCAACCTCCTCAGTGCACTGATGAAGAAGGAGGACTCTAACCAACCTCCTCAGTGAACTGATGAAGAAGGAGGACTCTAACCAACCTCCTCAGTGCACTGATGAAGAAGGAGGACTCTAACCAACCTCCTCAGTGCACTGATGAAGAAGGAGGACTCTAACCAACCTCCTCAGTGAACTGATGAAGAAGGAGGACTCTAACCAACCTCCTCAGTGCACTGATGAAGAAGGAGGACTCTAACCAACCTCCTCAGTGCACTGATGAAGAAGGAGGACTCTAACCAACCTCCTCAGTGAACTGATGAAGAAGGAGGACTCTAACCAACCTCCTCAGTGCACTGATGAAGAAGGAGGACTCTAACCAACCTCCTCAGTCCACTGATGAAGGAGGACTCTAACCAACCTCCTCAGTGCACTGATGAAGAAGGAGGACTCTAACCAACCTCCTCAGTGCACTGATGAAGGACTCTAGCCACCAATTCATACCAAGCCACTATTTAACAGGATGTGATGATATGCAGGTGTCAGATCAGGGGGCTCTGCACAGCACCATCACACACAAGACTGAAGTCATGGCAGATGGCATAGTTAGAGTCGAGGAAAGGATGCCGTGGCGGCAAATGCCTACTGCCACAAACGTAGCATGGTTAACTAGCACTGCAGCAGCATAATGCAAGCACACGTTTAAAGGGACGTACGTACATTTGTTCAATTCAGAAATGCAAAGCTTTAGGAAATACTACTTATACTGAAACTTCTACAAATGCACCAATCTGCCCACCCACCCACCACCGACCTGCCCACCCACCCACCCACCAACTAGCCCACCCACCCACCCATCGACTAGCCCATCCACCAACTAACCCACCTACCCACCCACCCACCGACCTGCCCACCTATCCACCCACCCACCCACCGACCTGCCCACCCATCCACCCACCCACCGAACCGCTTCGTACCAGTTGTATGTTTGCTGTCTTCTTGGCCAGTGCATCTTTCAGAGTTAGGAGAGCATCGACGTTTGACTTGCCCACCAGCGACTGACTGTTGATGCTGAGGAGCTGGTCGCTGACCCACAGACGGTTGTCCAGAGCAGCTGCTCCTCCAGGAACAATGGACTTGATGTAGATGCCAGCATCGCCGCTGACCTTTGAGAGGAGGGGGTTGGCTGTGTTGACACGCCCATGGACGGTGATCCCCAGGCCTGCAGGACCACTGTCAGCCATTGTTATGTTGAGCGTTATCACCGTCTTGCCAATGGCAACAGGGCAATCGAGGGATTTCTCCACCTGCACGTGAACCAGAGGCCATGAATCAGAGGCCAGCCCAGCACACATTACATGTGTATGAATTATGCAATGAAAAGATTGCAACATCCAGTCTCCTGATATCCTAGAAGCTCACTGCTACACTGTGAGAACCAGTGAATAGATCTTGATGAGTATGTACGTATGTACGTACGTACGTACATAGCAGAATCAACCGATCAATAGCAACTGACTGCAGGACGTCTGTCCACATGGGCCCTTGTCATTTGCATACTGTACGCAGTTGACAAAGGCCTACGTGGTCGAAATGTTCTGCAATCAGTTGCTATTGATTGATTGATTCTGCTATGTATATGTTCATCAAGATCTATTCACCAGTTGTCACAGCGTAGCAATGAGACTCTATGATCTCATCTTTACAAGTGTACCCACACGGGGCACCATCCATTGCCCCGCCCCTTACCTCCTCTTCGTCTTCATTCCCTCCCTGTTCCTGTCTGGAGACTAGCAGGGTGACCCTGCCTTGGGTATTCCTCAGGAGCTCCCCTACCTCTTGACGAGTTAAACCACTGATGTCTTCTGCATTCACCTGTGTACGAGGGAGAGGGGAGGAGAGGAGAGGAGAGGGGAGGAGTGGGAAGGGGAGGAGGAGAGGGGAGGAGGAGAGGGGAGGAGGTGAGGGGAGGAGGAGAGGGGAGGAGGAGAGGGGAGGAGAGGGGAGGAGGAGAGGGGAGGAGGAGAGGGGAGGGGAGGAGAGGGGAGGAGGAGAGGGGAGGAGGAGAGGGGAGGAGAGGGGAGGAGGAGAGGGGAGGAGGAGAGGGGAGGAGGAGAGGGGAGGAGGAGAGGGGAGGGGAGCCAAAGTCCATTTTCACACAACCACACAACAGCTGCTTGAGGAATCCTTCGACAACGACCTACGTACGTATTAGCACTACAGTACATGAGTAAGTACCTTCAGTAGTCTGTCTCCTAGCTTCAGACGACCATCTTCAAAAGCGAGTCCTCCAGGAGTGATAGACTTGACGTAGATGAGTCTCTCTCCGTCATTGGCTGCCACATCACGATTTGTAAGAGAGAACCCCAGGCCTCCGGAACCTTTGAGTGGGTGGTTAGGGAGGAAGGAGGAGGGAGGGGAGGAGGGGAGGGAGAATTAGTCACATAATGCAATGCACGTGGCACAGTGCAACAACACTGTAGTCAGATATGTAAGTACATATGCGCTTGCACACGTCAGTAGAGGATGCGGGCAACACTGGAAGCCATAGAGTGGGTCAGAGAGCAGTAATTAGAGCTGGGGAATTCCCAATTATGAACGTGTAGCATAGTTTTCTAACATCAAGGTATGGATGGTACGTACATGCGTACACTTTCACTACATACTAGTGAATGCAAGCATTGTGTGTGGGGAGCCTGAGGAAGTGCATACATAATATCTAAAAAAGACACAGACACAATCGCTGTACTCCTCGTACACTGTAACTGTCAGGTTTGCGCCGGCTCATCCCAGTTAGACGCGTGTGCCACCTTATTCCCTTTCACCCTTTACATACAAACGTACAGCATTAGTCTACATACGTATAATTGAATAGAACTACGTACATATAGAGTGTATAGTATCAACAAAAGGTATGTAAATAACTCCCTAGAAATTTGCAAGTACGTACATTCACGTATGCACTGTTTGGTGGTTGCAAAATAGTAAGCATACACACATACGTACGCACACGTACACACATACGTACGCACACGTACACACATACGTACGCACACGTACACACATACGTACGCACACGTACACATACGTACGCACACGTACACACATACGTACGCACACGTACACACATACGTACGCACACGTACACACATACGTACGCACACGTACACACATACGTACGCACACGTACACATACGTACGCACACGTACACACATACGTACGCACACGTACACACATACGTACGCACACACGTATTATGTACGTATGTACATGGATCTACGTACGTACATTCAAAACTGCACCTGTCCCAAGTGGCACAATTCTAAGACACTAGTCACATGACAGTCACACGTGAGTCATGTGACTGTCACATGACCAGTTATGGACTTGGGAAGGGTGTGGGTGCTCACCTTTCACCAGATCAATACTGTACAACCGCCCCAGCTGTCGTGTGTTGGTGAAGGTATTGGATGCCGCTGTAGGCAGGACTGGGAGGGGGTGGGAAGGGGAGATGCTTTCAAACCTACAAACGACTCACCAGCATGGACACAGGTCACTTTGTCAAGAGGTTGACATAAACCACAGTCTATGCATGCACACACAAGCCACACCCACACACTCACCCACACATGTCAACCCATGCCATGCACGCAGGCATGATTACTACAAGTACACGTGCACCCGCGCACATATCTGTGCAACTGCCACGCTCCCATTACTGAGATCCCCACTCAGCTCACCACTGCTGGCAGAGACACCTTCCGCTGCTTTGTCTCCTTCACTGACTGATTCCTCTGCACCCCTCTCTCGCGTTGGGTCAACAGTGCGAGAAATGGCAATTTTCAACAGACGTTCCTCCTCCATCTCTCGGAAGGTACAGACAGCTCTGCAGGGTGGGAGGAGGAGCACGTTGGAGCAAATGTGCGTGTGTGTGTGTGCGCGCGCTTCATTTGCAGGGTGCACCTGCTGCATGTTTCGAGCATTCTTACTTGTCATTGGACATTTTGGTAAAATCTGATCCATTGCAAGCCAAAATTCTGTCATTAATCTACAAACAAAAGATACATACATAAAGATGGAGAAAGGGAGGGAGAGGGAAGAGAGAGGAGAGAACGGGAGAGGATAAAAGAGAAGAGCAGAGGATGGAGGCAGACTGTTGTATGTGTGCCTACGCACACGGAGATAACAGGAATCCCAACAATGCTGCTTGGGAGGTACAAACATAAGCTGTACATAGCATGCTTGCACCCCACACAGAGAGTGAGCTGTGATGTAAGTTGAAAGATTACCCCCCTCCACACCATCACACAACACCCGGCATTCTTGGGGCAGAATGCAGAGGAGAGGCCGCCTTGCATTCCACACACAAGGTGCCCACCATTGGGGAGACAGGTGGGAGGGGCCAGTTGACTACACCCACACCACTCCTTCTCTCATGAGCCCCCCTACCTACTTATGGCATGTGTATGTATGTAGGTGTGTACGATGTACACTCATAGGCTAAGGGAGTTCTGGGCACAGGTCTCCAAACGTAACAGAAGTACATGAATGAGCGAGCACCCTCTGCTTGGATCAGAACAGGAGCATCTTCTGACTCAAGCCACATAATACTGTAGTAGTGGATAGTAGTAGCAGTTGTGTGTGTGCGTGTGTGTGTGTGTGTGTGTGTGTGTGCGTGTGTGTGTGTGCGTGTGTGTGTGTGTGTGTGTGCGTGTGTGTGTGCGTGCGTGTGTGTGTGTGTGTGTGTGTGTGTGTGCGTGTGTGTGTGTGTGTGAGTGCGCACGCACGCAATTGCTTCTGCTATTCTGCCCCACACATGCATACATACGTACGTACATATGGATGTGTGTACATGTCAGCCATTACTGGCAGCCTGTCCAATGGTCTAGCAGGGCAGACGAGGAACATGTACTGTATGTCACACATACAGAGTAGAACCTACACATGTGCACTGTATGTCACACATACAGAGTAGAACCTACACATGTGCACTGTATGTCACACATACAGAGTAGAATCTACACATGTGCACTGTATGTCACACATACAGAGTAGAACCTGCACATGTGCACTAACAAGAGGGGCCAGACTGCACTCTTGTCTCACACACATGCAGACACACACAGACACGCAATGCACTGGCAGACACACTGTATGATCAATATCCGTACACGCAAAGGGCGCACGCACGTATGTACACTCACTTCTAAATTCTTACACTCATCCGCAAATCCACCAGGCTCCATGCTAGCTATGAAGATTCCAGCATCCCTGGGAGTGGGAAGGAGACCGGCCATTCAGTCCATGTAGCACAGAGCACATGTACACAAACAGGTGTGCCTCCCCTTCCCCCAAAACACCCACACCCACACACCTCCCGTCTGCTGTGGAAGCCTTCCTGAGGCGGACTCCCAAAGGCTGGGTCTCCTTGTGCAACTCGATGATGCGAATATTGCTCAGTTCCTCTGTTTCACCGTCACTCACCTCCTCCTCCACTTCCTCGCCCCCACCAAGCTCTTCGTGACCATCTGATGCATCACACACACACAGACACAGACACACACACACACACACACACACACACACACACACACACACACACACACACACACACACACACACAACACACGAGAGGAGAGCACAGTAGACAGTCTCACACAGAACATACATATGTACGCACGCATATACTTAAGTTGCTAGTGCAGAAGGGGAGGGGCATCTCATCACACCCACTTACACCAACAACAGAGAATACAGGCAACAGAAGCCATTCATGAACAGAAGTCAGAATATGTGCGTACTGCCCAGCCACTACTGTCACATCACATCACATCACATCACATCACCCCCTCACAGTGTGCAGTGCCGTTAACTACAGGGAGCGGCTCCGGTGACAGCAGATCTGCCACTTGTAGGTCGTCGTCCATTGCCTGGTGGTTGCCAGGCAGCCTTGTGTCCGGGGGGAAAGTGTCAAACTGGTCCATGTCATCACTGTGTAGCGTCGGCTCGGAGTCACCATCGTCCTGGAGGAAAAACACAGCACATCACACTGCATCACATTGCTTTTAGGTATGTGGAAGGTCTGAAGGGTGAACATACAACCAATAAACTCCACAATAGACAATTCAGTTCTTCCAAGAACACTCTTAATGGTATTGCTCATTGCCATCCTTCCTGTCATACATACATACGTAGACACACACTGAATCTTCCCTTGAACCCCATTGCTATGGCCACTGACAGCAGCTTGGTCGGTCATACAGACAAGAAATTCAAAATCTCTTCAACAAATGAAGTGCGAAACAGTCTATTTATAGTCATGTACGTACCATAGGATGGCGTTGGCAAGACCATATATGTATGTATGTCACTTAATCCTCAGTTTAGCATCCTATAATGACAGTGGGCAGAACTGGTGTGTATAGAAAGGCTCTTAGACCCTTCATCGCTGACCGATGACATCACCAAACAAAGGTGGGAGGAAGCGGTCTGACTATGTGAGACAGTAAAGAGGGTATGGGCAAGCATGTCTGACTCAGGAAATTGTGGTCTTTGATGGGGAATGCAAGACAATGAGTAAGAGACACTCCCACAGTTGATCCTCTCTACTGTCTTACTGTATGTACATACATACCGGTGAACACTGGACTACATCTCCACACACATAAAATAGCAGGTAATCCACACACAGTGCTGCTCCTAGGAAGCGCTTTCTGAACTGCGCGGTCACTCCTTGGACAAGCAGTGATGTAGACTGAGGGGAACAGCCAACACTAACAAGCAAACAGATATAGAATGCTGCCCACTGTCTTTAGTAGAAACATACTTATGTCTCTTCCTTCACATCCTACAAGTTCAAAGTGCCTCAAAAATACAAATGGACGCCTCACACAGAGGTTCCCAAACACCCAAAGTGGCTATCCTACTCCAAAGGGGTTAACATCCCAGGCTTTCAAAAAGGTGGACTCCCACGCACAAAGTAGGGGTTTATGGGCGAGTGGGATGCAGCCACTGGACACAAGACGCCCACAAAACACTTCGTGGGGGTGCTACAGGCATGGAAGCCAGCCAAGTGGAGAGCTATTTGTTAGCTAATCACAGGGTCACCCCTACACAACCCCAACCACTTGCACACAAACTTCACTATAGTACATGAACACATGCACACAAACTTCACTATAGTACATGAACACATGCACACAACATCCCGCATGCGTATAGCCTTTCAACGATACATCCAGCCCCACTCAATGATACATATTTGTATACAGCTCCTCCACACAAGCTGCTGTCATCAGTGTACGCACATGCACACATAATCACCCCCCATAATACTAACCAGGAGGCCCCGGGTCTCAATGGACTTTTCCCACTGCTCTAGAACCGGTCCATCACGGATGCTCTTCCGAGAGCCACGATTAAAACCGTCATACTCACAGTCACTGATGGTTGAATCCGAGTCGACCCGAGTGTCCGCCTCCGGACGCTGTTCCCCTTCGTCATCAGAGCTCCGAAGCTCTCCTGGCTCCTCTCGAAGTGTCCGCATTCCGTTAGCACCACCTCCGCTCCCTAGCGAGGATGGCCGCTCATTGCGATCACGTGGACCAAGCTGCGAGGGCTTGTCCTTGAAGGAGACATGCCGTCCTGACGCCGTCGGCTGAGAGAGAGAGTATCCCGAGGGTCCTTGGTGACGAAAGCTGTCTAACTGGGCAGTAGAGTACAGGAGAGGCTGTGAGAGGTAATAGTTGTCTGGAATGTCACTGAAGTGGTCCATGTCTGGGTCGTCTGGGAAACCGGTCCGGTCTAGGGGGTCATCAAGAAGGTCATGGCTGCGGTGACGGTATATCCGACCGTACCGCGTAGGGAGACGTCCAAACGAGCGCTCCAGACTGGGCTCTAGTGGGGCACTATCGTCCAGGAGGGAACGGGCGTACTGTGATCGGCCACCATAACTGCCAATGTCTGGTCTCCTGCCCCGAGGAAATGGGTACCCCGGTCGTCTGGAAGTGTCAAGTGGTGACATAGAGAGTGCCGTACGCGTGAAGGTAGGCGGAGGGTAGGCCGAGGGAAGAGACCGAAGAGGTGGCAGCAATCGTTCATTGCTGGGGGACTCCGCTACATCGCTGTCCGTGGTGGTTAGGTTCGACCCACTCCATCTGCGCCGACGTGTGTTGCCAATTGCCTCATCCCACAATGACAGTGGGTTATCCAGCACGGGCGTCTGTTCCTCATTGTCAGCACTGGTCAAGGAAGTCGTGGTCCCAGCGGGGAGGTTAGCGTTGCCACCGGGGAAGTTGTGGGCGGAGTCAAATGAAGCCATGCTTGATGTCTCTATGCTGTTTGGGTCTTCAAAGTCTGCAATCACCTGCAAAACAGCACAGAGGAGCATGTAAGGCCACAGTGCGGAAGGAGCATGTAAGGCCACAGCACAGAGAGGAGCATGTAAGGCCACAGCACAGAGGAGCATGTAAGGCCACAGTGCGGAAGGAGCACGTACACAATGTGAAACTTCGTATATGCACATCCTCATCTGTACAATGCCTCAACAGCGGCTTACAAGTTACGTACGTATAGATTAAACACTGTTACTTCCTGGGCTGCAAGATATTACTTTGGTGGTCAATTCATATCGCACTCGGGTGATGTGAATGACCACCTCAGTTACATCCTGTAACCGAGGATGAAGCATGGTTTAATCAGGTGCAGCCCAGGCACCGAGCTATACCTTGACAAATACATGTAATACATTCTGGGAAATACGAATACCACCCATGGAGGACGCCTTGAGTGGTACAGGATATAATGTCTAGTCATTTGCTTTGATGTTCAGGCTGCCCTGGCTACGTACAAACCCTCATATCCCCCACACACACCTTCACAAACCTATGTATACCCCTTGTACACCCTCACACCACCTATACCCTTTGTACACCCTCACACACCTATACCCCTTGTACACCCTCACACTACCATACCCCCGGCACACCCTCACACCACCATACCCCCGGCACACCCTCACACCACCATACCCCCGGCACACCCTCACACCCCCCTCAAGTACATACATATGTATGTAGGTGCTCTTGGCAGTACACCAAGGTACAGAGGGACACTTGAGCAATGCTAACAGATGTGGGGGCATCGCCTTACCCCACTCAGTTGGGACAGAGGGGGTGGCACTGATAAGGAAGTGATGCATCTGGATAAGCAGTGAACAGAGGTGGATTGCAGAGAAAGACAGAGAAGCTGGAAGAAGGGAGTTGGGGCATACGTGGTGCGTGCGCACACCACTCAGCTCTACACACTTGCAACATGGGGACACAAGAGTGCTTCAAACTGAAGTGTGTGTGTGTGTGTGTGTGTGTGTGTGTGTGTGTGTGTGTGTGTGTGTGTGTGTGTGTGTGTGTGTGTGTGTGTGTGTGTGTGTGTGTGTGTGTGTGTGTGTGTGTGTGTGTGTGTGTGTGGCAGATCAAAGTGAAAGAGAATGTTTGAAGGAGAGCAGCTGAAAGCGCTCCTACTGGGAGAGAGGAGGAGGAGTGTGCAAGCGTCAGTATGCATCGCTCAGCTGTGGCATTGCAGAACACCACACAATGAGAGGGGGAGGTGGAGGGGTAGTCTCATCCCACACCTACACAAACCACAGGGAAATTACTACAACTCCAGACTGAACATAAGCAATGCATGAACAGAAAACAGTAATGTTGAAACAGATACAGACATACGCACATACATACATACGTACGTACGTATGTACTCGCAGGAACGATCAACAACCAAGTGCCATGTGAAGCACAAACACAGGAATAACTCACACAGTACATACAGGAGGGTACACACAGCCTAGTGACCAATCAGTGCTTCATTGAGGATCAATGAAGCCTTTCTACGCTGTCCAAAACTTGGCTTCTGCCCGTAACTGTTACCACTACAGAGTGTGCATTACAGCTCTTTAAGACGGATTTGGACTTGAAACCATGTCACAGGCAAGACCCTGTTTGCTACACGAACACTTTAACCCACTAAGCATGGGAGTGTGGCACAGCCCACGGGAGTGTGGCACAGCCCACGGGAGTGTGGCACAGCCCACGGGAGTGTGGCACAGCCCACGGGAGTGTGGCACAGCCCACGGGAGTGTGGCATGGGAGCATGCCCTTCCATCACAAGGGAAAAGCCCAGCAAGTGTACATACACATATTCACACCGAATGTGGAACCAATACATAAGCTTCAAACCATTCAAAGCTTTCCAATGAATACTTTGAGCTTCTCTCATTTGCATAACTTAACACACACATCATAGCAGCTTTGCAAGGAGTGGGCAATCTTGTCCATGTGCAGAATGCAGCACATATTGTGCAAACGGCTAATGTGTCCGCATAGTGTTTCACTTCGTGAAGGGAAGAAGAGGAGAAGGGAGGGGATGGTAGGCTACGTGCTACCCTTTGCCATTCATTCCATACACTAGGGTACAGTGTACAAATTCCCCATCTAGCTGACCATAGCACTCCCTGATCACTATCTAAGTCTTCTTCGGTTCACTTCCAACTGTTCACCAGAAATGATTGTCAGAAGTGGTTACGTGTAGGGACTTTTCGTACCCACATGTAAGGAAATAGATGGGTAGAGGGGAGGGGGAGGGAGGGTGCAAAGGAAATGGATGGGTAGAGGGGAGGGGGAGGGAGGGTGCAAAGGAAATGGATGGGTACGTAGGTAACAAATGTACTGATTTCAATAAAACAACAAAGCTCGTCCGTTAGCAGTGGAGGCAGTACGCCACACCTTACCTGACCACCAACAGCAGCACGCCTTGGGTAGCGACAGGCTTTCAACAAAGGTTGGGTACGTACTTAGTATCAATAGTGCTGTGTTGTGTGCATCAGAAACAAGTAAAGGTCTTATCCTCAATTGGTGGCCTATCGACTATGCACACTTACGTACGTACGTAGTATATTAAGCCCTATCCTCAAATCCTGGTTTATAAGTACACTTAGTAACACGAAATATAAGCCCTATCCTTCAGCAGTTAACAGGCAACTACATATTTGTACACCGATTGTTATCATAAGTGCACACACCAGTACAAGGCCCACCCTTCAGCTTCAGGGGGCAAGTTGTAAATTTAAGCAACTAAAAAGCATGTCTGGTGCACCAGGGATGCAGGTACGTATAGGTAGGGAGGGGAGGGGGAGAGGGAGGGGAGGGGGAGAGGGAGGGGAGGGGGAGAGGAGGGGGAGGGGAGGGGGAGGGGAGGGGGGTAATGACCTGAGGCTTTCAATGCACAACTGTCTACCTAATGAGGTGCTGCCAGAACAACAACCACAAGAGATGAAAGGAGAAAGCTACAAGAGTCAATGGCAACAGAAAATATGTTACCACATCCACACATCCACACATGGTGAAGCCACAGGTACCCACATCCTGAAGCAGGCATCGACCACCTACGAACACAGAAGTTAACGATCTCTCTTGCACACACAACCACTGGGACAAGACGACATACACACCTGAATGCCAACACTCGCCACTGAATAGAAAGCTACGTAGTACGGGTATGCATTGCCACAAGCAGTTTTTCCGGTGCACACACACACACGCCGTACACCACCCGGGCTTACAGGGCACACAAGCAGAAATGACATGCGTGAACGCACACTCCGACACAATACAGGTTCGTCTGTTTCAAAGGCACAGACACTCTGTGTGCACAGTACATTGAGTAGGCTCATATTACCCACCAATTAGGTGTCATCTATTCAGCCGATCTGATTGCACACAGGCATCCTCACGGCTGTTACCTCTACGTAGGTACGTACCACCAACACAGGATCTCACCAAAGACAACCCTTCAGAAACGCATGAGCAACACACCCAGACTTGCCGTCCAGGCTTCTCTTGTCGTACGTGCGTATGTATGTACTTACGTACGTACGTACGCACATCAGTGCACTGGCACAAGACAACCATCCCCTCCCTTCTCCTCTTCTTCCCTTCACAAAGTGAAACACTATACGGACACATTAGCCGTTTGCACAATATGTGGAGCATTCTGCACATGGACAAGATTGTCCACTCCTTGCAAAGAGACACCTCACCACCAGGGACACGCCTTTGCAACCCACCTCTCTCCTGGCCCCAAGTAGCACTTAGATGACAGAAAAGCAGCCTACTCCTCCACAATGCATGCAGCCACCTCTCTGTGTGAGGCCAGTCACAGGAGGTCCACGGGTGCTTGGTTGAACACGCTTCACCAACACAACAATAGGACTATGTACAAACTGGTCATAAAGGGCACTTTGGGGGTAGGACCGAGGAGAGAGGACTACATAGCTCAATACAGACAGTACGGAAGTCTGATCTGCTTCACTATACCCCATTACCATGGAAACCATGTCCTTCCTATCAGAGTTACATGGCAACAGTATACACATACATACGTACACTGACGCCACACCCCCAATGTGCACAAGAAAGGACACATGTCAACCTAACACCACACCCACTGAAATAACAGCAACATGATTCATAACATAACTCAGAAATTGGTTTTTGACCACGAAAGATTCACAAATTCATTGATATTGATTTGAAATTCAATGACTATGCCTATACATTTACTGTATTCCCCTACAGCACACATTCATTGTACAGTCATTTGTTATACTGTCCTGTCACACTGCAGAGCCTGGCTAACATGGAGTATGGGTGGCAAGATAGGTACACATGTGAGTGCTATTGGTGTGGGCTACACATGCTAGCAAGTGTCCAGTGGACACTGGCAAGGCAGCAGGGATAAGGTGTGCTGTGTCAGCTGCGTGCTCGTGTGGTCACAACACCGCATTCTGCTGTTGCTGGTCTGAGGCATGCATTATACAAACTGAGGAGATGGCCCATGTCTGCACGGCACATTCGCATCCACACAAACATGTACCCAGAAGAATGATCCTCCTCCGTAAAGCCACGTAACTAGTGTGACTCTATTTGGTACATAATGACAGTAAGGTGGAATACAAGCAATTCCCTTGTGCTGTTGTGTCTCTAGGTCCACAGTGGCCCCCACCAGCAGAAATGTACTGCAGCACACATCAATAGACCACCACAAGCCCACTGCAGCCCCTCTACCGCAAGCCCACTGCAGCCCCTCCACCACAAGCCCACTGCAGCCCCTCCACCACAAGCCCACTGCAGCCCCTCCACCACAAGCCCTCTGCAGCCCCTCTACTACAAGCCCACTGCAGCCCCTCCACCACAAGCCCACTGCAGCCCCTCTACCACAAGCCCACCGCACCTCCATCTAACACAAACCCACTGCAGCCCCTCTACCACAAGCCCACTGCAGCCCCTCTACCGCAAGCCCACTGCAGCCCCTCTACCACAAGCCCACTGCAGCCCCTCTACCACAAGCCCACTGCACCTCCATCTAACACAAGCCCACTGCAGTCCCTCCACCACAAGCCCACTGCAGCCCCTCCACCACAAGCCCACTGCAGCCCCTCTACCACAAGCCCACTGCACCTCCACAGTTGACTGGGCTCGCATCGCTAACACTGCTATTGGTATGGCTTCATTCACCAAATTCTTCAGTCACCATTGTCCGTCCCTCTCACGGAAGAGCGAGAGGGAACTACAGCTCACACTACACACTACTTCTTCAAGCACACACGAGGCAAGCGCGTTATAGAGAACGCTGCACCCATTCTTGAGCGTTTACCCCACGAGTCAACGCCTAACGCGTCACCCCTTACCAGTTCTTTGTCGTCCAAGACGTCTCGCACTGTGTCGTAGTTGTAGATGTAGCCACTCCCGTTGGCCATTCTTAGGTTCTTCACTTTAATCTCATGTTCCGCGGGCTGTGGGGCGGGAGAGGGAGGTGGTGAGCGGTTTGCTGGCGCCTCACCCGGCTTCGCTAACACCACCTCATTCTACCCCTTCTGTAGGCTTGCCCAAATTTCACTGCCTGCACATGCCCGCACACGCAGCACACCCTCCCCTTGCACCCCGCCCGACTGTACCTTGTTGGTGCACTCCTTGAAGCGCACAATAGCCTTCTCGATCAACTCCCCGACCGTACACTCGCCGTCCCCACAGGGGACCAGGACGGTCACCGTGTGGAAGGCCACGGACACCCGCATTCGCCTTTCTCGTCCTCCAACTAGGAATACACAGTTCGCTGAAGTTCCAGAACAGCGCAAACAAGGAACTGCTCCCTTCACACCCCACCAGCGGATCTTACCGTGTAGGCTGAGCGGCCGTCTGTACTACGCAAGATATCCGACAGTATGCGGAGATATGAATAACATTAAGAGTAGCTGGCCCCGCCCATACAGACAATATACTATAGTGGCATACGATAACACACACTCCTCCTTACACGGCGAGATAAGGGAGTTTTTACGATGTTTCCATCTTGGTAGGCGCCTCAGTCGACTCGCTAAACATGAAGTCCTTTTGGTAGTCTTTCAAGAACTGAGTCGAGCGGGCTTCGTCAAGGAAGAGCGAGTATACACGCTTGATGTCATCAACATCAACCTCTGCACCCTGCAGTGAGGAGGGGACGGAGGGAGGAGAAGAGGCACACAGACTCGCGTCAACCAGAAGACCAATAATGTCTACTAACAATAAATTATATGCATGTGGTACAAGTGTACATGTTGTATATGTTCGTGTGTGGGGTTTTCAGGACTGTGTCTGGAGGAGCACACTACATTCGTACTGTCCACGGCATGCTCCGAGAATTCCATTCTAAGTCATCCTAGTACAATGTGGTGTGCCAGGAGTGGCTTGTGATGTGTACAAACTGTATATATATATATATATATATATATATATATGTCCATTTTCTAATGCCACATTCACCTTGTGCAGTCCTTGCCTAGGGGTGCACTTTAATCGTGTTTGATTGATTGATACCAATACACATGTGTCCCGATTTACACAGAACCAGTCATGTACTGCACCCCACTAGTGCACGGGTGACTCCAGTCATGTACTGCACCCCACTAGTGCACGGGTGACTCCAGTCATGTACTGCACCCCACTAGTGCACGGGTGACTCCAGTCATGTACTGCACCCCACTAGTGCACGGGTGACTCCAGTCATGTACTGCACCCCACTAGTGCACGGGTGACTCCAGTGCATCGAGAATTTGTCGTGATTTGCATACTCACATTGCCCATCACACTTGGAACACCGAGAACCTTTACTGCTTACCTCACACTGTTCGCAGTAATAGCCCACTACCAAGCTGCCAACCACACCCACTTGTGATACCACCCCGCCCACGTGCGATACCACCCCACCCACTTGTGATACCACCCCGCCCACTTGTGATACCACCCCGCCCACGTGCGATACCACCCCGCCCACGTGCGATACCACCCCACCCACTTGTGATACCACCCTGCCCACGTCACCTTTCTCTTCTGACAAACTAGATTAGCCACCATGATGAGCTGTATGGCGTATCTGAGAGAGGTCTCAAGACCAATGCGGGTGAGGATGGCTAGGGCATCATCTGTAACCTGCACATCTTCTTCCTCGCACCTGCACAGTGGGGACGGAGGAGGGGAGGGGAGGAAGGAGAAAGAGTGGAGCACAAACCTACACTAGCAGAGCACTCTAGACAGGTCTCTCTAGAAACACTTCACTTTTACCAAAGTGGCCCTCGTACAGGATAGACCACAGTGTGTGTTCTATTGGTGGCAGCAAACCAACTGTACAGCTGGATTCTGTCTGATTGGTTGACATATGATCAGTTGTCTTTCAACACGTATGCTCAAAACAATATCAGCTTGTACAAATGGAGTCAAATGACTGCTTGCACAGCAATCACATGATTGGTTCAGCAAGCAGACCAAGTGAGTCTCTCACCGAATGGCCAGAATCTTGTTAATCTCCTTCTCAAGGTAGGGCGAGGTGGCTATGATGAGCAGTCGGTCCAGGAGATCGATGGGGACACCATGCGGACTCATGTACTTGGTGCCACGGATTCTAGGGAAGTAAGGAGGAGCAAGTGACTGTCACATAACCATGGCATCAGCATAAATTCAAAGAGCATGTAATGGTCACATGACCAATTGGCATACATGAGCAAGTTCTTGATGAGCATGAACCCAACCGTTGCTAATACACACTAGCAGTACGTTTCAACCCGGAGGTCTTTGTCAACTGCTTACATATATCTTCATCAAAAAGCTCACTATCCGTCCAACACAACCATGAGCCTCTACAACACCGAGCCATACATCGGTTGGACAGTGAGGACTGAAGGTGTAGGGTCATTGGACAGTGGGGACTGAAGGTGTAGGGTCATTGGCCAGTGAGGACTGAAGGTGTAGGGTCATTGGAGGGGATGGGACTGGTTGCAAAGTATTACCAAAGTTTCCGCAGGGCCACACACAGGCTCAATTAAGGGCGAGTTCTGGTTATAGTCTGTCTTATGTTGTATGTGAATTCACTAGCACCCTGCAGAAGTGTGGTTCCCGAAAAGATAATTATCTCATGTACCAGTCCCTTAGTTGCGAACAAAAGACTGCCAAAAACCTTGCATTCAATCAGGAATGAGACTCAGTCCAATTCAATCAGGAATGGGACTCAATCCCGTCACTCCATAGACCCACAAGGGAGTGCTCAAATTTGAAGCTACAGCACAACCTAATGGCTAAATACAGGTAGTAGCAACAGTCACCTG
This sequence comes from Aplysina aerophoba, assembly GCA_949841015.1. Classification (NCBI taxonomy): domain Eukaryota; kingdom Metazoa; phylum Porifera; class Demospongiae; order Verongiida; family Aplysinidae; genus Aplysina; species Aplysina aerophoba. The sequence goes on from OX465050.1 coordinate 570,244, forward strand.
ACCTATGATGTCAGCATAAATTAACCCTTAAAAAGGGGAGCAGCAGATCATAGGACATTAATTAAAACCTATGCCATATGCCATTACATGTGTGACCCCATTGGTTCACTGATGTCACCTTAGCTGTGAAAGCAGTGCTACAGAGTGTTAACAAATAGGGCTGGATTGGATGAACCGGTCTCCTGCAGCAGCGGTAGCGCTATATAAACTACACTGAAGTGTAGCTGACATTAGGGTGGGTGATTGCATCAGAGGGGTGACCTCCAGACAAACCGGCAGCAGCAGCAGATAAATACGGCAGCAACAGATTGTAATATGACAGAGTTTATCATAATGGATGGGATTAATTTCCAACACATTTATTGCTAACTTCCCATAGCGTCATGTGGGGGAGGCAGCAAGCTATCATGATTAATTTCCACATCACATGACACTGTCTCAACTTTCTATCTGCATCATACATTCCATACGCCCAGGTTGTTGCCTTTGACTCTGGCTTTTGATTGGCCGGTTCTGCTTTAAATGAGCGCACCATAAAATTGGACTGAAGAGACAGCATTCCCTGTGAGCACCTCTACCGTGTGGGCAGTTACGCTGGAAAAACAATACAGTTGTTCACAATTTCTAGTTCCACTTCCACATTGCACACATGCAACTGGGACCTGATATTGTGTAACAACTGTAAATTCACACAGCACCTGCTACATAACTACCATGTATGACAGGAAGTATCGCAGAACCTCTCTATAGCGGACACCATTGGGACCCAGCTGGCTGTTCTGCATAGAGAGGTGTTCAGAGGTAGATTTGTACACACCTCAATGTGGTGGGACTGCAAACAGTGCCCTCATTACAGGGGTGTCCCTTGTTCAGAGTGTCCCTTATAGAGAGGTTCCACTGTAGACCTAGTGAGTACAGGCAATACAAGTGCATGTATTTATGTGTGCAACTGAAGATACACTTGGCATGTGTGCGTACAGCAAATGCCAACATGAGTTGCCCTGAAGTTGATCACATGAGGCAGCCACACTTGACACACAAATTGAGCATTGGCTGCTGTCCACCCCCACACCCCACACCCCACACCCATCCCACACCCCACACCCCACCCACACCCACACCCACCCCCACCACCCCCACACACCCCACCCCACCCCCATCCCATGCAGCACAGCTCCTACTTCCTCTAAAACGATGCACCACCTCTCTTCCCCACAATGAGCAGCTCTGAAAGCTGACCCCATCTTCATCATGCCCCCTTCACTGACCTCACCCAGCCCAAACAGAACAGGTGGACAGTCACGCTAGTGAACAAATTTACCCCCTGCAGTGACCTCCCACAAACAGTGTGTGCCTGTGATGTCATGCGTGTGGCATGTGTCACCCCTGATGTCACCCATGTAAACACAGGTTCAAACACAGTTTCACTTGGGAGCCTACAGAGCACACATGTACATCATCCCATCCTCATCTGTGGGCCTCCCGCCAGAGGTTAAAGTCTAACTCAGGCCTGTGATAACTTCCCAGTCCCTCCTGTGACTACACACAACACCACACATGTCAGCATTCCATCTACAGAGGACACCAGCAGTGCATACACCCTACAATGGCAGTAGGCTGGCACACTCCACACACTGGTCAGGACACCCTGTGTGTGCTGTGTAATGATGGGCACATCTGGCAGGGCTCAAATTACGTAGGTCAAACGTTTAGAGTGAAAACATTTGATCCATTTTGAGAGTGTCAATTGGCAGCTGGCTTTGCACACCTGATCTAGAAAAAACTAGAACCATCCATCCCCTACTTTAGCACTACATTCACAAAGTAACACCCAGCAAGATGCTACCACCAGACCAGGACCACCCTGCACTTCAACACAGCCATGAGGAAGGCCTGCTTATGTGACCACGTATGTACGTACGTATGTACAGTGTCCACATATTCTGAATAGAAACAGGTCAGGCAGCGTGTCTGATGAGGAGGTGCATGTCACAGGAAACCTCTCTATACAGGCCTCCACTGGGACACTGTTGGCTGTCCTGTCCCCGATTCAGGGAGTGAACTGTGAGAGCCTATTACATTCAAACACAGAGGTGATTCCCCTCTCACTGGGTAATTCCCCTGTTAGTGGCCATGATGAGTATGGGTGCCATGTCCGACTCCAGTGCGCGGTTGAGGAAGGAGAAACACTCAATGTCCAGCATGTGCACTTCGTCCACAAACAGCACTCCCGGGACTATCTCGGCTTTTCCCTCCTCCCTCCACTCAGTCACCTTGGAGTTGATCTGTTCCCGAATCTCACTCTTAATCTCACCTGTGTCACCTGAGGTGGACAGGGGAGGGAAGGGAGGGAGGGAGGGAGGGGAGGGAAAGGAGAGAAAGAGGGGAGGGAGAAGTGGAGGGGATGGAGGGAGGAGAAGGGGAAGGGGGAGAGGGAGGAAGAGGAAGAGGGAGGAAGGGGGAGAGGGAGGAAGAGGAAGAGGGAGGAAGGGGGAGAGAGAGAAAGAGGAAGAGGGAGGAAGGGGGAGAGAGAGGAAGAGGAAGAGGGAGGAAGAAGGTAGTAGGGCACCAATTCCAAATCCGAGCCTTTAAGAGCTAAGCTACACAGTCCCTCCGCAATAAGACTGAGGGACACATGCTTGGCACTGCGGGGTCCTAGGGGCACCTGAGGGACACATGCCTGGCACTGGGGGGTCCTAGGGGCACCTGATGGACACATGCCTGGCACTGCGGGGTCCTAGGGGCACCTGAGGGACACATGCCTGGCACTGCGGGGTCCTAGGGGCACCTGAGGGACACATGCCTGGCACTGCGGGGTCCTAGGGGCACCTGAGGGACACATGCCTGGCACTGCGGGGTCCTAGGGGCACCTGAGGGACACATGCCTGGCACTGCGGGGTCCTAGGGGCACCTGAGGGATTTCCCTAGCTGTCTCACCTGAGAAGAGTGCAAGGAAACCCTGCTGCCGGCTGTTAATTACGTCCACCTCATGCAGGGACACGGTGTGGACCACCTCCTTGCGTTTCTGCAGCTCGCCCTCAGGACATTGGACAAACTTGGTCTGGGGAGGAGAGGAGGGCACTGCTTTTGGGAGAAGAGCTCAACAACTAACTGCTTGAACACAGCGCATTCACACGGACCCACAAACATATGCACTCGTTGTCCACATCCTCGCACCCATCACATATATGTATGCAACCTCTCACACACACACACACACACACACACACACACACACACACACACACATGCACACACACACACACATGCACTCATGCACACATGCACACTCATACGTACACACATACACACACGCACACTTACCTGTGGTCCCATTGCGTCGTAGTCCCTAGCACGTGTAAAGGAGCGGCCCAGTTTGGACACTTTTCCTGAGGCCTTGTCAATGGTAATGATGTCACTAAGGAGAAGGAGGTCTTCAAGGTCAAAGTCCAAAGGTCAGAGCACATGTGCATGCAACTGTAATGTCGAACATCCCCTGCTCCCCCATTCAATAGTAATTATGTCACTAAGGAGGAGGTCTTCAAGGTCAAAGTCCAAAGGTCAGAGCGCATGTGCATGCAGCAGCTGTAACGAACATCCCCTGCTCCCCCATTCAATCCTGCTTCCACTGTGATCGCACACATAGCAGTAACCCTCCAGCACATGCACTTGGCCATCAAGGGCACCCCTCAACTGCTTAACACACCGCACTGCATCAGCTTCCTGTCATTGCTGGCGGGTTTTACCCAGTGTGTTTGATTTCTGCTGTCAATAATTTTAGTGCTACTAAGCACTGCCTATCCCGTCCACTGCCCTCATGACCCTGGTTTCTCTAAAAATGATTTCTGTGGTAGTGTTTTGCATTACTGGCCTCTGAGGTAAGTTGGTGACTCAGGCTGAACTGAATTGCTGTGGGCTGACCAATCACCAACTGTCCTTCCCACCCCTCCCCTGTCCTGCACTCGTAGGACCCACCCCACCCTTCCCCCCTGCACTCGTAGGACCCACCCCACCCTTCCCCCCTGTAATGGTAGGACCCACCCCACCCCTCCCTCTGTACTGCTAGGACACACCCACTCACTAACCCCGCCTGGACTTTCTCCTTTGTTAAGGCTTCGATCATCTTGGTACCGAGGTCATATATTGTCTCCATCTCTGTGGTCTTCAGGGTCAGTTTGCCCACCTTCGCTCCCTGCAGAGAAGAAGGCACCACGAGCCAGCTGTACAGTGGAGGGGACACCTCATATAGTCCTCATGTGATCAACTTCAGGGCAACTCATGTTGGCATTTGCTGTACGTTCACATGCCAAGTGTATCTTCAGTTGCACACATAAATACATGCACTTAGTATTGCCTGTACTCGCTAGGTCTACAGTGGAACCTCTCTATAAGGGACACTCTGAACAAGGGACGCCTCTCTAATGAGGACACTGCCTGCAAATGGTGTCCTCTATAGAGAGGTTCTACTGTATACAGGACAGCCAGCTGGGTCCCAATGGTATCCTCTATAGAGAGGTTCCACTGTATACAGGACAGCCAGCTGGGTCCCAATGGTATCCTCTATAGAGAGGTTCTACTGTATACAGAACAGCCAGCTGGGTCCAAATGGTATCCTCTATAGAGAGGTTCTACTGTATACAGGACAGCCAGCTGGGTCCAAATGGTATCCTCTATAGAGAGGTTCTACTGTATACAGGACAGCCAGCTGGGTCCAAATGGTGTCCTCTATAGAGAGGTTCCACTGTATACAGGACAGCCAGTGGGGTCCCAATGGTATCCTCTATAGAGAGGTTCTACTGTATACAGAACAGCCAGCTGGGTCCAAATGGTATCCTCTATAGAGAGGTTCTACTGCTGGGTCCAAATGGTGTCCTCTATAGAGAGGTTCCACTGTATACAGGACAGCCAGTTGGGTCCCAATGGTGTCCTCTATAGAGAGGTTCCACTGTATACAGGACAGCCAGCTGGGTCCCAATGGTGTCCACTATAGAGGGGTTCCACTGTATACAGGACAGCCAGCTGGGTCCAAATGGTGTCCTCTATAGAGAGGTTCTCTGTATACAGGACAGCCAGTTGGGTCCCAATGGTATCCTCTATAGAGAGGTTCTACTGTATACAGGACAGCCAGCTGGGTCCAAATGGTATCCTCTATAGAGAGGTTCTACTGTATACAGGACAGCCAGCTGGGTCCCAATGGTATCCTCTATAGAGAGGTTCTACTGTATACAGAACAGCCAGCTGGGTCCAAATGGTATCCTCTATAGAGAGGTTCTACTGTATACAGGACAGCCAGCTGGGTCCAAATGGTGTCCTCTATAGAGAGGTTCCACTGTATACAGGACAGCCAGTTGGGTCCCAATGGTATCCTCTATAGAGAGGTTCTACTGTATACAGAACAGCCAGCTGGGTCCAAATGGTATCCTCTATAGAGAGGTTCTACTGCTGGGTCCAAATGGTGTCCTCTATAGAGAGGTTCCACTGTATACAGGACAGCCAGTTGGGTCCCAATGGTGTCCTCTATAGAGAGGTTCCACTGTATACAGGACAGCCAGCTGGGTCCCAATGGTGTCCTCTATAGAGGGGTTCCACTGTATACAGGACAGCCAGCTGGGTCCAAATGGTGTCCTCTATAGAGAGGTTCTCTGTATACAGGACAGCCAGTTGGGTCCCAATGGTATCCTCTATAGAGAGGTTCTACTGTATACAGAACAGCCAGCTGGGTCCAAATGGTATCCTCTATAGAGAGGTTCTACTGTATACAGGACAGCCAGCTGGGTCCAAATGGTGTCCTCTATAGAGAGGTTCCACTGTATACAGGACAGCCAGCTGGGTCCAAATGGTGTCCTCTATAGAGAGGTTCTCTGTATACAGGACAGGACAGTTAGCTGGGTCCCAATGGTGTCCTCAATAGAGAGGTTCCACTGTATACAGGACAGCCAGCTGGGTCCCAATGGTGTCCTCTATAGAGAGGTTCCACTGTATACAGGACAGCCAGCTGGGTCCCAATGGTGCCCTCTATAGAGAGGTTCCACTGTAGTAGATACACATATTATGTGTGTCATACTAAATGTTGTACAAGCAGGACAAAATGGTTGTTGGCCACTGAGGAAGCTACTCACACTGCCGGAGGCTGGTCTGTCCACCTGGATCTCCACAACCTCTCCCTCGATGATTTCTGTCTCCTCCCTGTGGTTCATTGCACACCATCAACACAGCACACCCTTCACAATCCCACCTCACTCCCCACACTCCCCACACATCATTCCTCACACATTTCATAATCACTCACACACTCCCTACTTTCATCACATAGTCTCGGGCAGCAGACCTCCTCCACTTTACAAGCTGACATCATCGCTCAGATCGCACTGTGCAATTGAATCAGCAGTGTACAAATCTACCTCCGAATTAGGGACACCTCCCTATACAGGACAGCCAGATGGGTCCCAGCGGTGTCCTCTATAGAGAGGTTACACTGTACTTGGCTATGCGAGACTGTTCACTTTACCTCCTTCCTCGCACACATTTCACACTCCCCTCACACTACCTACACTCCCCCTCACACCCCACTACACACACGCACTCAGAGAAGCCCCCGCTTCACCCACACTCACTTGATCCTGACGCCAATGGACTTCCTGAAGGCCTGTGTCAGGGCCTCTGTCTTACTCATCTCAAGGGAAAACACCTCGCTGCCAGAAATGGCTGTAAAGGGCGTGTCCGGGCCAAGGGCCTGGGCCATTGCCATGGCGATGGCAGTCTTGCCTGTCCCCGGTTGTCCAGCGATGAGCACCGCCCGTCCAGCAATCTTCCCCTCTTTGACTAGCTCCAGAATGATGCCAGCAGCTCTGCGAGCAGACTGCTGTCCCACCATGCCCTGTGAAGTCTGCAGAGGAGGGAGGGGAGTGAGGGGAGGGGAGGGGAGGGGGAGGGGAGGGGAGGGGAGGGGAGGGAGGGGGAGGGGAGGGGAGGGGAGGGGAGGGAGGGGGAGGGGAGGGGAGGGAGGGGGGAGGGGAGGGAGGGGGAGGGGAGGGGAGGGAGGGAGGAGGGGAGAGGAAGGGGAGAGGGAGGGAAGGGGAGGAGAGATAGAAAGGGAAGAGGAGGGAGGGAGAGGGGAGGGGAGGGGGAAGGGAGGGGAGGGCACTGAAGATGAGGGGAGGGGAGGTGTGGTGTCTAAATGTTGTTGGTTGGTACAGCATGTACATACATACATAGCCTTCTACTACTACTGTGTGTGTGTCTGTAAGTGTGTGTGTCTGTAAGTGTGTGTGTCTGTAAGTGTGTGTGTCTGTAAGTGTGCAATGACTTCAGCAAATGGACTGCTGACCAATCTCTTTGCAGACACTGAGTCCTCCCCTGTCCCAGACCAGACCAGACTACAGTTTCGGTGCAAATGGCAAGATAAGCCAACTGCATGGCATGTGAGGGTGCACGTGTTGGAAGGTGCCATGGCAGCTCACAGAAAGCGGTATAATATATCTGGTGTGCACACACGGTAAGCTAGTAAGAACAAATGAGTCACTACATTATCAGTACCACGCCCACAAAGCATCCCTCCCCTCAGCAACCTCCACCACACACAGCGCTGTAGGCGTGTCTGCCCAGATCACCTGTCTGGGTTCCAACGTGTCATCCAGCCCCAGTCCACGAATGTGGGAATGAGCTCCTGCAAGGGAAGGAACACGGATCCTTCGCTGCAGGTACTGTACACGAGTGAGAAGTGGCCTCAGTGCTCTCACCTATCCGCTCTATGCGAGTGATGTCGCGAACTTCAGCTGCAATCTGACCCACGCCGCCAGCCGCCATCTTGAGCTATGAATCTCATTACTAGGAAAATGGATCTATAGTGCAAAGTATCTTCAGTAGTAGACCAACCACTCCACGCACCTTATTACTGTTAATGAGTATTTTCGTGAATTAATGACAGGCTGCTTACAAGTCGACTATGCAGCGACTAGCTACAAGTAAAACCTTGGCACAGAAGTGGCGTGCTCGGTTGCATTATTGAGCAATGATTGGTGTACAAACATGTACGTACGTGTACTTTATTATTCTTACATGTAAATTTTTATTTAAAAAAAGTTTTCAGCGTTACTACCAAAAAATATACAGCAAGCACTGCACATTAAAGTGGGCCCTATAGAGAACCACTCTCTGCCTCGGTACTGCACATTGAAGTGGGCCCTCTAGAGAACCACTCTCTGCCTCAGTACTGCACATTGAAGTGGGCCCTCTAGAGAACCACTCTCTGCCTCAGTACTGCACATTGAAGTGGGCCCTCTAGAGAACCACTCTCTGCCTCAGTACTGCACATTGAAGTGGGCCCTCTAGAGAACCGCTCCCTGCCTCGGTACTGCACATTGAAGTGGGCCCTCTAGAGAACCACTCCCTGCCTCGGTACTGCACATTGAAGTGGGCCCTCTAGAGAACCGCTCCCTGCCTCGGTACTGCACATTGAAGTGGGCCCTCTAGAGAACCACTCTCTGCCTCGGTACTGCACATTGAAGTAGGCCCTCTAGAGAACCGCTCCCTGCCTCGGTACTGCACATTGAAGTGGGCCCTCTAGAGAACCGCTCCCTGCCTCGGTACTGCACATTGAAGTGGGCCCTATAGAGAACCACTCCCTGCCTCGGTACTGCACACTGAAGTAGGCCCTCTAGAGAACCACTCCCTGCCTCGGTACTGCACATTGAAGTGGGCCCTCTAGAGAACCACTCCCTGCCTCGGTACTGCACATTGAAGTGGGCCCTCTAGAGAACCGCTCCCTGCCTCGGTACTGCACATTGAAGTGGGCCCTCTAGAGAACCGCTCCCTGCCTCGGTACTGCACATTGAAGTGGGCCCTCTAGAGAACCGCTCCCTGCCTCGGTACTGCACATTGAAGTGGGCCCTCTAGAGAACCGCTCTCTGCCTCGGTACTGCACACTGAAGTAGGCCCTCTAGAGAACCACTCCCTGCCTCGGTACTGCACACTGAAGTAGGCCCTCTAGAGAACCACTCCCTGCCTCGGTACTGCACATTGAAGTAGGCCCTCTAGAGAACCACTCTCTGCCTCGGTACTGCACACTGAAGTAGGCCCTCTAGAGAACCACTCCCTGCCTCGGTACTGCACATTGAAGTGGGCCCTCTAGAGAACCACTCTCTGCCTCGGTACTGCACATTGAAGTGGGCCCTCTAGAGAACCACTCCCTGCCTCGGTACTGCACATTGTTCCCATGCACTAATGGATCCCGCCGTGTAGCCCCGCCCACCAGCCCCCAGTCTTGCGAAGCTGTACATGTGAGATTACCCTCCAATTGGTAACGGCATGGACACTCTACAGTAGTTTGTATCTATGGCAACGTCAAATCTTGTCGCAAAATACACAGCATCCATGGGAAGTAGCTATATTATAACAGAGTCCACTTTCCTTTATAATGGCGTGGCATGGAATCACCTGGCCTGTCACCCCCGTCCCTTATGCATGCATGTGACTTGCGTACACAGCTCACACAAACCAACACCTAGCTTCACAGCACTACTACTAGCTATCGTTAGTTAGACCAGTTCACAACACCTGTTGACAGAGTACTGTCCGCTACCTGACTGGAGGGTAAAGACCACGGCTTTGCAATGAAACACATACGGAAAACGTGCACTACAGCTAGAGCAGGCTAAGTGTGCAGTGTGCTACAGTTCGTCCTTGCGTCCAAGAGAATGGGTTGCCTCTTCTTCCAAGAACTCCACGAACGCCTCCAGTGTGCGGTCCCCTTTGTAAGGCATGGGGGTGGCACCCTCTCTGGCCGGCACAAAGAAGATGGAAGGGAATCCCTTTGGCACCATCCCCTGAGGGAGGTCGTTGACGGTCCCATCAATCTTGGCAATCACAAGTCCAGGAACATCCTTGTACTTCTCAGCTAGCTTCTTGTAAACGGGCTCCAAAGCCTTGCAGTGGCCACACCAAGGTGCGTACACCTCCAACAGGACGTCCTTAGTGGGATCAAACACAATGTCTTGAAGTGTCCGAGCGACAACCACCTTCACAGGACCTGTCTGTTTCTTTGGCTCAATTTGGGACTTGAGGTAGGGCGTCAAACGGTCCGCAAGGAAGTCCTCAACAAATAGTTCGAGGTCGTCGAGGTTGGTTGCATCACCCTCAAGCATTGGGTAGCGCGGGTTGAACTGCGTCCCCGTCCAGATGCAGACGGCCACATCCTCCCCCCAGTCCCCCAGCCCCACGTCCTCCAGCTCGTGGGCAAACTCGTCGTCATCACTGATGGCAAAGTTGATGCCTCTGCCGCGGAACCGTGCGGCGAGTGGTAGGTACTTGTTCATCCAGTAGTCAAACCCTGTGCAGCGGTGGAGGGACAGGGAGAGAGGAGAGGGAGTGGTGTGGTGGTTAGGAGCAGAAAGGGCATTGGCAAAAGATGGTGGATGGTTCAATAGTATGTGCACCTACATGGGAGTGTGCATGGCAGTGTGTGTGTGCTTACATGATGATGTGTACATGTGTGTGTGTGTGTGTGTGTGTGTGTGTGTGTGTGTGTGTGTGTGTGTGTGTGTGTGTCTGTGTGTGTGTGTGTGTGTGTGTGTGTGTGTGTGTCTGTGTGTGTGTGTGCGTGTGTGTGTGTGTGTGTGTGTTGGCGACCCCATAACACACACCGACCCGCTGACCTTCTCTGTCACCCTTGACTCCAGTGTAGATGACCAGCAGAGGGTGGTCGAGGTACAGGAAGGCACCATTCTTGCCCGTCCTCTCACCCACAAGAGGACGCAAGTTGCCCTTCACCCAAGCAAGTAGGTCCTTTGGGCTTAGCAGAATGTCGGACGAGTCCACAAGCTTCATTGCTTGCTCATAGTCCGACTTGTACCTATTGTAAGGAGGCAGTGACACTGAGTGCAGGTGTGTGTGTGTGTGTGTGTGTGTGTGTGTGTGTGTGTGAGTGTGTGTGTGTGTGTGTGTGTGTGTGTGTGTGTGTGTGTGAGTGTGTGTGTGTGTGTTGTGTGTGTGTGTGTGCATGTGTGTGTGCATGTGTGTGTGTGCATGTGTGTGTGTGTGTGTGTGCGTGTGTGCGTGCCAACCTTTGTGGTAAGATGGCTGCGACAGCGTTGCTCTTGATGGCAAACGCTTTAGCCACTTCAGGTTCCCTGGTGAAGCCAAACGAGGTAGCAGCGTCACGGACCATGTTGGCGGTGATGGTGTAGGTGTTCAGAAGCTCCTCCCCTCCTTCCTCCACAAAGAAGCCCATAACACAGCCAAACTCTGACCGAACCAGCTTCTTAGCTTCCTTTATTGTTTTCACCTCGACTGTGGCAGGCTCGGCCTCCTGCTGCATGTAGCGCACAATGCCTAGCAGGATGATGGGAGGTGGGGTGCACGGGGTAAGAGGAGGTCTGGAAAAGCAGGACCATCCCTTCTCTTCCACCACTCACCTCCCCACCTCTCCCTTCTAACACTCACAGTATCTCTCCCTCTCTCCTGCCCCTCCCCTTCCGCCTCACATCCCCTCTATACTTATCTCTCACTACCTACAGTATACCCTATCTCTCTCCCTATTCCCTCCTACCCTCCTTTCACCTAGTCTCTCCTTCCCTCCTCCCCGCCTCTCTCCCTTCTTCCTCCCCTCCTTCCCTCCTCCCCATCTCCCTCCCTTCTTCCCCCCAACCCTCCTTCCCTCCTCCCCATCTCCCTCCCTTCCCCCAACCCTCCCTCCCTCCCTCCTGTCACCTCCCCATCTCCTTCCCTCCTCCCCATCTCCCTCCCTTCTTCCCCGCACCCTCCTTCTTTCCCCCCCATCTCCCTCCCTTCCCCCCCAACCCTCCCTCCCTCCTCTCACCTCCCCATCTCCTTCCCTCCTCCCTATCTCCCTCCCTTCTTACCCCCCCACCCCCCCACCCTCCTCGCACCTTGTTTCTCCCTCCCTCCAGTATACTCATACTTGACTCCTTTGCGGAAGACAAAGAGAGTTGGGTAGCCTGTAACATCGTATTGCTGGGCAAGGTCCGTTTCCACGGTAGCATCCACTTTAGCCAGGGGGATCCCCTCAGTTTTTAGTTCAGCTGCTGCTTTCATGTATTCTGGAGCCAGTTGTTTGCAGTGGCCACACCTACAGGGGTCAGGATTACAGGGGTTTGAATTGGCAGCAGGGGAGCAATTGAGGTGCACTAAATATGCAAATAACACACACACACGTTATCACAAATTTTGATGAGAAATACGTATAACAATGTATTGTGAATCACATAAGTCAGTCACACACACACACACACGCACGCACGCACGCACGCACGCACACACACACACACACACACACACACACACACACACACAACCCACCAGGGGGCATAGAACTCCACCAAAATGAGCTCGGCTGAGGAGACCACCTCAGTGAAGTTCTCCTGTGTCAACACAAGGACCTCGTCAGCAGGAGGGCTCCAGTCGGGGTGTGCCTGGTCCAACATGTACTCCACAATCCCCTTAGCGTCCCTTGGTCCCTCGTAGGGGTGTGGGACTCCCTTCCTGAACACCTGCCACATGGGGGTGTGGGGGGGTGTGGGGAGGTAAGTGGTGGGGGAAGGGTGCAGTGGAAGAAAGCCACCACTGAAAGTGTTAACGGCACCTTCTGCATTCAGTGGACGCATGACACGTGCGGCAGGAGGACTAAGGGGGGAGGTGATGCGAGTGATGCAGACAAGTGCACAGCCACAGGCACACATCAGACGTCTAAGTCACCGTACAGCTTGACCTTTGTGACATGCAACCAAACAGAAGAGAGCGCTCTGTGCCTGCATGCAGGTGGTAGTCTCAGGTGAAGACAAATTGTTTGTGTGTGTTATACTAACAAAAATGTCACCTGTGGGCGTGTTTGCAAGGACAGCAGTGGATGGCATACTAAAAGGCTCTAAGTTGTGCAAGACATCTACTTCACAGTTGTTC
>OX465050.1:588158-598158 GCA_949841015.1 Aplysina aerophoba
GTGTGACACCATTAGTGTAGGGTGTGTTCCTTGCACTTTGTAGTGATCATGTGACACATTAGTCCTAGCATTCTGTAGTCATGTGATTGCACTGTTGCAATGATGGCTTCTCACGTGCTATGTATGTGTGCAATTGGAGTTGCATGTATGTAGGAGCGAATAAAGAAATTGGGAGGGATACAAGTGGGAAGTGCCCGTGCAGAGTATCTAGATGCATTTGCGATAGTTTTGACGCTAGATGTGCTATTATTTTAGAAGTATCTCCAGTGTCCAATCTGTGACCTGGCTAGCTGCACAGGAGATCAGTCTACAGGGAAATGTGACGTAAGGGCATGATTGCTGTGTGGTATATATGACTCTGTTGTCAGCTAGGTTCTGGTAATCAATCTGCATTGTTCATATTTATCAACAACCTGTCACTTACACCTTCATTATTGACCCTAGTTTCTTTACATATGACTCAGCTTTATCTTCTCTTGTAATATGTGTGCAGTGCTACACAGGACCATGTGGTGTCCTAGTACCTACGGGGTAGGGGGCACTCAAGTAATGAGTTTGAATTTGAATTGGATTTGACGTGTGTTTGAGCCATAAATTACACTGATCAGAAATGTGCATCAAACAAAAGAAGGCGCTGTGGGAGAGAATGATCATATTGCGTGAGGCAGTATCTGCTGTTTTGCAGCATCTGCAACAGTGACTTATGTTATGTAGAATCACAGATACTCTAACCTACACAACCAACCAGGTTGCGTAGGTAAGAGTATCAGAGAGTGCGCATGCGGTAGCACTCTCTATGTGGGGATGGCACAGGGTGTTTTCTATGATAGACTGCAGCTTGGTCTGGCGCGCTATATAAATACTTCCTGCAATTAACGCAACGAGCAGGAAGCTATTAAAACAAGCCCACGACTACTTCCCCTTAAGGGGAAGTAGTCGTGGGCTTGCCTTTTTAGGACAGGCAGGACAATGGCTCAGAGTACCAACAGAGGGCTAGAGACCAATCCAGGTAGGAAACAAAAGAAGGCGCAGTTCACGTTTGTGTGTGAAATCATTAATAATTGGAACTCACTTTTAATACTGCCGAACTGTCACAGGTGATCAATCAACGATTCAACAGTTGCCAGGGCTTCCTACAAGAGTTTTCGCGCCCAGCCTACAGCGACAGAATGAGGCTTTCGCGCGTATTGCACAACAAATCCGCGCAGCTGTACTGAAATTAAAACCTGCTGACATTGGGAAGCTCAAACAGTTCCTGAAGGATAGTTTGTATGCTCATTTGCCGGAGGAAGCACAGCCATCTCTCGCTGATTCGGCTGAAGAGCTAATGAAGCATGTAGAACAATATTGGGGCCCTTTCAACACTGATGTTATCAAATTGCTGGCCAACCACCTCTCTGTCAGTGACCTGAAGCGTTCAGTCACACACTATGAGAAGGCACTGGCTACTCAGCTCAAGGCTGTTACGTGGGAAAGCAAAGCTTCAGTGGCAGCACCTCCAGGGTACGAAAGTGTGGTGATTCGAATGCAAAAATCGCAGACGATCTCCGAGGTATTTGAGATAAAGGACCTCCTGAGAAATATACAGAACCTGAAAGGAAGTGTGATACTTTTGGCGGGGCTTGGGGATAGTGGCACAAGCATTGTTTTCCACTTCCCTGCTGGCACCGGTGTTGCCTTCCTTCAAAGAGTGTGTGGCAACATGCAAAGGTGGGAGCAAGTGCGGCGAAGAGGAGTGCAACTGATGATTTTGCCCAATATGGTCAGTTTGGATGTCAAGAAAATGAGACTTCTGTACCATTCCATTGTAAGTCACTATTTTGCAGCAAGCTAGAGCTATGATATACGTATAATAATAATAATTTTTTGGCAATTTATAATAATAATAATAATAATAGTAATAATAATAATAATAATAATAATAATAATAATAATATATGGATTTATTTTGATAATTGTGATGTTCTAGGTATGATAATAAATTGTCGTAGTATTAGAAACGTGGTGCTTTTAGCCTGCTTTGTGTTGCATTCAAAGTCATTATGGATGCTTTACACTCTGTTTTGTTGTATACATGTGCAGGACTCTGTTGTAGATATGCAGAAAGTGGCTAGAGGATGCCCAAAATTTGGCATTCTTGTGATCGCCCATGGTCAAACAAAGAGTGTATGTGCCCTCATCAAAAGCCTTTCAGGAGTGGACATTGCTGCAGTAGGTGTTGCAACCCAAACCCAAACACTTGGAATTACAACTTATAGGGCGGTTGTTTCTGAGGTCCCTATAGCAATATACATTATGCCAGGAGTCAATGAAGAATCAGGAGCATGTAATGTAAAAGTAATTCTTGATCACTTTAAGGCTCTGAAGAAAGACAAGAAGACTCATCTTACATTATTCTGCTTTCAGGTAGAAGAGTTTTCTTTGAAAGCGATTCATATAGAGACACTCAAATTGTACAAAGCAGCTGGGGTTGATTGGACCAGGACAATAATTGCATTGATGTCTGCCAGACCAGTAAATGCCCAAACTGCAACACCTCAGGAAGTCCACGAATGTTCAAACATTGATGTGCAGCTGAAGATGAAGAATGAAGAAATTAGAAAAGGTCTTGTTGCAAAAATTGGTATACCTTGGAAGAAAGCAGCTGCCGTAATTATTACATCAGTAACAGCCGACCAGCTGGATAATCTCCCGTATGGAAAGGACTGGTTCATTCCACTGTGGCTGGATATACTAGCATTCCTACCCCCTGCTGCCTATGTCAGGTTCCTGCAAATGCACCATGACAAGACCTCCTTCATACACCTCAATGGCAAGGACACTGATCGTTTCCAAGCAATTACCCAAAGTAAATTTCTCCCGGCTGCCTCAATGAATCCACCCCCTGTTCCTTTTGTTGCTCGTGATGATCCTGGTGATGCTGGTGTTCTTGGTGTTGTTGATGCTGTTGCTAAAGTTGCTGGTTTTGAAGATCTTGTTTTTGGTCTAGTAGCTATTGCAGATCTCACAGCTGCAGCTATAACAGGCAGCCTTGCCAAATTTTCTGGATGGAACCTTACTCATATACCTGTTGCTCTCTCTGAGAGTCTGCCAAATCCCAGTATGAGTGCAGGTTTCACAGAGAACGAGTGCCTTGCACTGTACCAAGAGGCCATCACCAGCAGCCCCACCATCACCCTACACATTGCCAAGGCCATGACCATTGGCCCTCCTCGAGTTGGCAAGACTGCTCTGCGCCACCTCCTACTGGAGCTGCCATTGCCTGAGGTAAGCATCAGCACCCCTGTGATGAAGATGGCAGAAACAGTTGGTATCCTGCCTCCAGACAAGGCAACATCTTCAGCTGAAACTCAGTTCAGAGCAGCCAACGCAGATATGGAATTAATTCATATTGGCTGTGGAGATGAGTGGGTGCTTGTGAATGAACCTAGTGGTATTCTTAGTCTTTTATCCTACTTAAAAGACGCTTTGGACAAAGCAGTGCGTTGTGATCAGATCCCAAAGAATGCAATGGTTCAGCTAACCTCTCATGAGGTGAAATGTGACGACTCTGGATGTCCAGAAATGATGGTGCCTGAAGCGCAGTCATGTTTGACCCATGATGATTCTGACCAAACACCTAGTGCACCAGAGCAGGACAAGGTTAAGCAGCCCATTGCCCATATTTCCACTGGCGCCGCAGCTGATGAGACCACACATGTCTCAGCAGCTGTCAGTCAGCTACATGAGCTACTGCAAGCACCCGGCACAGCCAACATTACCCTGCCTGATGCCAAGCTGCTGCAATTCCTGGACTGTGGAGGGCAGCTAGCATACCACGATATTCTCCCTATCTTCACTACCATCCCAGCCATCTACCTCCATGTTTTTGACCTTACAAAGGACCTGGACGCATATCCTGAGGACCAAATTTGCCTGGACGTGGATGAAGGAGAGGTGTGCTTGCATACTCGATCCCCACTTAGTGTGGCTAACATGATGTCTCAATCAGTGATGACTATTGCATCATTGGCTGACAAGAGGGTACAGCTTCCAGAAGATGTTCTTCTAAGTGAACCTCCGGAGCCCCGTATTGTTTTTGTGGGCACACACCTGGATGAGGTTGCCAAGAAGAGTAAAACAATGGAGCATACTTTAGATGGTACTAGCAGGGCATTGCAATCTGTGGTGAAATCCGAATTACACAACGTGGATGAGATGGTAGTAAAGAACCAAGATCAGCGTCTTCCTGCCAAGTTCTTTCCTGTGAGCTGCAAGCAAAGTGTTCAACCAGATGTTGGTAGGCTTGCAGTCAAACATTTAAAAGGGAGAATCAAGAAGTTTGTCAGTGATGTGAAGGTGAAGGTTCCGGTGAAATGGTACATCTACCAGATGCTGGAGATAAGCCATGCAAGGGAGCAGCACGCACCAGTACACGAATACAGGAACCTCTTCAAGTCTTGCCATCTCGCAAAGGTCGTGGATGATGTGAGGGAGTTCCACACCATGATCACCTACTTCCATGCACTCGGGCTCTTAATCCATGCTTGCAATGAGAAGGCATACAAGCACAGTGAGGACAGTGCCTGCCACATCTTCACTGATCCTTCCTACCTATTTGAGAACATTTCAAAGCTCTTCCATGTACATTTTCTTGAGGAAGACAGGTGTGAGGGCAGCAGCTTGCGGAAGCTAAAACTTGAGGGCAAACTAACGGAAAAGACACTTAAGGACCTTAAGGTGGACAACACTCAACTTAACTATGACGCCTTTATGGATGTCCTCATGAATCTCTTTATTGGAGCAGACATTGTGGATAGCACGGGGAAAGAAGGCCGTACCCTCTTTATCCCTTCCGTTTTGCCATTTAAAGAAACTACACAGCCAGTGGCAACTGAACAGAGCTGCCACTTTGCCATTGCCTTCAGTGAAAAGCCCTTTGTCCCCTGTGGAGTGTATGCTGGAGCCATTGCTCGTCTGCAGTCCTTAGAAGATTGGACAATCATTTCAACTGCAGGGAAGATATCTCGTTCAAATTCTTCTTTTGGCGTTGGAGCTGAGGGTACTGTGCACCTGTTCAATTACTCCTCACACATCCGGGTAGAGCTCAGCGACTGTGATGGACAAAAGGCACAGGAAAATCGTGACAAAGTTCTAACTGCAATTACTGAATCATATTGCTTTCTGTTTCATGCTAAACCTACGGAGGGCCAACCGTGTGCAAACTGCTGGGACCATCCCTATCTGGAGCTGGGGCTGATGTGCCATTGCTGTGAAAACAAAGCAAACCACATTGCCACACTTTGGTTAAAGGACGGTGAAGCAAAGACCGTTCGTTGCACTAGAACCACGGATACCAGAAGGTTGTGCGGGGAGCATCTTGAGCTCTTCGGATGCATTCAAGATAATGTACATGTAAGTGTACATGCATGGTATCGCGCATACACTAGAGCCATTGAAATCATGCGTGCATGTAACTTCTGTATAAATGATGCACATAGAAATTATAGAAAGTTAATTTGGTTGGAGCAACCGCATGATGTATGATATGGTGGAGGCTCATATGCTACAACATTAAATTGAAGATGCAGGGATGTTGTTGAGCAATTATGTCGCAAGAAGGGTAAACTGCAGTGAGACGTTTCGACTTCAAGGGTCTTTGTCAGTCACAAAAAGCAACAGTTCTAGTTCTAGTGACTGACAAAGACCCTTGAGGTCAAAACGTCTCACTGCAATTTACCCTTCTTGCTACATAATTGCTCATCAACGTCCCCATTCTGTGTGATATACTTATGTCCCAAATGCTTTGGAACATGCTATGACCCAATTTTCAAACATAAATACATATAATATTATGGTAGTGAATGGGTAATTTCTGATTGGGTTAGTTGCAATATGTTGGCTTTTCATTCATATGTGAGAAGTTCACATTCGAAGAGCCTACAAAATGCCACTGTGTTCTGTCCAATGTGTCCATACATGTATGAATATGCATCATTCTTATGTCAAGAAAATGAAACATAGCATTTAAATCAGGACACTGTTCCATAACCTTAAAATCATATCCGTAGATATGCCTTAGGTCCAAAGGACTCCACATCTGTATAAATGGAGGAATTCTCGCTTCGTGTTGCGTACACAATTCTTTGTTTTACTTTGGGGTTGCTAGTTCCGCCGCACCTCACAAGGACACTGTGTCATCCATTTTCTGGCCATGTACCAGTACAAATCCCTCCATTCCATGGAATGCATGGTGCAAAGATGGCTGGTGTGGAGGGTCTAGCTCACCAGACTACCAGAGATCATGCGTATAGATGGGGGTACTGTAAATGGCATGGGTGAAGCTACTGTACTTTGGATACAAGAGAGCATGCTGTAACTGACATACATTCATAATGCTGTAACTGACGTATATTCGACGTACATTTGACTGTGTGCACCTTGCACCTCCAGGCTGTACTTCATAGGCAGCGCACCCGAACCACTTCATCAAGAAAGGTGAAGATGACAGTGCCTGTCCTGTCAAAGGAGGTGCATGGTGAGTGTGCATGAACACGAACATGTACATGGAAAGAGATGTACTCAGTTCAAATGAAAATGAGAATTGTCACTCATGGCAAAACTGTCAGTGATCTTGCTTCATGCGAATGCCATGGCCTCAATCTAGCTGCTAGTCATGGAGTAGGTGTAAGGTATACGGAATTCATTATCAGGAGCACCGAGTCACTTTGGAAGGATATGGACTACATACAGTAGCAGAGAAGCCCACCTTCAGCGGGCTTCTCTGCTACGGCGCGCCGTCAACGGCGATTTGGCAAAAGCGCTTGTAATGTCAGCTATAATGCTGTAGAGGCTCATTGCTACGTGACTGATAACAAACGGATGAATTACTTGAGGCGTATACATAGCACAAAGGGTCAAATACACTAGGACGTTTCGGCCGCGTATCAGTTAGTCCAGCTGACGAAGGCCTGCGCGGCCAAAACGTCCTGGTGTATTTGACCCTTTGTGCTACGTATACTGCTCAAGTAATACATCCGTTTGTTATAATGTTGACGACAGAGAGTTGGGCAACTGAAGTAAGGTCATGCCCATGGCCACAATGTGACAGTGCTTCAGGGTAATTACGTGCAAAGCGTGCATGCATATTATTATAATAATTGAACTGGCAAGAGTCGGAAGTGGAAGGGAGATAAGTAAAAATGGCGGTCGGCCGTGAAGGAAAAACCGGAAATCTCACGATATCTCCTCAAGAGCACGAAGACGGGCGATTTCAACCCATGGAGGACACTCTCTGGGTCGTTCTTCGTAATTCCTGAGTGTATGGTGCCAATTTGTGTCGTAGTTTTGGTGTTTACCGCGAACAAACAAGCAAAACTTTGAATTATGTATGTAGATAGATGGATAGATGCAGTGACAATGTGCCATTACCCCTTATTTCCTTCACATGTAGAACGTCAGGACTACCTCATGCTCTTCAGGACATACGTGAGCAGAAAGGCTGCAGGCAAAGCAAGGGCTGTCCTTGAAGGAGTGGGGCTTGACGCACCCACAATAGAAGCATGCTTCAGTGCCCATCCTCGGAGTGAAGAAAATGCAGTGCAGGAAGGGCTGACCAGATGGTGTGGAGGCCAAGGCACCAAACCTCCCACCTGGGAAGTACTTCTTGCAGCCATGGACTATGCTCAAATTGAACAGCATTGCATTGAATGTCTAAGAAAAGTCCTAGCCTAATTGAAGGTAAGCTGTTTAATATATCAGGAAAGTCACTGCATGGTTGTATATGTAGCTATATACATAGCATGTGTGTATGTATACGTGTTGCAAGGTCACATGCTCATACTCATTATTGCACATGCATTACTCATCTCTCTCTCATGCAGGCCGATAGCACCCAGCTATACAAAAGCTGACTGGGAGGAACATGCTCACAACACCGGCCCTTGTGGATGTGTTCAATCACTGCATGCTCAAGTATCTGTTACATTGGTTATGTCATGGCCTGACTGACCATCATGTAATTACTTAACAGCAGGGGCCTTTGCCCGCATTCCATATTCTACTCTGATACATTTGAACAGTGGCTAGGTAATTGACCTTTACCTGGCCTGGTATATAATTCTGAACGAACCTCAATCATTCCATATAATCCAACACACACACACACACACACACATATACACACACACAACACACACACACACACATCATACACACACACACTTCCCACACATCTCACTCCTCTCCAGAATGCACTTCTTGTGTTTAAAAGCTCTGTTGCGCCGATAACGCCCCCCCCCGGAAGCGGTCCTCCCGGGCTGTTATCGGCAACGTGTTTTGCCGTTTTCGGTCCCCCTGGACAGTTTTTCGCAGCACGGTCGTTGCCGTATCACGTCCCCCTCGACCGATAAGTGCCCCCCTTACCATTTCTGCCCGGCGCTGGCGTAGTGCTGTCTGAATTCGACGAATCTCCCCGGATCTGTTACCGGCAGCATTATCGTTGCCACAGGATACCCGTCCACTTCACTTGGCTATGGCGGGTCTCTTCCTACCTCTTGTGGGTTCTTGTGAGCTGCACAGAGGAATATCCACTGCTCCGTGGCAGTCATTTGAGTGCACACAGCTGGATTGCACTCGTCCTACACACACACACACACACACACACACACACACACACACACACACACACACACACACACACACACACACACACACACACACACACACACACACACACACACACACACACACACACACACACACACACACACACACACACACACACACACACACACACACACACACACACACACACACACACACACACACACACTGACCCACACACACACACACACACAGAACACACACACACACACACACAGAGAACACACACACTTACACGCGCACACACAGAACACACGCAAGCACACACACACAGAACACACAACACAGACAACACTCATACACACAGAGAGAACACACTACACGCACAGGAATTTTGTAATTGCATTCTTGAAGTACCTGAAGTGCCTGTTTGTCAATACGTTGCCCCGCGCAGTCAAGACTCGGTGCGAGAACATCCCCATCACGATTCTGTGTATCAGTGCCTTGCTAAAATAACTTCTTGCCGTCGATCTGCGGAGGATAGAAGCCATATGATCGGCAAATGTATTGGCAAGTGTTTACTGTCCACCGGAGTCATAACAGTTGCCACTGGACTTGGCGCTGCAACAGGGTGCGCTGCCAGTTCACGGAGATGTGTAACACTATTGGGAGGGATGATTGGAATGGGAGTTGGGATGATAGCCACTGCAGTCTTGGTCTTTGATCTGAAGCAGCGTTCAAGTGACCAGTACTGAGCTAGGAGCTAGGTAAACTACTACGACTGCATGTGACATGCATGTGTGTACTACACGGCACTAGCAGTACAACTTCGTGATTTCCAATTAATAGATGAATCGATCTGTACGTATATTCATATCTGCATGTTCATTTTTCTCATGCAACTCAAAACTGTTATGATTTCCTCCAAGCTGACCTTGGGTCATGAGGGTGCTTTCTGCCATTTAGATGTATTTTTGCTGAGTTCAAGGCCTGTTTTGGCTATGACCAGTGATGACTATATTTATATAAATAAATGTTATTTTTTCACTGGCTGGAGTTTAATTTACCTTGGATGCATGCTTAGCGACGAGACAACAAGCAGAACTCTGGCGCATGCACGCAGTAACGTGATTATAAACAGTGCAACTTGTTCTACTATTCATTAGCGTATGGAAAGCAGCATATATGTTTGTACATACTAGCTCTCCCTCTAACCCTTTGGAAGTGACAGGAGTGTTCTGGTGTCCTTAACGTCTAAGCATGACTGTGAATTGCTCGTGCAGCATTACACTCCAAGTCTTGAAATCCTTCCTGACTGTTCAATGTGACATTAGGTGGTTGTCAGTTGTAGGCCGCAACACACACATGCAGGTGGACTAAAAATAAAGTGTACGTCCACCGTCTACTTGACCTCCTT
>OX465050.1:600363-607863 GCA_949841015.1 Aplysina aerophoba
GGGGAGGAGAGGAGGGGGGAGGAGAGGGGGAGGGGAGGAGAGGAGGGGAAGGGGAGGGAGAAGAGGATGAAAGAGAGGGAGGGGAGGGAGCTACCATTAGACTGGGACCATGGACGAACAGAGTGTGCTTAGTGACCAAATGTGAAGAAGGTTTGTTGGAAGATGGCCACATGCCCAGAGTGTGCATGTTTGATACACTACCACACACAGTAACACAGCATGAATCTCTTCACACACAGTGGTCCAGTGTGACTGAGATATTGAGTAGGTCTTTGAGCAAGTTTCTTGAAGGGTTGGGTGTACATAAATAGAAGCAAATAGATTTTAGGAGAGCTAGAAGGTGCCACCAATCTCCTGGTCCCACCAAAGGTGCAGGGTGACCCTGCCCACTCCCAGTGGCCCCACCTTCCTCCTCCGTGTCTTTATCATGAACTCCCGTGCCAAGTGAGGGGCGGGTTGGGGCTCCAGGGGACGGATCACTATGCTCTTGTCCAGGGGGTCTCCAGGGACAATCTGGAGAGGGTCCAGTGAGGGGAGTGAGTGAGTGTGTGTGTGTGTGTGTGTGCACATGTCCTCACCTGCCAGTGGTGAAACGTGGACAGACAGAATGCTTGTCCCTGTGTGTGCGTCCTGAGATCCGTTTCAAATCCAAATGAGTCAATAGCTGGAATGAAGGCTTTGATGAGGTAGAGGGGGGAGCCTGGTACAGGGGCGTCCTGGGTCACATGACCTCTGGAGAGAAAGGGAGGCACTGTGAAATGGTTCACACAACAAACATGCATGGAATACTCTGACAGAGAGTAACTTTGTAAAATGAGATGAGTAGGGGGTAACTGTATGACAGAGTCGGTTGCTAGGTCATACAAAGTGGTTGCTAGGCTACCTACCTTCTCCTAGCTAGGACAGTGTAGACCGATGAGACACAGTCGGCAGGCGCTTGTACCTCAACATAGCAGTAGGGCTCCATCAGGCGGGGGGTGGCCTGTGTGTGTGTGTGTCCGTGTGTGTGTGTGTGTGTGTCCGTGTGTGTGTGTGTGTGTGTGTGTGTCCGTGTCCGTGGTGTGTGTGTCCGTGTGTGTGTGTGTCCGTGTGTGTACATTGCAATGAGAAAGGACAGTGATGCAATCCCTCTCTACACAGCCTCGTGAGCTGCTCCCAACTGCCCATACATTAGCCACATGCGTAGCCAGCAACAGGCTGATGTTCACAGGTTCATCCCTTATCCAACTACGTACTTATGTAAGCACTCTAACACACCAGCAGCCAATGCTACTCTACGCCAGCTGTCTGAAGGCTACACGTACCCCACCCCTAGCCCCACCCACCATGAGGAAGGCGGAGTAGGCGACCCTCCGAGCGGTGGGTATGATCTGCCCTCCACCTCTGTGGACCGGCTCGTCTGAGATGACGGCATCCAGCAGCTTGAACTTGACATTACGGATAGCTGGAGGAGAGGGAGGGGAGGGGAGGGAGAGGGAGAGGATGTGGAGGTGAGGGGAGGTGGAGGGAGGCACCCAGAGACAATGATGCTACAGGGTTCACTTGAGTGGTGACAGGAGAGGACTGTCTCTCAGTACATGTTCTTGGCTCCCATCCTTTTCAAACGCTCACCCTTTCTCACGTTCATCACACAGTGGCCCCTCCCTCTCAACCACACCCCCTTCATCTCAGCTCACGTTCATCACACAGTGGCCCCTCCCTCTCAACCACACCCCCTTCGTCTCAGCTCACGTTCGTCACACAGTGGCCCTTCTCTAGTACCCCACTGGAATCCTTGGACAATGGAGTCTCTCACAGAACTGAGCAGTGACTTGTCAACCTGATGACAGGGAGGGAGGGGAGGAGAAGGGGGGAGCAGGGCAGAGAGTGGGAGCATGGTGTAAGAAAATTACATTCTCTCATTGCCAGAACACCCTAGTCTCCACACCATCCCCTACCCTTCAGCGTCACTAGCTACCAGTGATGAGGCAAAGGGTAGGGGGTGATATGTGAGACTAGGAAGGGCCTCCAATGGATTTCACAATGACTTACGTACATATGCACTGTGTAGTGCTAGGCTGGCTCAGCACCACAGTACACCTATGCTAGACCATAACTAAGCATTGAGGAAGTGGTGCAGCTCAAAGGCTCAAGGCACACAGCACCATCTCTGCTTCAGTAAAGCCTGAACTAGTCTCCCCATTACCTCAGAGGGCAGTGTGTCGTCAACAAGGATGTTGGCTCCTGTCTGGTCGGGCCCAAAGGCCCAGATGGACCGGGCTGCGAGGAGATCCCAGTCGTACTTGGTCTGAAAGAACTCACCAATCTTCTTCCTATGGAGAGCAACAGGAAGTGGTACAGCAGTAGTCATGTGACCAAGACAGGAAGTAACTATCAGTTCATGTGATCTTAGCAAGATGTAGCTAGCTGAACGTTTACTGGTCATGTGACATCATGTGACCCCTATGCTCCCCATACATACTTGCTCCAGCTGATCTGGACTACTTCGTTCTCAATGTCTTCAGCGAGTCCTTTCTCCAGCGGTTCAGATATCATTGTCAGTTTATTCCTGTGAACAAATGGGAGTTGCAGAACACGGGGAACGTTACTGATAATGCTACCACAACTACTTTGCATCTTGCATCCTACCCCACGAGGAGAGGAGGAGTTAACCGACTTACTTCTTGTTGGGGGTTTCTGCAAAGCACTTGAGGGAGGACGTCTCCACAACAGTCTCACAGAAGGCAACGACAGGGTCTGCCACTTTGATGTCTGCCGAGAGGGGAGAAGGCAACAGTGGAGGGGAGAGAGAAAAGAGTGAGGGGAGAAGAGCAGGAGAGAGGAGGTGGCTTTCACTGCCTCACCTATCTCGGAGTACATCTTCCTGAGGTCGTGCATGACACAGTCCAAGTAGAGCTCCCCAGTGCCAAAGATGACATGTTCACCAGACTCCTCCACCTGCAGCAGGTGGGAGGCAGAGGTTAAAGGGCAGAGGTCAAGGGTCACTCACTACAACACATCTTGCTGTGTGCAGTGCCTCCAAAGTCAGGAATGGCCAAACACAGCTGTGACGTACTGGACGAGGACGTGTTGCTTGCTTTACACCTCACTGCCACCTGCACGCACCTCACTCCCACCTGCATGCACCTCACTGCCACCTGCACACACCTCACTCCCACCTGCACACCGCTCACTGCCACCTGCACACTCCTCACTCCCACCTGCACACTCCTCACTCCCACCTGCACACACCTCACTGCCACCTGCACACCGCTCACTGCCACCTGCACACAGCTCACTGCCACCTGCACACAGCTCACTCCCACCTGCACACAGCTCACTCCCACCTGCACACCGCTCACTCCCACCTGCACACCGCTCACTCCCACCTGCACACAGCTCACTCCCACCTGCACACCGCTCACTCCCACCTGCACACCGCTCACTCCCACCTGCACACACCTCACTGCCACCTGCACACACCTCACTCCCACCTGCACACCGCTCACTCCCACCTGCACACCGCTCACTCCCACCTGCACACCGCTCACTCCCACCTGCACACCGCTCACTCCCACCTGCACACCGCTCACTCCCACCTGCACACCGCTCACTCCCACCTGCACACCGCTCACTGCCACCTGCACACCGCTCACTCCCACCTGCACACCGCTCACTCCCACCTGCACACACCTCACTCCCACCTGCACACTCCTCACTCCCACCTGCACACCGCTCACTGCCACCTGCACACCGCTCACTCCCACCTGCACACACCTCACTGCCACCTGCACACACCTCACTCCCACCTGCACACCGCTCACTCCCACCTGCACACACCTCACTGCCACCTGCACACCGCTCACTGCCACCTGCACACACCTCACTGCCACCTGCACACAGCTCACTCCCACCTGCACACCGCTCACTCCCACCTGCACACCGCTCACTGCCACCTGCACACCGCTCACTCCCACCTGCACACCGCTCACTCCCACCTGCACACAGCTCACTCCCACCTGCACACCGCTCACTGCCACCTGCACACAGCTCACTCCCACCTGCACACACCTCACTGCCACCTGCACACCGCTCACTGCCACCTGCACACCGCTCACTCCCACCTGCACACCGCTCACTCCCACCTGCACACACCTCACTCCCACCTGCACACAGCTCACTCCCACCTGCACACAGCTCACTGCCACCTGCACACCGCTCACTGCCACCTGCACACAGCTCACTGCCACCTGCACACAGCTCACCTTAGTGACTAGAAGTGGGTAGGACTTGTTGATCTTCCTCAGTCCTTCCAACATCTTGGGGAGCTCTGAAGGGTTGACTGGCTCCACCGCAATCTTCACAATGGACTGGGAGGGGAACTTGAGGGGACGGAAGATGTACGCCTGGGGGAGGGGCAGGGGTGGGGCAGGCTGACATGTCCGTACAAGTGTCACCACCGATCAGTGCCAACAGTGTCTGCTGTCTACTGCAAACAAACCTGCCCATTACACAATAAGCAACTTGCTAGCCCCTCCCCTCCCCCTCCCCCGGCACATGTGGCCTACTCACGTCCTCACAGCCACTGAGCTGTGTGATGGTGGCCGTCTTGGTGATGGTCCTGTCCACGCCCTCAATGAGGACCCAGTTGCCAGCCGGCACTCGGCTCACCTCCACTCGGTAGCGAGCCTCGGAGATCCACAGGTGGCCAACCTGAAGAGAGGAGGGGAGGAGAGGAGAGAGGGTAGGGAGGGTAGGGAGGAGAGGGGGTGCGGAGAGAGGGGAGGAGAGGACAGAGGGGAAAGGAGTGGGGGGTAGGGGAGGTGGAAGAATGAGCAGCGGGCATAGAGTGGAGTGAGTGTGTAAGATTAGTGCACAGGGGTGGATATGAACAGATGGTGCTTGGATGTGGAAGCTACAAACGCAGT
Source organism: Aplysina aerophoba (assembly GCA_949841015.1). Lineage (NCBI taxonomy): Eukaryota > Metazoa > Porifera > Demospongiae > Verongiida > Aplysinidae > Aplysina > Aplysina aerophoba. Next base: position 605,271 of record OX465050.1, read on the forward strand.
ATGTCTTTGTTGGACACAAACTCTGCGCTAGCTACCGACCTGTCCGACTGTGGAGTCCTCCTCGTCTTCCAGGGAGTAGTTCTCTCCAAGGACACGCACCTGCTGCCCACTGTACACTGCACATAGGGGGAGAATACAGTGTATGTGCGTGTGTGTGTGTGCACGCACGTACACTGTACACACGCAAGTGCAACTAACCTGTTCCACTCATGACTCTGCCAAAGGCGTGGAAGATGGTGGCGTCTTGTGAGGGATACAGTTTGGTGATGTGGAGTGTGAGAGGACCCTGGGAGGAAGGAAGGAGGGAGGGGAAGGGGCAGGTGAGGGAAAGGGGTGAGGCAAAAATTGAGGAGGGTAGACAGAGCCAGACGGCAAAGCTAGGAGAAGCCATCCATCCCAGCCCTGTGTACGAGTAAGACAGCTCCAGTGTTGCACAGGAGCTGCTCTCCTCTCAATTCTTTCTCTCTCTCTCTGTGTGTGTGTGTGTGTGTGTACCTCAGGGTCACACGTGAGCATTGACTCTGCCATCTCATCCTCCTCGTCCAGCGGCCCTGTGTAGATGTGACGCACCTGAAGGGGAGGGAGGGACAATAATGTTATGACACACACGTGCACACCCACACACCATACAGCAGACACGTACAACATACGTACATACCACACAACACCTATACCCCCAAGCCCACCTTGTGCGCTGCGTTCTGTACGGGTGACGGGACCTGTCGCACACACATGTCCACAAACCCGTGGTGCCCACCAAAGAACCGCTGGCAGACGAGCCTCAGAAGAGGACCGATGTTGAGCTTCATTTCCTCCTTGCTCAGGTAGACACCTGCAGGGGGCGGGGCAGGGGAGGAATGGGGCGGGCCAGAGGGTGAAACCAGAGAGGTGGGGGTGGGGTCAGAAGGTGGGGCAGGGGGCGGGGCGGGTGATAGAAGTAACAGAGAACTAACGAGAAGAGAGAAGTGTGTGTGTGTGTGTGTGTGTGTGTGTGTGTGTGTGTGTGTGTGTGTGTGTGTGTGTGTGTGTGTGTGTGTGTGTGTGTGTGTGTGTGTGTGTGTGGTGATGTACATAATGACGTAGCTGTTTGCCATACAGAATTTATTATAGTATTTCCAAGTACGGCTGTATGTTAATCCCTATTAAGCATATTCACAACTGGGTTAGTCTTCCTCCTCGACCAGCTCACCAAGCTCGTCCAGTGTCTGTGAGAGAGTGGTGTCCACGTCACCAACAGTCTGTGCAAACAGTTTGTAGAGAGGTTCCAAGATGAACTGCACAAATGTTCGCTGGACATCTCCCCCGGGAGGCTTCTTGGTGAAGGTGCGCCTGTGAAGAAGAGAGGGGAGGGGAGGGAGAGGAGGAGGGGAGAGGAGGGGAGGGGAGGGGAGGAGGGGAGGGGAGAAGGGAAGGGAAGGAGGATGGGAGAGGAGGAGAGGAGGTGGAGGAGATAACCATCAATGCTATCATCACCAAACACAACATTCAGTTCACACATTCAGGAGTCATGCAAGCCTCATTACGCACATGCACTGCGGACTCATCACACAAATACCGACACCAAACCTATGTATGTATGTATGTAAGTCAACACAAACGCCGACCAACTGCTAGCATGTAGGTATAAGCAGACTGAGAGGGAACGGTTCCCACACACAGGAGTGGATCCTGGACCACCACCAGGCAGCACTACTACTATCGTGTGGAGTGGTCCTCACTTCTTTGGGTTGAAGTAAATGTCCCCCCACAGCCGTTTAGCGAGGTCGGAAGGGGAGAACCCGCCACCGTGTGAGTCCACGTACAGCTTGGCAAAGGAGTCCAGAGTGAAGCAGAAGCCGTACAGGGTGGAGGCAAAGCAGACGTTGCCAAGCAACGGGGACATGATGTGAGCATCCGGATCTCCTGAGAAGGTGCTGCGTGTGTGTATGCATGCACGCACGTGTGGTGGAGGTGAAGGACGGCTAATGTAGCTGTACCGTATGATTACATTCTATCTATTCACACTTCCTACCGCACCCTCACCCTCACTCACACCCAACATCACATTTCCTACCGCACACTAACCCTCACTCACACCCAACATCACACTTCCTACCGCACACTCACCCTCACTCACACCCAATATCACACAATTCTCCTCTCTCCCTTCCTTTCTCTTCCTCCCCTCCCCCCACCCACCCCAGGAGGCTGTTGACCTCGTCCAGTGTGTGCTTGAGTTTGTAGTAGGCGTCCACTGGAGGCAGCTTCAGCTCCAGGAGCAACCGGTCAATCTGCACACATACATACACAGGGGGTAGGGGTGGTGTATGCATTATGGCAGACACACATACACAGGGGGGAGGGGTGGTGTATGCATTATGGCAGACACACACACACAGGGGGGAGGGGTGGTGTATGCATTATGGCAGACACACATACACAGGGGGGAGGGGTGGTGTATTCGTTATGGCAGACACACATACACAGGGGGGGAGGGGTGGTGTATGCGTTCAGGCAGGCACACAAGCATATGGGAGGGGGGGGGGGGGGGAGGCAGTGAGTGAGTACAGACCTAGTGGAAGACTGAAGTGACGCCTAGTCAGTGCAAAACTGT
>OX465050.1:612863-632863 GCA_949841015.1 Aplysina aerophoba
GCACAAAGACAGTGAAACGGGCCAATCACCAAGAGGTGGGGAAGAGACGAGCAGACGAGACAGATAAGACACTGCTCACTCCATTTGGTAGACAGTTCTGGGCAGCTCCTGTTCTTGATGGGAGAACTTATCTCTCTTCACTGGAGCTATGATAGGCTCTGTTGTATTTGCAGTGTGCGGCCGGGTGGACAGTGTGTGTGTGTGTGTGCATGGGGGGAGGGGGGGGGAGGAGTGTAAGTTTGCCTAAGATAATGAGTCAGCTGACTCCCAAAACCATCCCAAACTCTTAGAAATGAACAGCGTGCTGCGTGTATGCATGCGTGTTCGTATGTGTATGCGCACGCGCATGTGCCTGTGTTTGTGTTCATGCATGTGTTGGGCTCTGCTTACACTTAGATCTAGTAGTGTACGGACAGCAACAAAGTTAGCTTGCTATTTCACCACATACCCCTGACCCACAGGTACACAATTATATACAGACCTAGCTAAATCACATTACTTGCACTGGCAGCCACTCAACAATGTCAATCACCAGGGAGAGAGGGAAGCCAACATCCTATCTCTAATGCCTCTCATGAACTGCAGCAGCTAAGGAAACTGAAGAGTCCACAAAATCCATGACAGAAGCCAAGAAGTGAGACTGTGGCTAGCCCACAGCTACCACAGGGTCTCCTGACGCATAGCAACTGCATGTGCATGGGTGCTTTCTTTGGCGATAAGAAGGAGCTGAATGTGGGATGGAGCAAGTGCATGTGTGTATGTATGTGTGTAGTGCTCTGAGTAAGCAGACGATGGCACATGAGCAATGCCAAGAAACTACTTAAGCACAGTTGCCGCAGGGCAAGTTGCAAATGTCCTGGGACTCTTTCCCCAACACGTATAGGACAATGGAGCTGTGGTTGACTGTGCAGAACAATCGGTGCCAGCTACCAAGTGAATTGCCAACAGGCCTAAGATCTGACGTCATCACATGTTCCTTTAAACACCTACACACATCTTTGAGCTCACAGTTTAGCAAGCCCCAAGGCAAGCTTCCTACGCTCATGGGTTGGAAGAAGAGCTTCCCCAATGTGGCAATGGCAAGGGAGCTCAAGCCAACTGCCACGGTTTGTCCACATCTTGAGTGTTCTAACTGGTGAATATGTGTAGACATTGTAAGTACAAAAGGGCTTAGGCAGGAGCCTAGGGCCGTAGGTTATGACAGTGTAGTACGTATGTGTATCATGCTATATGTCCACATGTTGGATACAGAAACCACCGACTCAATAGCCTCGGGCATTCATTTATCCCTACGCCAACGTGGTAGCAAAGGGCAGTGGCGACAAACATAATAGAATCCGCTATTGAGGAACCAAACACCATCCCGGCCTTCTGTATCATCATCAACAGACCATTTCACGCTCCCTTCAGTAGACAACCACTCACATCTCAGGTATGAACAACTACCATGACACATGCCAAAGTCATCTCTCAGCTTTCATTGCCCCACACAACCCACAGCCCCGTGGGGAAACAGCCTAATACGAAAATTACTTCACTTGTCTTGTCTTTAAAATGCAGTTCACTTAGGCAATGCTCTTTCTGGTCAGTGTTCATGTGTAGTTTGCTGTTGGTATATACATATACATATGCATGTGAGCCTACAAATTCACTTCATCCTCAATATACAGACTATGTAATGATGTCGAAAAAGAACACAGGAATGCTAGCTGCATTCATCTTCACTTCATCCTCAACATACATGGGCAACCAGGCATGTACATTCATGGCACACAGACACACAGACAGACACACACACACAGAGACAGACACACATGTACATTCACGGACCTGTTAGTGGTTGGGTGTCTTCTTCGTGGACAATGGTCTGCAGGGAGTAATTGAGACTACCATGAGACCAAACATGGAACACAATTTAATGAATGAACACCGCAGAGTTGAGTGTCACTTCATGTGCACAAGTACAGGTACTCGCAAAAGAGTTAGGGACACACATGCACACCCTCATGCATACACACACACACATATGCCCTCACCTCCACTTCTGGGCCATAAACCTCTTCAGCACTGGGATAGTACTTCTTGTCCTTTGCAGTGGAAGGTGGGTGATGGTTATGTGAGGAAGTCTGTTTGTGTGTGCGTGCGTGCGTGGATGTGCGTGTGTGTGCATGTGTGTGTGCACGTGCATGTGTGCTTGTGTGTGTGTGTGTGTGTGTGTGCAAGTGTGTGTGTGTGTGCGTGCATGTGTATGTGTGCCCATACCTCATGTAAAACTACAGCCATTGACTGTCCAGCTTCCTCTGCATCCATAGTACCCTCCTCATCTCCCTCCTACATGAGGGCACACAAACAAAGCACAGCTAGACGCAAATGCATGCAATCCATACAACATCATGTTCATGCAGCAAGAGTGCCATGTGAAGATGTTGATTGACCTCATCTTGGGCATCAGCCATTTTTGTCGTGTAGCAAAATGCTGCATGCACATCAAGTCTTTGGAAAAGGCTAACACAGCTAATTAAACCTTACCTCTTCTTCTCTGTCTTGTTCTTCATCATGATCCTCCTCGCTTTCGTCGCTTTCGAGCTCTGGGCCAATGTAGTTGCCGAATTCGTCGTACAAATCGCCGTCCATGCTGCACCGTTACGATGACGTTCTAGCTCGGCTAGTTTCAAATCCCAGTTCCATTTGCCACTGTAGAATGGAAACTACAAATTCCCGCCTAAAAATGTAAAAGGTTCTCGCAAAATGCATAGAAATTTACGGTTTCATGGGAAGCCAGATTTCACCAGCCAATCACATTGCCAGACGTCACAGCGTGCATCGCAACGGTAACCCGGAAACATAGCAACTGTCAGCGCAACCTAGAAACCAAGCGTGTCAGGAGCCAGTCTTCACAGCCAAAAGCAGGCGTGGAAGCAAACAGTGTTCTGAACCCGTGATTTTCAACCAAGTACATTCGTCAAGATGCGCGAAATTGTTCACCTTCAGGCCGGCCAGTGTGGCAACCAAATTGGCGCCAAGTTCTGGGAGGTCATCTCTGACGAGCACGGCATCGACCCAACCGGCAACTACCATGGAGACTCGGACCTTCAGCTGGAGAGGATCAACGTCTACTACAATGAGGCCACCGGCGGGAAGTATGTTCCCAGGGCAGTTTTGGTTGACTTGGAACCCGGAACAATGGACTCAGTGAGGTCTGGTCCCTTCGGCCAGATCTTCAGACCGGACAACTTCGTTTTTGGACAGAGCGGTGCTGGGAACAACTGGGCGAAAGGTCACTACACGGAGGGCGCGGAGTTGGTGGACTCTGTTCTGGACGTTGTTAGAAAGGAGGCCGAAAGCTGCGACTGTCTTCAAGGATTCCAGCTGACACACTCGCTCGGCGGTGGAACCGGATCAGGAATGGGCACATTGCTTATCTCTAAAATTCGAGAAGAGTACCCCGACAGAATCATGAACACATTCAGCGTCGTCCCATCCCCCAAAGTGTCAGACACTGTTGTAGAGCCCTACAACGCCACCCTTTCCGTTCACCAACTTGTAGAAAACACAGACGAGACCTACTGCATCGACAACGAGGCCCTCTACGATATCTGCTTCCGCACACTCAAACTTACTACCCCAACGTACGGCGACCTCAACCACCTGGTCTCCGCTACAATGAGCGGCGTCACCACCTGCCTGCGATTCCCCGGTCAACTCAATGCTGACCTGAGGAAATTGGCCGTGAACATGGTCCCCTTCCCTCGCCTCCACTTCTTCATGCCTGGGTTCGCCCCTCTCACCAGCCGAGGCTCTCAGCAATACCGCGCACTCACCGTCCCTGAGCTCACCCAGCAGATGTTCGACGCTAAGAACATGATGGCCGCCTGTGACCCTCGTCACGGACGCTACCTCACCGTAGCAGCCATGTTCCGTGGACGCATGTCCATGAAGGAAGTCGATGAACAGATGCTCAACGTTCAGAACAAGAACAGCTCCTACTTCGTCGAATGGATCCCTAACAACGTCAAGACTGCCGTCTGTGACATCCCACCACGTGGCCTCAAGATGGCCGCCACCTTCATTGGCAACAGCACTGCGATCCAGGAACTGTTCAAACGTATCAGCGAGCAGTTCACTGCCATGTTCCGTCGCAAGGCTTTCTTGCATTGGTACACTGGCGAGGGCATGGACGAGATGGAATTCACCGAAGCCGAGTCAAACATGAATGACCTTGTCTCTGAGTACCAGCAGTACCAGGATGCCACCGCTGACGATGAGGCTGAGGGCGACGAGGAAGAAGAGGAAGAGGAAGCCTAAGTAAAAGCTTTAACTGGTGTAGTACACGTATGTATATTATATTATGCTTCAAGTGTACCATATGAACCTTTTGAGCTAGAGTGTAGTTGTACTTAATTGCTGAAACAATCAAAAAATTGAAAGTGTGAGCATAAAGTACAAAGAATTGCATGGTGGGTCAACAATGGTGTAATTGCGTTAAAGTATGTTCTACCTAGCTGCACATGCATGCTGCAGGATTTTAAGGAAGCTTCCTGCTTGCTGAACTAGGTCATCTTGGTGTAGGATGCAGAGATCATACGACTGCTGGGCTAGAGAGAGAGCTTTGTATGTATTGTGCTGCAAGAATTGTATGCGACTCTGAGCATAGTACAAATAAGCAACATGGTACTTGGGCAGTAGGCTAGAGTCAATGGTGTTCAAGGTGCTGACAGCATTCTGCAGTTCTTTGGTAGCAACAGATGCTTCTCCAACATCTCCCAGCTTTTGCGCTTGCTGTACATGAAGAACAGCCTTGTCAATCTTGACACCTTCAGCTGTTGGTCTCATCCACCGTGGCAAGCGCTCTACATGCTCCATTGCAAGGTTGCATGCCTTCATTGCTTCATCATTCCTCCCCAACATCTGCATGTATGTTGCCCATGCTGCCAGAATGTGGACTGTGGAGTCGTCTGGTTCAATCTTGGAGCAGAGCTGGTACCCTTGCTCCAGGTGAGTCTGTGCTGTAGCCATGTCGTGCTTGGTGTAGAAATAATAGCCAATGAGTCGCTTGTGGATTCTTGCTTGGAGCAGGTCTGTGTTTATACACTCATTCTTCTTACACCGTGCCAACATCTCTTCAAGCCTGTCATAATACTCAAGGTTCTGTCTTCCAATGTTTGTCGTTAGGGCAGCTTCTGTGAGCGAGATGTGCACATCAAGGTGACTGCTGTGGTGCGTCTCCACCAGTCTGAGTGCCTCAGAAACCTTCCCATTGCGTGCCATGTACCACACTCGGCAGTACAGCTCCTGATATACAACGTCACTGAGGGGTTCAGCCATGCCAATCCTTCCTGGCCAGCAGCTTGCAGCAGGGAAAAACACACTTCTGATTCTTGTCTCCACCAAAACAGCTGTGTGAGTGTCCTGCAGCTGACCAATAGCGGTAGTCAGGCAGTCTACCAGCTTACGACATGGCCGACTCACTGCTGCATAGCGCATGAAGACACGTAACAACTTCTCAAATCCACTGGACACAGATGCAGCGTGATCCAATATCAGTCTTGCTTTCTCTCTGGAGGTGCAGTTTCTCTCAATCAGTCTTCTCCTCAGGTCAACATCCATGAGTTCCTCCTCGGCTATCAGAGGCATCAGATCCACCCATGCCATTTGGAGGAGAGCCATCACCTTGTGTTCATTCAGGAACATTGCCTGAGGGAGAATGGGTCCTGTATCTGCATGTAAGGAACACACATGAAGTGATATGGACCAGAACTTACAAATTGGTGATTGCTGTGTGTATGTGTGTGTCTGTGTGTGTGTGTGTGTGTGTGTGTGTGTGTGTGTGTGTGTGTGTGTGTGTGTGTGTGTGTGTGTGTGTGTGTGTGTGTGTGTGTGTCTGTCTGTGTGTGTGTGTGTCTGTGTGTGTGTGTCTGTGTGTGTGTGTGTCTGTCTGTGTGTGTGTGTGTGTCTGTGTGTGTGTGTGTGGGGGGGGGGGGATCGAGTCGTACTACCTCCTTGCGGTGATCCCTGGGAACTTGACCCTGTCATGCTAAGCATACGACGCGGGACACGTGGACTGACGACCTGCGGTGTTCCAGTCCCTCCACATGTAGGGGCAAAACCTCAAGTCGATAAAACTGCTAGATCAAGCGCGAGAAAGAATGCGTCACTTTTTCATGCAAAAGTGAAGACAAGAATTGCATGTTGGAATGTGCGGACACTGGGCCGCCTTAGTGAGCAAAGCGAGAAGTTATTGGGACTTGTACAGACAATGGAAGAGAAGAAGATTGAACTGATGGCCTTATCAGAGACAAGGTGGACAGGACAAGGAGTAGAAAGGATTAAGAACAAGACCTTCATTTACAGTGGTGCAGACAAGGACCGGAACTATGGAGTTGCCATCGCACTGAGCAACCAGGCTCGTCGTTCTTGGGAGGAAGCAGGCAGCGTGTTCCATCCAGTATCAGAACGTATTCTCAGAATACGGATCAAGACCCATTTTGGTCATGCATCTATCATTGCTGTATATGCTCCAACCAATCCAACCACTCCAAGTGATGCCACTGTTTCAGATGCATTCTACCAACAGCTCCAAACTACTCTTGCAGCAGTGCCAGTGAGAGACATGGTCATCATTATGGGTGACCTCAACGCAAGAGTTGGCAGTGACAATGCGAAGTGGAAGTCAGTAATGGGATGTCACAGCCCAGACCAACGTAACGAGAATGGCGAAAGGCTGCTTGACTTTTGTGCCAGTAATGATCTTGTCATCACGAACACCTGCTTCCCACATAAGACCATCCATAAATGCACCTGGTTCCGCAATGGTGACCGTACCCGACCTGGGAAGATGATTGACTATGTTCTGGTGAACCGTCGTTTCCGCACCAGCATTTTGGACACTCGCACCTTCCGCAAGACTCATGTTGAGTCTGATCATGAACTAGTTGTATCTACTATCCGTTTTAAGATCAAGGCGAAACGAATGCAGAACACAGGTCTGAGGAAGCGGCAAACCTGCGGACTACCAATGGGATCAAAGATCATATTCAGGACCACATTGCATGCATCCCTCCCCTCACAGCCTACAGAGAATGAGAATGTAGAGGAAGTGTGGAGAACCCTCAAGTCTGCCTTGAATGAGGCACAAGAAACTCTCCCTGAGCTCCCTCGGAGGCAGGAAAAGGAGTGGGTCACTGAGGAACTGCGCAACCTGTCAAGGAAGAAGCGCGAGGCATGGCAACGCATGTGGCAGAGTGATGGTCCCCACCCCAACAACACTGCACTTCGAGATCAGTACAAGCACTACTGTAAGCTTACAAGGGATGCTGCAGAGAGAGCCAGAAACAAGTGGTGGAGTGATCGGGCAGCTGAAGCAGAGAAGCGTGCTCAAGTTGCAGAGAGGGAAGGACAAGGTGGCTCATTGATTAAGGAACTGAGACTGTTGAAGAGTCACTTCACCAAAGCATCTGCACCATCACTCTTGGCCAAGGATGGAGGGAGTAGTGTTACCAGTGATGAGGACAAATGTAAGCGGTGGGTGGAGCATTTTGAAGAAGTTTTCAATTGTGGTACCAGTGTAAGTGAGGCTGTGCTGGAAGAGCTTCCAGTCATCAACCCAAGGGAGGATGGTGATGTTCCTATCCTTGCAGGCGATGAGCTAGGCACACCCCTTACAGAAGAAGAAATCAAGGTGGCAGTCTCCCAGTTAAGAAGTGGCAAAGCTCCAGGGGAGGATGGGATAACAGCAGAGATCCTTAGGCTTGGTGGTGAGTCAGTAGTGCAGTGGTTGAAACATCTTGCTGACCGTGTTTGGAGTGAGGGAGGCATACCCAAAGACTGGAAGAAGTCACTGGTGGTCCCATTGCACAAGAAGGGCACCAGAACTGTCTGTGACAACTACCGTGGCATTTCACTGTTAAGTATCCCCAGCAAGGTCATCTGCAGGGCCATTCTTAATCGTATCAAGCCACGTGTTGAGCTCCAACTGAGAGAAAGTCAGTGTGGCTTTAGAAAAGGGCGTGGATGTGCTGACCAGTTGTTCTCCCTTCGTGTGATGATGGAGAAAGCCCGAGAGTATCACAGACCTTTGTACATGTGTTTCATTGACCTCAGGAAGGCCTATAATTCTGTTGACAGAGCTGCACTGTGGGAGCTTCTCCAACGCACCTACAGTCTTCCACAGAAACTGATCGCTATCATCCGTGCATTTCATGAGCACTCCACTGCAGCTGTACGTGCTTATGGGAAAGTATCTGAGGAATTTGAGGTTACATCAGGTGTGAGGCAAGGATGTGTTTTGGCACCTACGTTGTTCAACATGTACTTTGATGCAGTCATTCACATGGCACTAGAGCAACATAGGAGCCTAGGTCGAGGCATAGTGATGTTGTACCAACCTGAAGGGATGCTCGTGGGCAACCGCAGATTCAATTGCAGGACTTTGATCTCTGACCTGGAGTATGCCGATGACATGACCTTGGTGGCTGCCTCATGGGAAGACTTGAAGGCCATGCTACAATCATTGGATGAGAAGTGTCAGCAGATGGGCCTCACAATCAGCACAAAGAAGACCAAGACCATGGCTGTCTTACCATCTGGAGACTCAGTCAGAGAGCAATTCCCCAGACCAGAAGCCATCACACTCCGACCAGACTCTGACCCAGTTAAGGTAGTCTCCAACTTTGAATACCTTGGCAGCACAATGAGTGATGATTGCAGCCTCAATGCTGAAGTAGAAGCACGAATCAGTAAGGCCTCAAGAGCCTTCAGCTCACTCAGCAGGATTCTGTGGTACCAACGCAAGATTAAGCAACAGACCAAGATCCGTCTCTTCAACTCTGTCATTGTCCCTGTCCTCACTTATGGTTTGGAGAGTGTTGCACTCAGCATGCCACATCAGAACCGATTGCAGAGCTTTGTGATGAGGTGCCTCAGAATCATCCTTGGCATATCACTGCGGGAGGAAAAGAGAAGCACAGAGATCCGTAAGGTGGCCAAACAGCAGAGAATGTCATCTGTGCTTATGAGGAAGAGACTTTGCTTTGTTGGACATGTTGAGCGTATGAAGGATGAACGTGTCCTGAAGAAACTCCTTGTTTGTGCCCCTGAACATGGTAAGAGATCTGCCGGAGGCCAACGTCTCAGGTGGAGCGACGTACTGACCAGGGACCTCACACGATGTGGATTAGACCAGTGTTGGCGAGAGAAGGCCCTAGAGCGTGACTCATGGAGGCAGGACATTGCAGTGAGAACGGAGAAGCTCAATGCAGAGGACGAGAAAGAAGAGCAGCATAGGAAAGATGAGAAGAGAAGGAGGCGTGTAGAGAGTCAGATGCAGTCTGAGGCTGCACTCGCCTGCGATTGGCCAGGATGTACCTTCCAAGCCGTTAACAGGTCTGGTCTTATCAACCACCAGCGGCAGTCCCACAGCACTCCACAGCTCACCCCATGCCCGTACTGTGGCCGGGAGATAAGGCATCAAGGTCTGCACAACCACAAGAGGTTCTGTAAAGCAAGGCCAGCGGTGAACTGAGGAGCTGGATCTAGCAGCCTGTACCACTGGAGATATCTTCAGTGCAAAGCAGCACATGGATGGATGGATGGTGTGTGTGTGTGTGTGTGTGTGTGTGTGTGTGTGTGTGTGTGTGTGTGTGTGTGTGTGTGTGTGTGTGTGTGTGTGTGTGTGTGTGTGTGTGTGTAGGTGATTTGGAAAGGATTTGAGTGATATTCACAGCATGAGGAGCTTGATAGACGGAGCTCTCACAGGTCTGAAGACCAATAGATCGAGGAAAATTTGAGACGTTACTGTCCAATGAACATTACACGGGAAGGAAATATTTTCAACTGTGAAATTAATACAGACTGTCTAAACAGGCTCTACCTGGAGTACCTGATCTCCGAGACCTTGTGTCTGGGACTGGCACTTCCAACTCTTTCCTTAAAGGGTCTGGAGTTGCAGTGTGACCAAGAATAGTGTTCAAAGCTTTGTCAATCCCAAAAATCATGCCATCGGCGTGATGACGCTGGAGAGCTGTGAGAAGGCGTTCGTAGCCGTCCTCTTCCTTCTCCACAAGGTACAGTAGGACCTGTGCCTTGCTCAAACTGGTGACATTCCTCTCTCTCAGCACCCCCGCCCACTCCGCCTCCACTAGACCAGCCTCTTGCATGAGGCACACCGCTCGGGGCAGGTTGGACGACAGCAGACTGACCGTTTTGGTCTCCGACAATCGAAAAGCTCTACGTAGGGTAGCCATCGTGTGGCGAAGGGGACTTCCCCTCTGTTAGTCCCCTGGGTATGAGACTAGTGTAGCCTGTTTGCGGAAGTTGGGGCTGGGTACGAGACTAATGCAGCTATGACTTTTATGAGCGTGTATAAAATAGCTGGGCCTAACAGTAATTATAAGTATATATAATTATTATAGCTATTGCTAAATTCCAGTTTCGTTTTTGTGCATACAGCAAATTCTATTCTGGCAGGCATGCACTGGACGTGCACATTAGCTAGCTGCCTCTCTCAGCATGGCACTGATTGCCATGTGCAAATTATGTACCAGCTAAATGTATACTATACAAACTTTTAATGCCACAGTATACCTTCTCAGTATGGCTATACAGTCATATGTAATGTTATAATTATATATCTACCCTTGATTTGACTACGTGCACTGCATGTTCATTATAATTGGGTGTCGCAGTGCATGTCCACTGAAGTCAACACGCATAGAGCGTTCGTTGTATGTGCAAATACTAAGGAGCCGAGCCACGTACATATCCCCAACGAATGAAAAGTTATGTCAATGCATGAATATTATATTGATGCATGGTACATAAATATGATCATTTACAATTATACATGGTATTGCATGAAGTTAAATATGCTGTGGTTTCAAAGGGCAGGAAGGAAGGAATATAATATAATGGTTAGGTGAAATATAAAGCCATATAGAATAAAAATGGAACATCTGACAAAATACTGGTATAATTGGAAGGATATTAATGAATAATGTAAGCTATGCTGAAGAGACAAATGCTTACGTTGTAACAATAATGAAATTGGTAAGCCTACAAGTAGTGACATTTCCGGGCCGTCTGGTGTTAAGCAGTGTGACCTCTTATTGATGAAATGACGGATGGCGGGGGAGCAAGGCTATATATCCTACAGGTAGATTGAGGCTCAGCCCGCTAAGGGGGTTGATGCAACGCACGTATCTCATACTTGAGCAGGCGAAGGAAACTTGAAGCTCTCTTGAAGTGAGATGAATCCTTCCCATCGCAGAGAGCCAAAGAGTATGCCCTCCGAACATTCCACATGGCCTGTTGATAATCCTGGTTGAAATGCATGACTCGGGCATAGACATAGTGCATAAAGGAGAGATGAGTAGAAGGCAGAAGTCCCTTGTCAATGCTCCTCAGGGTACTTAAAGCATCTCTGATCTCTGCATTAGATTCTTGTACCTTGGTTGAGTCTCTGTACAATATAGCTCGGTGAACATGATAGTGAGCCTTATCGACCTTCACCCCTTCAACGGATGGTTTCATCCACGAAGGCACTCTCTCAGCGTGTTCAACTGCTGTTGCAAAGGATTTCCGAGATTCTTCCAGGTCTCCAAGCATGTGCATGTATTCGCCCCAGGACAACAATAGTCTGGCGGACCCCTCATCAGGCTCGATTCTGGAACAGATATGGTAGCCCTCAAGGAGGTGGTGCTGCGCTCTTGCCATGTCCTGTTCCATGTAGAAATAATACACTAGCAATCGCTTGTGCAGACGAAGGCGAAGCAAATCGCTGTTCCAACACTTGCTCTCTGAACATGCTGCCAGCAGCTGTTCAAGCTCTTGGAAGTAGGATGGATTCCGGCAGGCTGGTTGGGTTGTTAGAACAGCTTCGCTCAACGCTACTGTGACATCCACTGGTGCATTGTGATGCGTCCTCACCTCTTCTAAGGCTTCCAAACCCCTCCCATTGCGTGCCATGTACCACACTCGGCAGTACAGCTCCTGATATACAACGTCACTGAGGGGTTCAGCCATGCCAATCCTTCCTGGCCAGCAGCTTGCAGCAGGGAAAAACACACTTCTGATTCTCGTCTCCACCAAAACAGCTGTGTGAGTGTCCTGCAGCTGACCAATAGCGGTAGTCAGGCAGTCTACCAGCTTACGACATGGCCGACTCACTGCTGCATAGCGCATGAAGACGCGTAACAACTTCTCAAATCCACTGGACACAGATGCAGCGTGATCCAATATCAGTCTTGCTTTCTCTCTGGAGGTGCAGTTTCTCTCAATCAGTCTTCTCCTCAGGTCAACATCCATGAGTTCCTCCTCGGCTATCAGAGGCATCAGATCCATCCATGCCATCTGGAGGAGAGCCATCACCTTGTGCTCATTCAGGAACATTGCCTGAGGGAGAATGGGTCCTGTATCTGCATGGACATAGGAACACACATTAAGTGATATGGACAGAGTGTACAAATTGTTTGAGATATTTATGGTGACTTATGTGTGTGTGTGTGTGTGTGTGTGTGTGTGTGTGTGTGTGTGTGTGTGTGTGTGTGTGTGTGTGTGTGTGTGTGTGTGTGTGTGTGTGTGTGTGTGTATGCGACATAGAAACAATTGGTATGATGGACAATGGATTGTAACATAATATAACATTGTAATACTGATAATTAAAGCTCTCTCGAATGAGAACCTACCTACCTTGGATACTGGATGCTTCTGATCGTGTGGTGGGGTTGGTTGTCCTACCGAGAATGGCGTCCAGAGCTTTGTCAACGCCAAAGATCTTGCCATCGGCGTGATGACGCTGGAGAGCTGCGAGAAGGCGTTCGTAGCCGTCCTCTTCCTTCTCCACAAGGTACAGTAGGACCTGTGCCTTGCTCAAACTGGTGACATTCCTCTCTCTCAGCACCCCCACCCACTCCGCCTCCACTAGACCAGCCTCTTGCATGAGGGACACCGCTCGGGGCAGGTTGGACGACAGCAGACTGACCGTTTTGGTCTCCGACAATCGGAAAGCTCTACGCAGGGTAGCCATCGTGTGGCGAAGGGGCTTTCCCAAACTATTTCCCTCCCAATCCCCAACAAGTTGCAACTGCATGAGAAATCAAAGGGACTAAGGTCACGTGATCGACAGCCAACATGGCCCTTCCCCGCTCAGGCTCAGATGTGGCTCCAGTAGTGGCAGAATTTGACGGTGAGAAGACATGCTTTCGTTCTTATGCACGAACGCAATAGTCACTCGAAGCGCACAGAAATGAAAACTGCACAATTTGTCTTCTACGCGAGCACGCATCCTGTACCAGGGTACCATCTGTTTGAAACGAATCCTTGTCTGTCGACCTCTGTTCGGGTGCAGCTAGCCCCTTTCCCCTGTGCTGCAGCCTTGCTGAAGGAGCTCACGGCCGACCATGGTGGGGAGAACTCGTCAGCGTTGGCCGACCGCGCGCTGGACCTGGTCAACAGCGTGCCGTCGCTGGATTTCGAGAGCAGAGAGCACCGCACGGCCGCGCTGCAGCTGCACACGACAGCGATAAACTTGTGGAATTTAGCGGTCGGGCTAAAGACGGCTGGGGTGGAGGGGGGTGGGGAGGGAGCAGGCAAGTCGAAGACCCTGAACGCACAATGTGAGTCAGTGGAATATATACCGCAGCAGCTGCATGCAGCGTGAGCGGTTTGCGTGCGTGTGCGTGCGTGCGCGTGCTTGCTTATTGACTAGCTGTGTGTTTTGTGTCTGCTGCACGCAGTGAAAGCATGTTTGTGTCCACTTTACATACAGTGAGACATGTGTCGTGCAGTTTGGTGTTCCTAACCAGCCCTCCGAACAACACGGAGTCTGCACAGAAGAAGCTGCTAACAGTGCGTGTGCGAGGGATGCACACACAGGCACATACACATTCATGTGGCATGGTGTGTCCATGGGATGTGGCAGCACAAGCCTTGGGTACGTCATGGGTCTGTCCATGAGAAGGAGGTCACCGTGTCTCCTGTACACATACATGCCCTTCTTTGCTCAGTAGTTGAGAGAACTTTGTACAGTGTGCACTTAATTGCTGTCGCTAGTGAAGTGTGCGCATGTGTGCTGTCTTGTCATGGTGAGAGGATTCAGCAGTCTCCTACAACGTTAAACTATGGGCGGCCATACATGGAAGCCTAGTGTATTACCCAGTATAGCATGTACGTATGTTCCTCCCACTCTGTGTGTGGTTAGATGGCTGTCAAGACAGGGAGGGCGTGGCTGGACTGTGACACACCCACCATGGCCGGGACCTCCCTGGCCCTAGCACGGGAGTGCTGGGACAAGCTGGCTCAGTTGTCCGCGCCCAAGGGCCCCACAGGAGAGGTGCTGAGGCAGCTCTTCAAGGTCCTATGCTTCCAGGCAGAAGCGGTGAGCATGTTCGCCATTGAGTGGGTGGAGAGCATACAAGTGTGTATGCTAACAAATACATAAGGGAGCTGTATACTACACTATTGTACAGTGAGAGAGAGGGCTGGTGCCAAAAATGAGGGTTTGGGTGAGCAGAGTGCATGATTGCGTGCAGACAGACCCAATGAAATTGATGCCTCTGTGATTGATGGAACATTGGTGGGGGAGCTGTGAGCTGCCGCCGTATGACTTTGTATTTCAATAAAGAAGCTACAGCTGACATAAGAAGACTGATGATGTAGAGGTAAAGGTGATTCTCTGGCCTTCTCCCCTCTCCCTCGTCTCAGGCAGTGTCTCTGGGTCAGGAGGAGCGAGCGATGGAGTTTGTGCACGAGGCTCGAGAGCTGGTGTGCTCCCAGCTGGAGAAGGAGGGCGGCTACCTCTCCATGCTCTGCTACAACTTTGGGCTGGACGCCTTCCAGAAAGGGAGTTGTGAGAGCAGTGTGTGCTGGCTCAAGGAGAGCTATGAGCTGGGACAGGGGTCCTCTGAAGTGGGGGCTGTGAAGCAGGTGGGATGGGTGGGTGTATCATTATGGGGTGGGTATGCCATTATAGTGGTGGGTGGGTGTATCATTATGGGGTGGGTATGCCATTATAGTGGTGGGTGGGTGTGTCATTATAGTGGTGGGTGGGTGTGTCATTATAGTGGTGGGTGAGTGTGTCATTATAGTGGTGGGTGGGTGTGTCATTGTAGTGGTGTGTGTGTGTGTCATTGTAGTGGTGTGTGTGTGTGTCATTGTAGTGGTGGGTGTGTGTGTCATTGTGGGTATGGGTGTGTCATTGTGGGTATGGGTGGGGGTATCATTGTGGGTGTGGGTGTGTCGTTGTAGGGGTGGGTGGGGGTATCATTGTGGGTATGGGTGGGGGTATCATTGTGGGTGTGGGTGTGTCGTTGTAGGGGTGGGTGGGTGTACGTACGTGTCACTGTGGGTGTGGGTGGGTGCGTCACTGTTGAGTGGTTTGTGTGTGTACGTACGTACGTGTAGTGCTAATGCACCACGTCTCAACATCTCCCACTGTTACCCAGTATGTGTCTGTTCTCTGTGTGCCATGCCCACGTCCTGCCCCCTTCCTCAGTCGCGCACACTGAGACTCCTTGCCAACGCCTATCTGGAGTGGGACAGCAGTGCCAACTGGCAGAAGGCCCTCAATGCAGTGGGTGAGTGGTGGACGGGAGGTGGAGGCCTTGCAAGTAGGGAGGGAGAGTGGGAGGGGAGAGAAGGAAGGAGGTGGGGGTGGGAGTGAGCAAGGGATAGTTGAAGGGAGGGAGGGAGAGTTTAAGAAGTGGGTTGGGGAAAGGGATGAGAGGTTTAGCAACAGTGTCTTGTATTTGTCTTTCTCTTTCACCTTCCCTCTCTCTCTCCCTCTCTGTCTCCACTGTATATGTATGGACACTCCTGCAGGTCTTGCCAACTCTGTGAGTCCACTGATGCTGCCTGCATACATGCACGCTAGACCGCCTTGGTCACTGCTGTCCAATCACCTCCCATCTTGTATGGTCTGCTCTCTCCTCTCCCTCCCCGGCCCCAGGAGCACTCCCACCCCACCGGGTTCTACCTGAAGGGCTATGTCCTCCTGAAGCACGACTCCAGTGACTCCCGACTCAGGTCTGCTCTGGAGGAGACCCTGCACCATCCCGACCTCACCACTGAGCTGGCACTGGCCACGGTGCAGCTGTTTGCAAAGCACCAGCGGTGAGTGTGACTGTGAGTGTGTGTGTGTGTGTGTGTGTGTGTGTGTGTATGCGTGTGTGTGTGTGAGTGAGTGTGTGTGTGTGCATGTGTGTGAGAGTAAGAGTGTGTGCATGTATGATGTGTGCGTGTGTGATGTGTGCATGTGTGATGTGTGCTCTTGCTACTGTCTGGATGTCTGTCCACAGAGTGGACCTTGCTCTGTCTGGTCTGAGGCTGCTGGCTGGTGGGAGGTTCAGAAACTCACCAGACATTGCCAAGTTCCAGCTTCTCCACCTGGTATGTATGTACGTATGAATAGTGTATAGCACAGAGTGGTGTGTATTTGGTGTACAGCACATGCAGAGTGGTGTGTAGGTAGTGTACAGAGTGGTGTGGGTCCTCCTCACTTCTGCTGTGCTCAGGAGATCCTTCTGGAGCAGAAGCAAGTGCCTGAAGCCAAGGACGTCTTGGAGGATGCCATCATCCGGCACAACTCGGGCTTCCCTCTTGATGTCAACACACGCAAGAGCTTCCACCTCATTCTGTGGGAGCAGGCTGCGGCAGCCATGGATGTGGGTTGTGGGCGGGGTTATGTGGGGGAGGGCCGTATAGGATGGGGTAGGGGTGGGGAGTGTACCCACCCGCTAGTAGTCCATAGCAGACAAGCACCTGTTAGCGGCTTCAGAACACGCGGTAGCTGCCATGTGCTGGAGTCTAAAGCGCACACATTGACAGAGAGTGTGCCTCAAAACAGGAAACTTAGCGAAGCAGTCTTGTTGTCTCCCTGTGCGTCTAACTTACACACACGTAGCTCCACTACCCTATGCTGCCAGTGAGGTGGCCTGTAGCAATGCTGCTTGCTAATTGTCCCCTAAGCACAATTCATGCTTGCAGCAGCTGATGGCCATATATACATGTCGGAGCGTAATGTTACCTGTCAGGCCAATCACTGGTAGTATTACCTCAAACTAGATTGGTACACTAGAACAGTGCTGGCGGCTTGGGGAGAGGTGGCTCCACCTTATTGACTGAGAAATGGCAACAGCACTTCCCTACCACTTGTGCAGTGCTGCAGCCTACAGAGAAGTAGCCTCTAGGGAGGGAGGGAGGGAGGGAGGGAGGGAGGGAGGGAGGGAGGGAGCACCACACACACGCCCCCAGCACACATGCGTCTTGCACATGCAAGCACTGTGGCAGGTTGTGATGGTTGTGATGCATGCCCTTCATTGTGTGTTTCTTGTGCGAACGCAGAGGGCGGAGCACCGAGAGGCTGTCATGTGGTACAACTACTCACACAGCCTCTTCACTGACGTCGACACAGAGTGCAAGAACCTGGCCAAACTGCAGGTAAGTGGAATGTGTGTGTGTGTGTGTGTGTGCACGTGTGTGCGTGTGTGTGTGTGTGTGTGTGCGTGTGTGTGCGTGTGTGTGTGTGTATGTATGTGTGTGTGTGTGTGTGTGTGTGTGTGTGTGTGTGCATGGTGTTTCCTTACATATGCTTGCACACTTGCCTTCAGAGGAACAGGTGCCATTGCTACATTCTTCTGGAGGAGTACGATAAGGTGACACACACGCACGCACGCACGCACGCACGCACGCACGCACGCACGCACGCACGCACGCACGCACGCACGCACGCACGCACACACACACACACACACACACACACACTTACACACACGCACACACACCATGTAGGCATCCACACAGATAAACAGAGCAGCAACACACTAGCATGCGCATGCAGCTGTGACGTTAGTTCCCAGTGGTGTGTGACTGCTGTGTGTGACTGCAGGCTGCCCTGGTGCTGGGGGAGGCACTGCAGAAGGATGGGGACAACCCCTTTACTCAGTTCATGGCCTTCAAGCTGGCAATGGCACAGGGAGACGAGGACAGGGGTGGGCTGTCAGGATGCCACACTGTTAACACCCTACCTGCACAGTATGCAAGAAGCTCTGTTAGGAGACTCCCCTCTCTCCTCTCTCCTCTCCCCTCTCCCCACTACCTCCCCTTCTCCCCTCTCCCCTCTCCTCTGCCCACTCCCCTCTCCCATCTCCCCACTCCCCTCTTCCTCCCCCTCCCCCTCCCCCTCCCCCTCCCCTCTCCTCTCCCCACTCCCCTCTCCCCTCACCCCTCTCCCCTCTCCCCTCTCCCCTCTCCTCCCCCTCCCCCTCTCCCCTCTCCCCTCTCCCCTCTCCTCCCCCTCCCCCTCCCCCTCCACTTGGTGCACACTTCAGCACAAGAGGCTGTGACTCACATGAGCAGTGCCTTGACCCACCACACTGGAGAGGAGGAGGGGCAGGGGGAGGGGCAGGGGGAGGAAGGAGGGGACACAGTGGGACTCATTTGTTTAGCAGCTCAAGTGGCGTTTGAGGTACGTATACCACAGGAAGCACACACTGAGGCACACACCCACACATACTCATAATGTGTATGTATGTACATCACCAACTCATGCACACATGCACACACTCATGGAATGTGTATGTACATATATACTGCCATCCCTACACAGTGTACATATACACGGTATATACAATATGTGCACCACCACGCACTGGAACTGTGTAAGAGTTATGTTTTCCCTTGCCACCGCCTCCTTCCCCTTGTCACCACCTCCTTCCCCTTGTTGCCCCTTCCTTCCCCTTGCCACCACCTCCTTCCCCTTGTCGCCCCTTCCTTCCCCTAATGCCGTGCAGCGGAGCACTCCTGCTGTGGCAGTGAAGACTCTGGAGCACCTCGTACAGGTGTCACACAACACACAGCAAGCGCTGATCTCGCTCAGGTGGGCACATGGGAGGGGGGGGAGTGCCCCACCCTCCATCTGTCCACTCACGCACTGCAAGAGCCACATTGTACACATTAAGAGCCCCACTTGGTCTGAGAGCCACCAACACATATATACCCAAGCAAAAGCTCATCATTTGCAGTAAGAGCCGCTCTACACTGCACATAAGGGCACACAGCCTCAGAGCACCGCAGCTGTACTTCCTGCTTCCCTCTCTTCCCCTCACCCTCAGGTGCTTGACAAGACTGAGACTGACTTTACTGGGAAAACAGGACTCAGAACAGAGCAACCAGTGAGCCAGCCCCTCCTACAGTAGTCCCTCCTACAGCAGCCCCTCCTACAGCAGCCCCTCCTACAGCAGCCCCTCCTACAGCAGCCCCTCCTACAGCAGCCCCTCCTACAGTAGCCCCTCCTACAGTAGCCCCTCCTACAGTAGCCCCTCCTACAGCAGCCCCTCCTACAGCAGCCCCTCCTACAGCAGCCCCTCCTACACTAGCCCCTCCTACAGCAGCCCCTCCTACAGCAGCCCCTCCTACAACAGCCCCTCCTACAGCAGTCCCTCCTACAGCAGCCCCTCCTACAGCAGCCCCTCCTACAGTAGCCCCTCCTACAGCAGTCCCTCCTACAGTAGCCCCTCCTACAGCAGCCCCTCCTACAGCAGCCCCTCCTACAGCAGCCCCTCCTACAGCAGCCCCTCCTACAGTAGCCCCTCCTACAGTAGCCCCTCCTACAGTAGCCCCTCCTACAGCAGCCCCTCCCTGCCACTGCACCCGCAACTATTTGTTCCATGGTTGGTCAGAAATGCATTGTGTGTGTGTGTGTAGTTGATGGGCCACTTCCCCTCTTGCTCTCTCTGTGTGTCCCTTCCTCAGAGATCACATCTCAGCCACCGTCCACTACATTGAGAAGGGTGAGCTAGGCCAACAGATGGGGAGTGGAATGATGGCATCTCTGCTGTCAATTTCAAGAGTACACTGTCCCCATTGTGCACACACACACACACACACACACACCACACACATACACACAACACACACACACCACACACACACACAAACACACACACACACTCACACACACGCACACACACGTACACACACACACGCACACACACACACACATACACACA